>WOXC01009639.1:0-439797 GCA_011680675.1 Gymnobelideus leadbeateri | reverse complement strand
TTTGGATTGGTGCTTTGTTTACTGTATTTAGACATTCTGACCAATTTTCTCATATCATTCCCTGCATTATAGTCTTTAGGCTATTTGATTTGTCATGTTCTCCTGGGATTCCTTTGATTCTTAAGGTATATCTGTGTATCCTGTCTTCAAGATCAGCAGCTTTTGCTTTTATAGAGACCATGTGTTCTTTTAGTGTTGTTGACTTTAGCTTCTCTTCCAGATTGTCCCACTTTTCAGTATGTTTATATTCTCTTTTGTTTTTGTTTTTTTGAACACTCACCACCATGGGCTCAAGATTTTCTACTATGCTAATTATTTCTGCTATGCTGGCCATAAATCCTGAATTTTTTTCTCTTTTAACTTGCATTATGTTTTTCATTTCTCTTTTGAGCTATTATGGAACAGAATGCTATTGTTTTATGCTCACCTTGTATTCTTCTGAGCTCTATGTTTCATGAGTTGTTGGATCAATTTCATTTGTTTTACAATACATATTTAGACATATTTGTAATTTTTTAGATATTTTAGTACTCATTCACTCTTCTAATTTAGTTTTTCCTTTCTATTGATCTTCTTTACTCTTGGTTTTTAATTGTCTTTTCTTCCTCTTGACATATTTGGTGACTTTAGTTTTTTTATATTCCTTTGTTACTTTCTTTGGTGATAATGGGGGAGAAGTCAGAAGCTCTGGCTTTCTGGAGGCACAGGACTAACCCCAGCTATATTCCTGTCCCCTTTCCTGCATGTATACTCATACTGGTTACCCTTCTCTGTCTGGGCTGAATCAGCTTCTGGTACTTTTTATATGGTTGGGGGAAAGTAGGGTGGGCATCTGCAACTGTGCTCCTTGTTGAAACCAGGTGGAGGAACAGGCAAAGGCTAGTGTGATCTGGCAGAATCCCTGCAGCAGGAGTAGAAATCAAGTCCATGGGTTGATCCTGTTGGGGAAGGGATGCTGAGTGAGCACCTAAGGTCTGGCATTCTCTAATGTTAATTTATAAGGCTGTTACCTTGTTGAGCTTGTGGCTTTCATATCCTGTGGGTATGCCATAATTGCTCTGTCTCTAGCATAATAATTCCTCTTTTGGGGGGTGGAGTGGGGGGGATTGAGAATTATTGGGATTGTAGAGAGTCTGCCATCTAATACTGGTCACATGACCAGAACTTCCAGCAAGTTCTTAATAAATGCTTGGTTTATTGATTAAAATTGTGTTTATTATAGTTACCTAGAAGGCAATGCTCATAAGAACACAGTGTATTATTGGCTAATGCTATGAAGTGTCCTGTCAATTTAAGAGGAAACAGCATGCCTAACCAGGGAATCGTGTGAAAATGGGCTCTCTGACAGAGAGGTGTTTATAGCCACAGAGACATCTGGACCTGACTTAAAAACTTTTCTCATGGTAGAGGACAGCTAGATGGGAAGCAGAAAGCAGAAAATCAGCCATGTTTCTCAAGTAGGTTAAAAACTGTTGACAGGAAACTGAGACCCCAAGTCTATTAGGTAAAAGTTAATCTTGGTAATTCAGGGTCATACTTCAGGACAAGAATTCAGTCTAGAACTGGCTCAGAGAAAATACTCATTTTTAGTTTAAGAAAAAGTGGTATAGGTGAGCATAAAGATAGCGTTAGAGAAATGTGTGTCTGGAAAAGAATGTGGCAAGAGGGAGGCATGGACAGCCTATGTACTGCAACAGTTCCATTCAGTATGTGAAAAGAACTCGAGGAAAGCCCCTAATATGTGCAGTAGACCCTCTGTGGAGAATTTATGGGAGATTATGAACAAGAATTGCATAGGAGGAGAGGGCACGAGTAAGTTGCAAACTGTGTTATTGGAGGGAACATCCATATCCACCAGGTCACACTTCCATCAGTGTATTGCTCTGAGAAGTGTTCTATCATTCTTATTTTTTAATCACTCATAATTTTAAAGAATTGGATCCGGTTAAGGGAATGTGAGTTTATATACCCTTCCAGGCCTCCATTAGGGAGCCATTCCTGACTTTGGAATAAAGCTCCCTAGGGGAAACTCCAGAAAGTCACCATCACCATCTAGTGGTGAAATAAGCAATTCTATCAGCTCTGCTTAATAGGTTTCTATGGTACTGTTATACTCCTTTTAAAAAGCACTTGCATATAAATTACCTCTGGTGGTCTTCATAACAACCCTGGGGTAGATAGAGAACTCAACTATCCTTGTCTCCATTTTGTAGATGAAGAAAATGAGAACTTAAGTAACTTGCCCACAGTCACACAACCAGTAGGTGGTGAAGATTGGCACTTGAATCCAAGGCCTTCTCACTTCCTGGTCCCATAATCTTTTCATTCCACTCTTTTGATTCCCTCTTTTGTCCAAGTATAGCTCTTACTTTTGCACATACTAAAAATTCTGCAGGAGCTTTGTAGAGATTTCACGTCTCACAAATGTGTTCTAAGATTTTAATCCCCATACTATCTTGTATCTGAATAAGAATAAGAGAAACTTTCTAGATGGTCTCAGATTTAAGCAGTGCTCCCTTGCTGGTTATGTTATTATTCAACAAATGGGCCCTAAAAGAAATTCAGATTATTAACACAATGCATGGTGCCAAGTTCGAGGATAATGACCTTCCAACTCTTACACATAATACAATGAGCATATCTCTGCCGTGTTGATGTCTAGACAACTCTTTTTTGCTTTTAACAATATCATAGCAGGGAAACCCCAGTGGGAAATACTAGATGACTTCCTGATTGTTGCCCATCCTTCATCCCCCACCTTCCTGCCTTTGCACAGGCTGATCCCCATGTCTGGAATCCACCCCTTCACTTCCACTCATTAAAATCATTACCTTCCTTCATGATTCAACTCAGACACCATTTTCTATGGGAAAGCCTTTCTTTTTTTTTTAAAGCAATTGGGGTTAAGTAACTTGCTCGTACAGGCTAGTCATTTGATTTATGGGTGGGTGCTCATTTTCTGAGGCCGGATCTGATCTCGGGTCATCCAACTCCGAGCCGGCACTCTTACTCACTGCGCCACCTAGCCGCCCTTTTAGGGCAATTGGTTAAGTAACTTGCAAGGTTCACGGCTAGGTTTTTTGTTTGTGCGGATTAGGTGTCGGAGGCCGGCTCCGAACTCAGGTCCTTCTGACTCCAGGGCCGGGCTCTATTACTGAGCCATAGCCGCCCCGGGAAAGCCTTTCTTAATGCTCTCTGTGTCATTCAGGTGTCCATTAATTGAGGAATGGTTTAACAAATTATGATATCTGAGTGTGATGAAATAGAATCATAGCTAGGATTTATGTAGCACTTTTAGGTTTGCAAAGAACTTCACATGTGTTATCTCATGTTAGCAGTCCTGAAAGGTAGGTGCTATTATTTTAAGTGTCTAGGCAGGATTTGAACTCAGGTCTTCCTGTCTCCAATTTGAGCACTCTGTTTACACTACCTAGCTGTGTATTATTTCTCTGTAAGGAATCACAAGTTACAGAGAAACCTGGGAAAACTTCTGTGAAAGGATGTAGAATAAAGTGAGCAGAACTAGGGGAACAATATATGTAATTAAAATAGGGCATTACATTATGATATACATTATAGAATTATATGTAACAAGATATTTATAGATACTTTACAAATTTATTACTACCATTTTATGTTTGAGGAAACTGAAGCCAAGAAAAGTTAAAAGTCTTGCATGGGATCACACAATTAATAGAAAGATGCCAGGTTGAGATAGGACCCACTCCTTGCCCTCAAAGACCTTAAAGTTTAATAGGAGAAGGGCAGCTAGGTGGTACAGTGAATTGAGCACCAGCCCTGGAGTCAGGAGGACCTAAGTTCAAATCTGGCCGCAGACACTTAACACAAAAACTAGCCATGTGACCTCGGGCAAGTCACTTAACCCCAATTGTCTTCCCCCCAAAAAAGGCAAAAAAAAAGTTTAATAGGAGAACCTCTCAGTGCCTCCAGGAAACTCCTAAAAAAAGAGTCGCCCGTTGCACTGGAAGAGGTGGTTTTATCACAGAAGTTCCCTGAACTGATGAAATCGGTTCTGGAATAGAAACAAAAAGGACTGACAGTTTTCATACACAAATGAACTGCAACTGTTCTGTCACCTTAGTGCATTTACACAGACTGTCCCGGTAAGGTCAAGGTATGAGGTGGTGCGGCACAGTGAAAAGAGCACTAGCACTGGAGGCAAAGAACCTGGTTTCAAGTCCTACCCTTAATTACTTAATTCCCTATGTAACCCTTGCCAAGCCACTTAGCCTCCCCAGACCTCAGTTTCCTCATCTGTAAAATGGGGTGTTGGGATCAGAGAGACTACCTAGCCTCTGACGCTATTTCTAGTTCTAACTCTATGAGTCTCTGACCCTAATCTTCATTCAAGGCTCAGTGCAGGCAGGAGTTGTTGCCTCCTAGGGGTTTTTCCTGATCCTGATATTGTTAATTCTCTCTTCTCAAATTCTTACTTTCTGTGCTACCTGTATCATCTCCATTATCTGTGTGAATGTGTATATGCTTCTAGCAGAATGTCAGTTGCTTAGCTCCTATTCCTAGGGTTGAGGCTATTTCTTATTTTATCTCGGTGTCTCCAATATAGCACAACATCTTCTTGCACAGAGTAGGTATTTAACAAATATTTGTTGAATGAATTGAAAGTGGAATTGACATCAGAATGTAGTAGTTGATTGGATTTGAGAATCAAGAAAGAAGGAAGAGTCAAAGATCTTACAAAGGGGAGACTATGTGAATAGTAAGACCACTGATAGAAATAATAAAGTCAGAAGGAAAAGCACTCTAAGATTGGCAGAGTACTTCACAAATATTAACTAATTCCATCCTCATAATAACCCTGGGGATTGGGTAATAGTTTTACTGCCATTTTATGTTTGAGGACACTGAGGCCAAGAAAAGGTCAGAGCAGGATAAACGTCAAGTCTTAGGCTTGGGTTCAAAAAAATCAACATCCTAAGTACAAGATGGTCAAGGCGAGGTTGGGTAGCAATTACAAGAGCACTATGAGTCAATAGTGTGATTTGTTGTGTTTTGTAATATTGGGTTGTATTAGAAGAAATATCACTTTAGGAATAAAGAGGAGAGAGTTCAGTTGTCTTCTGCCCAGGATCGAGAGTACCGTGTTCAGTTCTGGGCATCACAGTTGGACATTGATGAACAGTGGTGTCCAAAGTAAATGGGAGAAAGAATGATGAAGAGCCATGAAGTCTGTGTCAAATGAGGAACAGCTGAAGGATGTGGGAATGTAAGCTTCTAAAGAGAAGACTCAGGGAGGACGTGAAGAGTTGTCACCTAAAGGGGAATGAGATGTTCTGTGAGGTCCTGAAGGGGGAAAATATGGGATGGATGCTGGGAGAAAAAAGCAAATTTATATTTAATATCAGGAAAACCTTTCTTAAAAATAGAGCTCTAGGCTACCTCAGTCCCCTTCGATTGGAGTTAGTCAAGTAGAGATCGGATGTACCTGTCAAGTAATAATCTCATTGTAATGAGAATTGCTTTTTCTGTATGAATTGGACTAGATAATTACAAGTATGTCTCACTACTCAAGGATTCTGTGATAGAGGGAAAAGAGGAATGATACAATGCACTGAAGGTGCAGAATGAGCCATGGATTTTTCAGACATGACGATGTAGCCCAAACTTGTTTTGCTTGACAATCTTATTTATCACAACAGAGGTTTGTTGTTTTGTTTTGTTTTGTTTTGTTTTTAAGGGGGATGGGATTTAGGAAGGAAAGAAAAAATAGAAGAAAGTAAAGCACATCAAAGACAGTTCAAACATACACGGATGAGAGCAGAAGGAAGTTCAGAAGGGGTCAAGACAATGTTTGTTCTCCCAGGTTAAATTTATTAAATTTACATATACATATAATTAGATGCACATATTTATAAATATTGTTAAATACACACAATTTGCACATGCAAATTAAATGTATATACATTAAATTTGTATATTGTTAAATTTATTGTGTATACATATATACAACATTTTACACATATAATTGTATAACATATCTTACTATGTTATAAATATATTTAAAAACCAAGCCTATCTAATAAATTGATTCAAAACTTAAACGCAATCCTCTTTTTCTAGCTTTCTTTGTATATGAAAATTCTCATGTTCGCTGATGATTTTCTAGTTCATAACAAAAGAAACAACAAAAAGCCTATGGATCTTGCCAGGAAAAAACCCAGTGAACTTCATTCCTCCTTTTGAAACATCATCCTTAATCAAGGTTACCACACCACTGGTAAGATTTCCTGATCAATTTTTTTTAAAGGGGAAGAAGTTTTAAAGAAGGAAGTCTAAGCCTACTTAAGACTCCTGCATACGTCTGTCTACCAACCGGAATGATAGAACATTAGAGCCAGATGGGTGCTCAGAGATCATCTAGTCCATATCTCTCATTTCCTTCCTTTCTCTCTTTTAAAAACAAAACAAAAAAAAATTATAAATGTCTTATTTTTTCTATCAGTTATGTTTCTCACTTCATCTTTCTCAGTACATCCTCCCAGAGAACTGTCTCTTATAAATAAAATTAAAAAGAGGATGAAAGAAAAAAAAGGTCTTTGAAACTAACAAACATTTTTAAAAAGACTGATGTTATATATTCATTGTTCTACACCCATGGTCCCCTACTTCTATAAAGAAGTGAATGAAAGGAATATTTTCCCATTTTTCTTTTGGAGGGAGGTGGTGGGGAGTCACGTTTAGTCAATATGATTCCATAGAAGTCATTTCCAAGTGGTTTGTTATTGTTATTCTCTCTATTGAAATTCTTGTATCAATGTATTTGATACATCATGTTTTCCTGGTTCTGCTTACTTTACTCTGTATCAGTTCATTTAAGTCTTCCCAGGCTTCTCTGTCTTTGTCATGTTCATAATGACTTACAGTGATAATATTTTCTCTTTTTATGAATGTCAGTTTGTTCAACCATTCCCAAGTTAGTTGCCCCTACTTTGTTCCCCGTTCTTTGCTACTCCCAAAAGTCTACTAAAAATATTTTGTGGCATTTGAGGCTTTTCTTTTGTCATTGACTTCCTTGGGTCTGGACATTTTAGGCACTCTCCTTGAATGATTCCAAATTGCTTTCCAGAATGGTTGGACCAATTCACAGTTTCACCATTAATGCATTAATGTACCCATCTTTCCATAAGACTTCCAACATTGACTATTTCCACTTTTTGACATCTTCCACATGTGAAGTAAAACTTCAGGGTTATTTTGATTTATATTTCTCTTATTAGTGATTTGAAGCACTCTTTGTTATGGTTGTTGATAGTTTACAATTGTGCTGAGTCTGAAAGACCTGGAAGTCTAGAAGACCCAATTTCAAGTCTGGTTTCAGGCAATTACTAGATGTGTGGCCCTGGACAAGTCCTTAATTTCATTTTTCCTCCAGTTCCACAACTGTAAGATGGGAATAATCATACCAGCACCTACCTCACAGGGTTGTTATAAGGCTCAAATGAGATGATGTTTGTAAAGGGTTTAGCAGGTGTCTGGTACATTTGTGGTTATTGTTCAGTCATTTCAGTTATGTCCCAGCTCTTCATGACCCTATTTGGAGGGTGGGACACATCAGTAGGTTCCTATAAATGCTTATTCTCCTCCCTTCTCTTCTTTGGGTCCCTTATCTATTGAGGAATGGCTTTTAGTCTTATATATTTCTGTTTATTATCCATCTTGGATAGCAGACCCCTATCAGAGATATTTGATACAAATATATTTCACCATTGACCAATTTCCTTCTTATCCTACCTGCATTAATTTTGTTCATGAAAAAGCTTTCAATTTCTTGTATTCAGTTATCTGTTTTTCATTTTATAACTGCTTCTCTCCTGTCTTTGGGTAAGATTCTCCCCTTACACACAGACGTAAAAAATATATGATCTGCTTTTCTCCAAATTTTTTTTATAATATAAGCTTTAATATTTGTATCACTTATCCATTTTCAGGTAATTGTAGAATCCACTGTAAGATATTGGTCTAAAACATAGTTTTCCCAATCGCTCCTGTCAAGTTGAGAATTCTTTTCTAAGTAATTTGTCCAAGCCTCCCATTTCACAGAAAAGGAAAGTGAGGGCGATAGGAAGGGAAGTCATCAAAACCAATTACTTCATGTCACAGAGAAGTTAGAGATCTGAGGGGATTTGCCCAAGTCATACAAATCATAGGTATCAGAACCAGAATTTGAATCCAGATCTTCAGCTGACAAGTCCAGTGCCCTTTTGCCTTCTGATATTACATTGATTCTCTGCAAAATATATTTTGAGTTCTATTTGAGAACTTAGGTAAGTTGGCATGTAAGTTATTCCTAACTCAGTACTGGAGACAAAGAGGGAGCCAACCTCTTCATAAAATCATGGAAAAACAGTCTAAGAGTTGAAAGCCCACAGAGGCCACTGAGGTCAATCTATACCCATTCATGGGCAAAAGTCCCTATGACAATGTCATTAGTCTTTGATTTTAGAGACTGTTGGTGAGGAAAAACCAAATCCAAATACCAATCCAAATATCATATGGATAGCTCTAATTGTTAGGAAGTTTTCCCTTATGTTAAACTGAGATCTGTCTCTGCATATTTAATCCTCTTGTTGAAAGGAAAAATGTAGCCCCTAACTCTTTGACCCTTATCAAATCACACACACACACACACACACACACACACACACACACACACACACACACATAAAACATGTAAAGAGCCTTGAAAATCCAAAGATAGTATAAAAATGCTAGTTAGTAGCTATTATTATGAGAAGCAATATCCTGAAAAAATATAGAAATTTACCATCTGTGCCTACTCCAACTGTAAGCCTCACTAAGGACATGGAATTCTCTTAATTGAGGTCACTTTCTTTTGCTTTTTTTTTTTTTTTTTTTTTGAGGGAGGAGGGCAGGGCAATTGGGGTTAAGTGACTTGCCCAAAGTCACATGGCTAGTAAAAGTTAAGTGTCTGAAGCTAGATTTGAACTCAGGTCCTCCTGACTTCAGGGCTGGTGCTTTATTCACTGTGCCACCTAGCTGCCCCCTGAGGTCCCTTTCTTAATACCACTATTCTGAACATCTAGGGGACCTTTTATTTTCCCGAAAGTGTCATAATATTCCTGAGGAACATGTAATATGGTTTATTAAAAGATTAATTAGGTAAAATAATGAGTAGTAGTCAGGAGACCTGGGTTTTCTAATCCTGCCTCTACCACATTACCCCTCTCTTTAAAAAAAAATTCATGTATAGTTTTTGTTTTATTTCATCTTTGCCCCTTAATATGTCCTTCTCTTCCCCAGCTAGAGAGTCATTCCTTGTAACAGTGGTTCTCCAGGGATGTGCCCTGATACATCAGTGAGGCATGTTTTGCTCACTGTGCTAAAAAATCTTGAATGCTGTGATATCTCAAATTTTAAAAAAATATAATTTTGTTTAATATAAACTTCTTACTCAGCAATTATTTCAGTGCACAATAATAAACCACGAAACACTGACGTGAGAAAGGTTCCCTTCATAATTATAGTGCTCTTGGGGGTTTCCAGAGCAGTTTTCACCCAATAACTTTGTGAGGTAGAAAGTATCAGTATCATCATCTCTATCTTACAGATGAAGGAACTCAGTGACTTGCCCATGGCTAGTTAGTGGAGAGCACATAACTTCTGATTCCTTTTTGTCCATTTCTCTTCCCATTGTTCCATGACTAAGACAACTCCAGCTCAAGTCCTGAGCTCAGAGAACAGTCAATATTATCAGATGCGTTATCCTTCAATAGCCACTACCAAACACAGGTCAGAAAGCCCAATGGAAGGGGCACATTTCCAAACCCTCAGGGATAGCACACCATCTCAGGCAATATTCCAGGATGTTCTGAGAACTTGGATAGTTCTTTAGAGCTAGAAGAATATTGAAATTACTCGTTTTGGCTTCAGACAAACATCGACTAAGATTCACCATGAGAAAGTATAATCAGCAAATCAATTATTCTACTAATGCTTGTTTTCAAGACTAATTACATAAAGTAAGGTCTTTGGCTTTACTGAGGGTAAATTAAAGTATTTCTGAAAACCTGGCTCCTTGGTGAGTGGGAAATTAGAAATCTGTAGAAATGCAAATATAATTTCTTTTACTAATGGCCATGATCAAGGCATAAACCTCTTTATTCATATTTACTTTGGGGAATTAAAAAAAAGAGAGAGAAACCACTTAGGAATATACTAATTTCTTTTCCCCTCTTTGGACTTTAAGATTCAAGGCTTGGACTTTTACACAAATTATTGAGGGTAGGGATTCTATTCTGTTTATTTTTGCATCTCCTCCAAGTGTTTACAATCATACATTACACATAGTAGAATCTTAATGTTTGATGACTAAATGAAAGAAAATAGTTATGTATCAGGAGTAAAGGGCTCCATATAGGGAATGGGACTAGATCTCAGCTTTCATTTATACAGAGAATTCCCTTGACCAATACAGGTTGGCCCCTTCTCTGCATTTTATAGTCTTAGAGAGTTGCTTAGACTACTAAGAGCCCAGGGTTATAATGCATTAATTGTCCAACGTGTGACTTGAACCAAGGTTTTCCTGGCTTTGAGACAAGTTTTCAATATACTATGCCATGATTCTCCATGCATGTCATCACACAATTACCATGAAGGGTATTTCTGATTTTGAAATTTTGGTTAGTGCTTACTCTGTGCAAACTTCTGAATGCTATTTCTTTGTCCTCTCACTTGCTATACCCCTCCCTTCCCCACAATGGGTATCTAGCATTGGACCTTGTATACACAGTGATCACTCCATAAATGTTTGCTGGATGACATCATGGAGATTTGAAATGTCTTCTTTCTGTTCCTTTATGTGATACTTTAAAAATTCCTATGATCTTTGTGAAAAATTCCATCATGTTTCCTAAGCTGATGGTGAAACACTTCTCAAATGAATTCAGAGTCTTGCAGAGATGATTCTCCCATCTGTTTTGGAAACAGACATGGTTCTGAGGACTGGAGACCTAGATTCTGAAGGTGGGGGAAGCAAGAGGAGGAAGTGCTGTTCTGAACCTAATTGTTACTAGAGATGAAGCACTTATTGCTGAAGTGGAAATAATCAAGGCACACACATTCTGAGCTGGAAGGGACCTTGGAGGTCATTGAGTCTAATCTTCTCACTTTACAGAGAAGGGACACTGACTCCCCAAAAAGTGAAGCCACTTGCCTAAAGTCACACAGTATATAACAGAATGGGCATTCAAGCCCTAGTCCTCTGACTCCAAACCCAGAGCTCTTTCTTTCTTTCACCATTTTATTTTTCAATTAACAAGCATTTATTTTCTCTTCCTCCCAATCCCCTCCCCTCCTACATCTAAAAGAAAAAAGAAAAAACAAAATCCTCATAGCAAATAGAGTCAAACAAAACAAATTCTCCCATTGGCCATATCAAAAAACGTTATGTCTCATTCTGCCACTTGAATCCATCCCCTCTCAGGAGGTTGGTAGTAGAGTTCATCATGAGTTCTCTGCAATCATGGCTGGTCAGGGTTCTTGAGTCTAGCAAAATTGTCTTTTCAGTGTGGTTATTTTTATAAATTGTTCTCTTGATTCCGCTCACTTCACCTTGCATCAGCTCATATAAACATTACCATATTTCTCTGAACTCATTCCTTTTTATCATTTTAAGGCATTACTATATTATATTATTAGAGTATTATATTACATCCATATACCATAATTTTTTCAGCCATTCCCCATTGATGGGCACCTCCTTAGTTTCCAATTCTTTGCCACCATAAAAGAGGCACTATAAATATCGTGCCTATGGGGGCGGCTAGGTGGCGCAGTGAATAGAGCGCCGGCCTCGGAGTTGGGATGACCCGAGATCAGATCCGGCCTCAGAAAATGAGCACCCATGCATAAATAATGACTAGCTGTGTAACCTTGAGCAAGTTACTTAACCCCAATTGCTTTAAAAATATACATATATATCGTGCCTATGGGTCCTTTTCCTCTTTCTTTGATCTATTTGGTGTACATTCTTAGGGGAGGTATCTCTAGACCAAAAGGTCTATACAATTTAGTGACTTGGGGGAGCATACTTATCATTGCTTTCCAGAATGGCTCCAATTCACAGCTTCATCAGTATTGTGCCTATTTTCCCACAACCCCTTCAATAACTGTCATTCTCCTTTTTCATCATCTTTTCCATTCTGATGTTTGGAAGGTAGAACCTCATAAACTTCAATTTGACTTTCTCTAATTATTAGTGATTTGGAGCATCTTTTTATATGGCTGTTGGTAACTTGGATAATCTGTGAGAACTATCAGTTCATATTCTTTAACCATTTATCAGTTGGGGAAAGACTCTTATAAATTTGAATTAATTCCTTGTTTTTCTTGGAAATGAGTCTTTGTTAGACACAGTTACTACAAATAATTTTCATTTTAGTTGTATTGATTTTGATTATGCAAACCCTTTATTATTTTATGTTATCAAAAGTGTTCATTTTATTTTCTCCTGATCTTCTCTGTCCTTTGTTGGTAATGAACTCTTCCCCTATTCATAGATCTGAAAGGAAATTTCCTTGTTGTTCCACTAATTTATTATGTGACCATTTATTTCTAAGTCATATATCCATTTGGAACTAATCTTGCGATATGGTGTGAGGCATTAATCTAAGCCCAGGGTTCCTTAAGGAGTTCATGAATAGATTTCAGGGGGTCTGTGAATATGAGTGGGGAAAATTTACATATTTATTTCAGTATTGTTGGTTTTATTATTTTGTGCATTGAAAACATTATTCTGAGAAGGGTCTCATAGGTTTTATCAGACTATCAAAGAGTTCTATGATACAAAAAACCCTGGTCTAAACCTAATTTTTTCCAAATTGCTTTCCAATTTTCTCAGCAGTTTTTGTCCAATAATGAGTCCTTGCTCCAATAGCCAGGTCCTTGGATTTATTAAAAAATAGGCCAGTAAGTTTGTTTGCATCTGAATACTGTTTACCACATCAGTGCCACTAATTCCATTTGAATGATTATTGCTTTGTAGGATAGTTTGAGATCTGGTAGTGCCAGACCCCTTTCCTTCCCACTTTAAAAAAAAATATATTTTTTCCTTAAGATTCTTGACTTTTTTTTCCTCCAGATGAATTATTTTTTCTAACTCTATAATCCACTAGTAATTTGATAGAGAACTGGATAACTAAATTAATTTAGGGAGTATTGTTTTGGTCCTACCATGAACAATCAATATTCCTTCAGTTATTTAGCACTGTCTATATTTCTGTAAAGACTGTTTGGTAGTTGTTTTCATATAGCTCCTGTGTATCTTGGTAGGAAGGCTCTCAAGTATTTTACATATACTGAGGTTATTTTAAATGGATAGTAATATACAGAAATGCTAATGACTTATTTTATATCTTGCACTTTTGATGAAGCCCAGCATTTTTTCCATTGTACTACAGTATCACTCTTTAGTTTAGAGGTCCTCACAAAGAAGTATGAGAAAGTTGGGCAGGCTGCTACCTACTACTCTCTAGATTTCAGGAAAATAAATTTTTAAAAGTTCAGAAAAATGATAGATTATCAAATCATATATTTATATAAGAAAAAGAAAGTGGAATTAACTGCTTCAAGAGGGGAGTGAGCTCTGAATAACCCAAAAATATTAAATCAAAGGTCAAATGACCACCTTGGGATCACTGGATCACAAATCACAGTAGGTATAGAAGGCACCTAAGGAGGTGGCTAGGTGGTGCAGTGAATAGAGCACCGGCCCTGAGTCAGGAGGACCTGAATTCAAATCCAGCCTCAGACACAACACAAAAATTAGCCATGTGACCTTGGGCAAGTCAACCCCAACTGCCCTCCAAAAAAAAAAAAAAGGCAAAAAAAAAGAAAAAAAGAAAGCACCTAAGAAACTGTCTATCTCAACCCTTCATTTTTTGGATAAGAAAATTGAGAAGGGAAGCAAAGTGATTTGCCTGAGGTCATATAGGACATGTCAGAAATGGGATTTTGAGCCCAGGCCTTCCAACAGAAGGGATTTATTCTCAGATATTGGTTGGACAAGATGACACCTGGAGTCCATTTCCAATGCTGAGATTCCTGATCCTGAATTTATTGATATTACTCAATACTTTGTGTCATTAGAGAAATCACAACCTCTCTGACCCTTTATTTTTTCATCTGTAAAATAAGAATCATAAACACTTGAACTATCTGCCTACTTTTTTGTAAAGAAAAACACATTGAAAATCGTAAAGTACTAAATAAATTAATAATCTTAATAATAAAATGGTCAGACAACTACTCAGGATAGAGCTGGCAGTCTCACAGGTATCCAAAGAACAGAGAGGGAGAGAGTGGAGTTTTACAAATTCCCAATCTGTTACTCTTTCTTTGGCATCCCATTCTGGCAAAATAGGTCCTTACTCTATAAAGATGCCTTGCGATGATTTTACTCGACTCAATAGCGATGGACAGCCACTCACTCATCTCTTTGACTTCCAGAGTTTCACAACCTGTCTTCTGTCTTTCCCCATAGTTATGGTTTTGGAAAATGTAACCCTAAGACCCTCCTTTTTCAAAGGTGGGGGAGAGCATAATAATTGTAAAAGCAATGGTAAATAGAGTAAGCTAGCTAGTTACTAGCTTACAGACTTTGGGCAAGTTACTTTACCATTCCTGAGCCCATTTTTACATGGCCTTCTGAGTTCTCACACTTATCATCTGGTGATCAATTTTCTAGGGATGAATGATTCTTGGAAGGTAGGTCTAATCCATTGCCAATTCCATTCTTAAAGCTATTCCTGTTTGGATAGGTATTGCCTCCCAAGCCTATGCTCCCTGGCACCATTTTTGAGATCCTATGTTCATCACATACATACTAGCCACTAGTAGAACTATAGTAGAAGACACACACAAAAAATGTGACATCTCTATCTTTCAGTGCTGGAAAGAATTCCTATTAACCTTGAAAGAAAATAAGATTTCCAGGGTATTTAGGGGAGGATTGGAGAGGAAAGTTTTTTAGTTATTTTTTATTACTACTTTTTGGTTTTTCATCACCTTCATTTTCCAATATATCTGTCCCTCTCCCCCACCTTAGAAGATACGCCTTTTAACAAAGAATAAAAATAAAAGAGAAAAAAAGTAGTTCAGGAAAACTAATAAACACATCAGTCAAGGCTGAAAGTGTTTTCTGTCTAGGGCGACTAGGTAGTGCATTGAATAGAACACTAGCCCTGGAGTCAGGAGATCCTGAGTTCAAATCCAACCTCAGACACTAGCCATATGACCTTGGGCAAGTCACTTAACCCCAACTGCCTGCCTTCCCCTCTCCAAAAGGCAAAAAAAAAAAAAAAGTGTTTTCCCATCCAAAATCATCACCCTACCCTAATTCATTAGCAAAGCAAAGAAGGAAGTATATTCTCTATACCTTTCTTTATAGTAATTTTCTTTTTCTTTCTTTTTTTTTGCTTTTTGGAGGGCAGTTGGGGTTAAGTAACTTGCCCAAGGTCACACGGCTAGGTTTTTGTTTGTGTTAAGTGTCTGAGGCCAGATCTGGACTCAGGTCCTTCTGACTCCAGGGCCAGCACTCTACTCACTGCACCACCTAGCCGCCCAGTAATTTTCTTTAATATAGGCAGCAAGGTATAAGACTTGATCAGGTTAAATTCTGTCTCAGATTCTTCTAGATATGTGAGCCTGGGCAAATCACTTAACCTCTCTTAGACTCCACATCTATACAATAGGAATAATAATAGCACTTTCTTCATAGGGTTGTTGCAAGGATCTAATCAAATGAGATAATATGTATAAAAGCACTTTATAAACCTTAAAGTGTTGTATGTCTTAGTTATTATTATTGTAACTAACATAATATTAAAGTTTAATACTGAAGATGGGGGTAGCATGTGACACCAGGGCATGGACTGGACAAACTATCCTTTGGCATCCTGTCTTTCCAACTTGGAGATTCTATGATTTTGAATTTACTAATATTTTCTGGTAGTCCTTGAAAAAAGAGGCTGGTAAGAGGTAAGATGTACCAAAATGAGGAGTGGACTCATAATCTGGGCTCTAGTTCTGGTTTAAAATCACAGAATCTGATAGTTGGGAGGGACCTCAAGTACAACCCAGACTTGAAAGGAATTCCCATAATGCCATGCCTGATAAGCGGCTGTCCATCCTGTGCCTAAAGACCCCTAAGGAGAGGGATCCCATGACTTGCCATTTACTAGCTGTGACTTTAAGCAAGTGTGGTCCTCCATTTTGTTATTTAGAAATTGAGGGATTTAGAAGACTAGATGACTGCTTAAGGTCCTATCCAAATGCCACTAATTTCTTAGTCTATTCTAGGAGTCTAAGGGAAAGAGAATAAAGAATAAAGAATGTTGGTCTTTTGGAAGAGGGTCCTGATTCAGCCAAGCTTCCAAAAAAATCCAAAAAAACCCCAAACATGCCCAACTTTTCCCTTTCTCAAAGGAGGTAAAGGAAATTGGCAAATAACAGCATCTGTGGGGGCTGGAGTTTTCATTATAAAAACAGAAACCTCGATTTCATTTGGTCTAAAGACTAAGAGCAAAGTGTGCCTGCGTGAAAAGTGCCTGAAAGAAGATCAGGTATGTGGTCACAAAGTTCAACAGGTGAGTTGTTCTAGATGGCTACTACAGTGATTTCCAGGTCTTTCTGATTCTGACTTTGTGAAGTAAGCTTAAAATCCTTGCCAGTGTGATAGGGTCCTACTAGAAGGACCCCTTACAGGACATGTGGTCCAGTCCCCTCATTATACAAATGAGGAAACTGAGGGCCAGGCAAGTTATGTGATTCACCCAAGGTCATATATCAGGAAACACAAAACTTAGAATGGAAAAATGCAAAAAATCAAACAAACCCAAAAAAACCAAAATTCCTTTTAGCTACATCTGACTAGCTCTTGTTCCTAAACATTGAAGTTGTTTTGCACCATTTGTGACCTGAGAAAGAAGGAAACCCTAAAGAGGGTTTGTCTAACATTCCAGACACAGAAAAAAAGGGAAAAGGCGTGTTGTTCAGTTCAGAGAGGATTAACCTAAGAGGTGAAGGAGTTTTTTGTTTCCCCTAAAGAACTAAAATGGCCGTTTTGCCTGCTCATCCCCCTTTCCCTTCCCTTCTTCCTCCCTTCCCCCCAAGCACAAGGTCTGCAGGAGTATACAGATTAGAGACTTTCTCCAGGCATTTTAGTCCTCTAGTGTATGCCCCGGAGCAAAAATTCATTCTGCTAGAGCCAAAATTACTGAAAGGATTAAAGAAATGCATTCACTGAAGTATGTCTTGGGTGGGTAGTGGAAAAAGTCAGGAGTTTAGAATCCCAGGATCTGAGTTTTCCTAATTGGGTGAATCACTTTACTTCTCTGGGCTGCAGTTTCCTCCTCTATAAAATGGGGGCAGGAGATAATCTCTGAGACCCATTTCCAATTAGCAAATGCCCTCTCCATACTGATTTGAGGGTCTCTCCCTTCCTCCCTTCCTTCGCTCTGCATCCCTGAATAGCTCCTAGTTAGGTTGCAGAAGTCTAGGCATTTTTCCATTTCAAGTTTTGTGTTTCCTAATATTCTTTTTTTTCCCCTTTTGGAGGGGGGAAGGCAGGGCACTTGGGGTTAAGTGACTTGCCCAAGGTCACACAGCTAGTTCCTGTTAAGTGTCTGAGGTCAGATTTGAACTCAGGTTCTCCTGGCTCCAGGACCAGTGCTCTATTCACTGTGCTACCTAGCCACACCTCCCAATATTCTTAAGCCATGAAAGTGTTAAAGGTGTTTGAAGGGCCTGGACCAATAGCCTAAGGGCTCTCTAGTTTAGCAAAACCCTTTCAGTGGATTCCTGCCCCACTCCCACCCCCTCAGACAACCACTGGGAAAGAGTGATGGATGCACCACCTTCAGAAGGCCTATAAGCAGAGGCCTTGAAGACAAACTTTATTTTAGCTCAGAGAGAGCAGACAAGTCTTTGACCCTTCAGTGCTCTGGATATCACGCTAAAGGCTCCATGAACTAATTTTTAAAGGACTCAAGCTCTTGAACCCGAGAAAACATTAGAAGAAGATAATTATTTTATTTGGAAATTTCAAAAATAAATAGGATCCATGTTAAGAATGAAAGCACTGTGCATACTTACAGTTCAAAGCATGGCTTAAAGTTTTGAGATTATTCCACGTGGTAAATGCTGCTAATAAGAAACTAGTTACATCTCAAAAGTTCCATATTGTACACACACGCACACGCACACGCACACACACACACACATACACACACACACATGCAATGGACATGTCAGCACAGTCAGGCCTTTCCAGTACTTCCTCCACAGGGAGTGTGGGGTTTCAAAATGTGCACATGCTCCACTTTAATTTTTAAGGAGGAAAAGTGGATGAAATGAGACCAAGGGAAAGAAAAGTTGAAACAGGCTCATGTGTGTGAGAGCTAGACAAAATCCAGCTCCCTCACTGAAAAGGTCTTTGGCTCCCCTTCCCCCCCAAAACAACCCCAATCATATCAAAAGAAACCAGATCTTTGGGAAGGAAAGCCAAGTGTGTGCTCCGCAGCCCATGGGTGTGGGTGGTGGGGATGGGGGGGGGGGGGGCAAAGGATGACAAGTAGCAGTGCTTCATACAACTAGATTTAATAAGTTGTTGTTACAGAAAAAATGAAGTCCAGACTACAAAGTTTAAGCAGCTGTAAGCATTGGCAGACTTGAGCTCCGTGCTTCAGTCACAGTAACTGCAGTTCCATACAAGCATTAATCCGAGCCCGAAAGGCAGAAAGCTTAGGAAGGGTTATTAGCAAAAAACAATCTAGGAGAACAGGTAATAAAAGATACGATACATCGAAAATTAGTTGTTAGTTGGAACACAAGTACAGAGATCTTAGCTGAGAACACTCTCAGAGTTAATGTCCATCGTTTTGACAGCCAAAGTACAAACATCTAATACTTTATACCCCAATAGAACCATGTCCAGAAAAAAAAGTGGCTGAAGTGAATCGCATATGAGCTCCCAAGCTGGATACTTGGTGGCTAAGAATCCTCTTTGTTTAATTTTAAATGTCCCAAGAATTACACATCTACTTCCTGACCAACTGTCACCCATTTGGGGTATAGAGTACCTCATCGGCAGTGATCATAAAATACTCTGTGGTAAAGATGGAACGGTAGAGTGGCTGAGATAGAGAAGGTTTGGTTTAAAAAAAGAAGGAAAGAAGGATTAGTCAGACATATCATACAAACTAGTGTAAGAAGCAACAGTTGTACATAGGAACCAGTTCTAACAGAAGAGACATTTGTACTAGTCTGTGACTAATCTTTCACTCAGACCTTGCAAGAAGAGATGTTACAATACTCAAAAGGTTAACATAGGAGCTTTTCCCATTTAAAAAGCTGGGTTGTTGCTAATCTAATAGATAAAAGGAAATTAGCAAAGTTATTTGCTAATTGCATAAATGTACTACATCTTGCTTTAGCCCATGCCTCACTAATAAGCTAAAAAACACAAGATATAGGCAGAAATCTAAGCATAGTCTGTAACCACTAAGCGAGAAATTCCCAATTTCCCCTCTTCTGTCCCTAACCACCACTTATTGGTAATTAATGCAAAATTCCAACCTGGATTACCTAATTGGAGTCAAAATTTTACATTACTTGATCTAATCTATATATTATTTACAAAACTGAATACATAGAGTACACACAATAGCCCACTCTGGACATGGATTTCTCCGAGTTACCTCTCGACTCCACTGCTAGTGCATTGTGGGAAGCCATCCATGACAGATAGAAAGAACTCATCTATCCTGAGCCAGTCATTGCATGTTCTGTTTACAACACCAGTTTTCTAGTTTAAATAATAATTTTTTTTTCTGTCCAAATTTTAGATCCCAGACCTAAAGGCCCCTGCTTTTAGCAGCAGAGTTTCAAAGGAAAGAGGGTCAATAGTGGGGGGTGGGGGTGAATGGGAGAGTCCCAGAAGTGAGGAGGAGAAATCATCATGCGGGGACAAATTGTTTATATGGAGGAGAAGGGCTAAGATAACAAGACGGGAAAGCAGGGAGAACCTGAAATGATTCAGAGACAGTGGTGCCATTAGACTGTTGTTAGCGCCATCAACGGGAGGAAGGGGGTTTGGCTAGGAAACCTGAAACAACCGGAAATCGGATGCGAATCCAGCCACTTCTTCCTCTGGACTGTCAAGGCTGTCACCACTGTAAGCTTACATACAAGTTCTGGCTTTAGGGAAAGCATTCATCCAGCTGGTGGCAGAGAACCATGGGGTCAGGCAGGACAAGCTAGGAGAGCCCTGGCCCTGGGGGAGAGAGGGGCAGGAGTAGGGTGGGGTAGGGGCTGCCATAGGTTCATGCCATAGGATTGAGCTGGACTGGTGTTGGATAAATCAACTGTGACCTCCTTGTGAACTGTACTGTGACATCCCTAGTCTCACCCTAAACCAATTTAATAAAGGAAAAGGCTTTTCAAATATCACACATTCTGCTCCATTCTGTCTTTTTATTGCCCAATTGTTCATTACATTTCCAGTCGCTTTACATAACCAGCCATTGTCACCTACTGTAAACCACTTCAGCAAGTTAATACAGAAAGCTTTGCATTTCAAAAAACTAGACACTTTAGTAACAATATTACAAAGGTTTTAGCTTCAAAAATAACCGAAAATGAAAAAAATAAACTTTTAAGGAATTAGCATCATAAAATTAATTTATTCCAAGTAAAAATACAAAATAATATTATGACATTGACCAGATATGAAAGTCCCTCCCGAAACAACTCTATTAATGATTGAGAAAGCACTCTTTAAAGAAAATACGAAATAAAATGAAAAATATGTAAATATGTTTAATTTTTTTCTTAGCAAAAAATCTTTCTAAAAATAACAATGAAAATTTTTGTCTCAGTACAAAGGCTACATTACTATTGAAAAAATACCAGCATGAAGAAAAGGTACATATTTGACAGTAGAAAAATGATTTCAGTGAATCACAATGTCTAAAGTTTGCAATGAAAATAAATCTGCAATAAAGATTTATGCCTTTTTTCTTTTCTTTTTTTTTCTATTTTTTATACAAACAGTACAAACAGTATTGCACATAACAACAAATAGTCGAGGTTAGGTTATAGCCTTCAAAAAAACAACTTCAAGTCTCACCCCAAGGAATGGCCACAGGAGGCCTGGAAGACCAGGCGCTTCACAGGCAGATTACATACAGTTCAGAACACCTTTTTGTGGATTTTTTTTAAAAAATAATTTTTTTGAAGGACCCTCTCTTTTAATAGAACATTAACAATTGGGGGGAAGGAGGGGCACACTTATTTACAAACAAAAGGGAACATGTTATAATTTAATAAACTAAAAAAGTTCTCTTTAAAAAAATACAAACAGAAGAACTCTTTCACAATTCTGGTCAGTCGTGCATAATCAACGCTTGATTAGAAATATACAAATTAAGGGAAAATATTTTTCACCGTCTATTCACAGCTCTCAGCACCAAATGGAGTTTGTTTTTAACCCATTCTCCACGGCAATGTTGAACTCAACTCTACGCTGTACATCTTCCAGCTTTCTCTCTGGCGGGGTTATTTTAGGATTCGAAAGAGGGTTATATCTTCAAAAAATTTTGCTCCTTCCACACAACTAGGTAGGTTTCTGTAGGTTAGACAGGATCTTTAATATTATAGTTATAAAGCTCTAGCTTCTTCATTTTCAAAAAAACCGCAAATAAGCATGAAAAAAATAAAGTTACCCATCTGTTAAATCATTTTTTCTTGCAGAATTAAATTAATATATATATTTTTTTCTGAATAAACTTACTTAGAAAATATCATTTTCTTTCCTATATTTCAAAATTGAGGTATTGCAAAGGATCATGTCAGCCAGAAAGCATGCCTTTTTCCTTAAAAAGAAAAAAAATCACCAGCCAACTGTTGGAAACTGTCTAGATACCAAAGGTAGTAAGTAGTGCATAACGAAAGGTCTCACAGATAAAAACCAAACCAAACCAAAAGATGACAGACACAAATAACACACACATACACACACACAACCACTTGGGTCACAAAGAGCATTATTGCTCCAAAGCCCAGAAGTAACTCACACTCAAAAGGGAGAACTATAAGAAGCATCTAGAACTAATTAAAAAAAACAAAACAAAACTTTTTTTTTCCTTTTAGAAAATCTATAACATGTAAACCAATAATCACAACTGAACATTGGAGAAAAAAACCCAGTAACAAAATCAAAACGCAACAAAGACAGAACAATGACGTCACAGCGGCACATGCAAGAACACAAGCAGGAAAGTCTATTCTGCAGTGTCATAGGCCAGTCAGATTGTCCCCAGAATTGCAACACAGAGAAGGAAGAAGAGAAAACAGAGTTTACAGATTTTCACAATCATCAGTACACTATGTGTGTCTAAATATGGCTATCTGCAGCCTAGCAGTGCATGCTAAAAAAATGTCCACTGTTAGCAGGTCTGAATTGGATTCAAGCTTTGCAGGATCTGTTCGGGGAAGTAAGAAGTGAATTTCACAGCTAGAAACCCATCTCCTCCAATGCCGCCTTCCTCTGTGCAGACATTTCTTTAGCATCACCTTTTCCCCAACTTTCTGAAAATGTGCCTAGTTTGTCAATCTGACAATTTAGCTCTATAGATTGTATATATATATATATATGTTCCTAGTGTATGTAAGCTAATATGAGCTCTTTGGTTTTCTGGACAAAGGTCTGAAGCGATATAAAATGATACAAGCATTAGGAGATTGTAACTAAGAGCTCATGTTCTCATTAATATACCAGTTATGAACTGTCCAATTTGTTAATGTCTGACACAGTTAAGGTTGATCACAGTTAGACATAACCACTTTACTATATAAAATAAATTGCACAATCTCTATATATTTATAATATATATATGACAGAGCACCACAAAGTACTTCATCTACCGTCCACAAATTTGCTTTAAGAACATCCTACATCTAGGTTTAATAGTAGTTGTGATATAGGCCATTCTGTTAGGGGCTGTTCTTCATTTCATTAAGTATTCCTTTACTGAGGCATGCTTTCCTCCCGTCGACAACCAATTCTTTGAAGAAAAAAAAAGGAAAAAAAACACCCCCAAACCATGGTGGTTGTGTTTTGTCTTTTGAGATGAGTATTTTGTAGCCTATGTAGATTCTTAATTTGTGCACCGTGGGCAAGATTTATACTAAACATTAGATATAAAATTTATTGCATGCAGCAACCTGTTTAAGTAAACATGCAGTCAAAAGTATTGACCCTCCTTGGAAGCTTCCTGTGTGTGCGGATCTCTCCTTCCATCAGTGGTCGCTATTTCTAACTCACAGGACGTGTGGTGTGGGTTTGTTTCATTCAATCGATACCCTAGCTTGAATAGAGTATTATGGTATTAACAATACCATTTTAATAGCAGCAAAAGCTATTGCAGCATACATTTATCTAACACTAAAAGACCTAACCAAAATTCTCAGCAGAACAAAAATTAAAAAAAAAAAAAAAGATGGAAAGGGGAAAAAAAAACACAAAAACTACAGCTTATGAGGTAACATCCTTACAAGTCAAAATGGAGACTTCTTTTTCTTGAAGGGTTATTTTTACTCTAAATGACCCAAACCAAGGATTGCTGAACATCAGGGAAGTTGTTGCTACATCTGCCACCTACTTTATGAGGATTACCTTTGGTGAGTTGTTTTCTAGGGGCAACTCTAAAGTTTCTGAAAATAAGTGCATGCTCTGGTTTAAAAAATAAGAACAATCAGAATTCTATAGAAGAAAATTGTCATCACAAACATCGGCCTAGTGGAGGCTGATCAGAATGGCAGTCTACAAACTGTCACTAGTGACAAGTCTTGGGTGAGAATTAAGGTACCAAGCAGACAATGGGAGAGTCAAAGTGCGAGCCAGGACAGTTACACTCTGCAGGTTTGCATTATACCGGACACTGAGTTCAGTAATATGACTGTAAATAATAATAATAAAAAAAAGACCCATTTCTTCTTTAAAGTTGAGAACGAATGCACAGATTTCCAGAACACTCTAAGCCCAGAGGCAGCCGCTCATTTCCCTCCAAGTTCTCTACTCCAGTACTCATGGCTGAGCGAGGCGCTGGCCTCAGCTCCAGCGGAAGGGGACGTGGCGGGGGCGGTCTCCCCCCTCCTTCACCAGTGGCTTGTGGAACTCCCGCCCAGCTCGGGAGTGGATGCTGGCCCAACAGTATTCACAGTAATACTGCAAACAGGTGACGTTGGCACAAAAGAAGGGAGCAAACTTGCCACCGCAGCGGGTGCCCTGGCATTCATCGCACATCTGGTCATCCAGGACGTATGGCTTCACTTCCACCTGGCACAGAGAAGGAAAGAGAGAGTAAGTTTGCACCGAGGGTCTCGGGCTCAAGACATCCCAACCATGTGATGTTCCTTCAAGTGACACTGTCTCCCCTTCAGAGGCCCCAGGCAACTCCATTTCACTCACACCATGCTGGATACACTAAGACAAAAATGAAACAATCCCTATGCTCAAGGACTGTACAAGTCAGCTAGGCTACGAGCTCTTGGAGAGCAGGGGGTAGCTTCTGTCTTTTTTTTGGCGGAGAGTCAGTACTTAGCACATAGTAAGTGCTTAAATAAATACTTATTAATAGCTAACATTTGTATAGCACTCACATGCCAGGACTATGCTGAGTGCTATACAATAAATGTCTCATTTGATCCATTTTATAGATGAGGAAAATGAGTCAAACAGAGGTTAAGTAACTTGCCCAGGGTCATACAGCTAAGTGTCTGAAGCTGGATTTGAACTTAAGTCTCCTTGACTCAAGATCCGATGTTCTATTCACTACCCCATCTAATTGCCGCCTATACTACCTTGGCGCCCAGGTGATTAACTAACTGAAATACTTCTCAAATATAGTCAAACAACCCACTGAACCACCAATAACGGGCTGATGATTGAAATACTTCTTGAATATAGTAAAATAACCCCCTGTTCTTTGGGGATAAAAAAGCCTATAGATTTCACCAGCTGTGTAAAATTATACTTCTAATTTTAGTAAATTAGGATTCAATAAACCAGTCTGTGTTCACCCCACCCACACCTTTCTTGGTTTTATAAGACTTACAAGTCTTACACCATAATGGCTTGAAACTTTAGTCATTCTGTGTTGAAAATTTTTCAGTTCTAGTCCTGGTTTGGCTATGTACTGGCTGAGTAACCTTGGGTGAGCCCATTAGACTAATGAGTCTCAATTTCTTCATCTGTAAAATGGGGATAACAGCACTTCTCTTACAAGGCTGGTATAAGCCTCAAATGAGATAACACATGTAATGCTTTGTGTAATCATAAAACATTACACAGATGATCGAGCTATTTCTCTTCTTTCTATGTCATTCTCCGGAGAAGGCATTTAAGCATGCCTTGACAACCTTCTAGTGGAGATGAACTCTGCTTGAGTTGGCCTTAAAAGCTATGGCTCATAGGGTTTTAAGCCTGGGCACCTGCCAAATCTTGATTTCTGCTCTGGCCACTTTTAAGGATGCTCATCCTCTCACTACTTCTGCTCTGGGTGGTTTTTCTAAGGTAACCCAATGCCAGGCAAAGAACAGGCACATTATAAATGCTTCCTGACCTTCCATGGCCAATATCTGTTGACTGATCCAGCCCTTAATGTAAAGATTCTCATTTTCAATCTGTAATTTCAACCTGTAACCTTGGGTCTTGTGGCTGTGCCATGTGCCAATGGGCTTGTCTTGGGTTTATGTAGCCACATTCTTCATAGTGTAATTTTTCTAGCTTAACTGGATGGCTGATTCCAAATGTGCTCTTAAGTGAATTTGCCCCTAATCTTCCCACTACAGTTTGGGCAAAGAAAGTCAAGAGAAATTTTTCTCATCCTTGGCTAAAAATAACATCACTTTCCCACCTCAGAGGCATTAAATCCTATTTAAAGCTCTTTTTTTCTTGGGGGTGGGGGAATAGATCCTGATGACTATGTATGATAACAAAATTTAAAATAAAAATTATATCAACATGTGGTATTATCGACATAGTCTCACCCCTCCAATTACATGGCAGGTAGGGTTCACAGCATCATACCTACTCATGCATCTTTCAGGGCTCAAGTCCAATCTTGCTTCTTTCGTTTTTGCAATGTTTCTCTAAATCCCACCCACTGATCCACTCCTATGGACTCCAGTAGCACGTCTCATCTAGACCCTCTATTTGACATCTAGAACATAATGCCTTGTCATTACCTATTACCTTTTTTGTTCAATTAGATTGTGAACTCCATGAACATGCTAATACAGAGCTAATCATGGAGACTTTAAATATCTGCCCATTTAGATAACCCGAGGATGTCTGAATCCTCCTGGGAATCATTGTAGCTCATTCTCTACCTTTAGCTAGATTGTTTGGATCTAAAATTAAAGATCCAATAAGCAGAAGAAGTAGTCAGTTATCCCACTTCAGGCATAATTACAATGATCCAATGTCTCTTTTTTCCCCCTGGATAGTTTAGTTTTCTGGCTTTGTGCCCAAAGAACTTTTTTTTTTTTGGAGGGCTATTGGGGTTAAGTGACTTGCCCAAGGTCACACAACTAGTTTTTTTTGTGTTAAGTGTTTGAGGTCAGATCTGAAGTCAGGTCCTCCTGACTCTGGGGCCAACGCTTTACTCACTGCACCACCTCGCCGCCCTGTGTGTACACAGAACTCTAAAGGGCTCTTTTATTTCAGCATCACTGGGTCTCAGTGTTGGGGAGAGACCTCAGCAGTATCTTATCTAACTTCTGCCTGACCTGTCTCCTCTACAACATCTCTAACAAGTTCTCACGTGGTTTCCATTTTTCTGACTTCACCATGCCCCAGGAATTACTGGGAAAATCTCACCATCCTGCAAGCTTCCATCAGCTTCAGGACTCCATTTCATCACTGTCCCTGGCCTCTCTGGTTGGAGGCTAGAGCATGAATTCCAAAGTCTCCGTTTAAGGAGACAGCTCAGCTCATACACCAACTTATTTCTCACCAGGCTGCATTACTTTAGGCCTTCTCTGATTGATTTTTCTACCATGCCCCAAGAAGCTCATTATTGGGGAAAAGCTCATCATCCTGCAAAATCCTATCAGCCTTATACTGCACCTCTGATCAGAGGATGGAAGCATGAACTCCAAAATCTTCATTTTAGGAGGAAGCTCAGTTCAGAATATCTCATTTCTTACCTGGCTTCACTACTTTCCCCTCTGTCCCCAGTCAGGTACCTTCGCTTCAACTCTTCCTTCCCCACCCTGCCCAGCCCTACTTTTCAGCTCCGCTTGTGTACCATCTTTCCCCATCAAAAGCACAATTAAAAATTCAGGGGAAAAACAAGACAAACACATTGATCCAAAAACCAGGACTCCACAAGCATATGGAAGAAATGAAGCAATAGATTAAAAAAATGAAATATGGTTATTCAGGAAAAAATGGAAACAAGAAAAAATTGCTTAGAACAGAAGGCAGAAAACATGATGCGAGGTATGGATTCCCTGAAAAGCAGAATGGAGCAAACAGAACTCAACATTTCAAAGAGACAACAACAACAAAAAAATTAGAACAAAGTAAAAAGACTTAAAGATTAGAACAAATAAAATCTTATTTGATCTGCATGACCAACCTTCAGAGGTAGGTACTATTATCTCCGTGAGAAAATGTGGAAGAAAAAGATAAAGTGGAGGGAAGGGAAAGGAATAAGCTTCCTATAGTGCCTACACTGTGCTTCTCTAAGAACGTTTTACAAACATTGTATCATTTGACCCTTGCAATAACCCTGGAAGGTAAGGTGGTATTATTCCCATTCCTACAGTATTTGTATCCCCAGCACTTGGCATAGTGCCTAAAACAGGAGGTACTTCATAAATGTTTAATGACTGACTGAATTATACTTGAAGTCCCCTCTAGTGAGAAGGAATCTAGTATCTCTTGATGCAACCCATTTATTCCTCTTTTTGAAAGCTCTAAAAAATAAGTACGAAATCTCCTTCTCTGTGACTGATGCTCTTGTCAGAACCAGAGAATCTTCTCAACCTCAAATGCACCACCTTCATGAAGTTTTCTTTCCTTCCTCAGAAATCACATAGTACTTGGTACCTTTCCAACTAGCCATATTTACTAAGCTGTGTCACATCTTTGTATATGGGTCCTACTCCTCTTGCTAAACTATAATCAACATGGAGGTAAGGACCAGGTTTTCACTGGTACCTTTCTAGGGCCTACCTGGCTGACCACTGCAGTTCAGCCTCCACAATTCTGAGGGTTCCCTGGCCCTACCTTTCTCCTAAGAAAGGATATAGCTTCTCTAAGAACAAACATCATCTTGTCTTGCTTCACATTCCCTTGGAATCCAGCCCCAGGAGCAGATACAAGGCTGCATACCTCTTGCCTCAGTACTAGGTCTTTACTTCACATCTCCCATCAAAGTCTAGACTGCTGAACAGGAAAAAACATTTTTTTTTTTATTTCCCTCACAAGTAATTTAGGAACATGTTTCCCATATGTGACACCATGTGAGCTCTCACTCTTTGAAAGTGTCTGAGGGATATCTGAGTAATATCATTTTTTTCCTGCATAGATTTATTACTTACTTATTCAATTTTTTCTTAAAAATATTATTGCAGTATTTTGATTATTATTTCACTTTACTTTCCAGTAATCAGCCTCCTCTCTCCTATTTTATTAGTTTATTTTGTAAACTATGCCCTTTAAGGGAGAAAGATCTTTGGGGTTATGGTGACTTGGTTCATAGATAGTCTGACTCTATAGTTTCTAAGGTTTTAGCTACTTGTCCACCTATCAAAATTAAATCACCACTGGGCAACACTATTTAAAAAATATCTAAGAAGGAAGCATGGGAAGTCAGGGATGAGGATAAATCTTAAACTGGGGAATTTTCAGCAAAAATGTTGATATTAAAGGTTCTAGCCAAGCCTACTTGCCCACAGAAATACCCCTAGCAATGATGTAAAAGAGTATCCAATGAAGCAATGATCAAATAAAACCAAAGGAAAGAACCAATAAACTGCTCCACCTAGTTAAACACTGCACAGAGTGCCAGAAACCAGCAGGTGCTCTGCCTGGGGGGATTCTGGGGACTCAAGAACCAGCAAGATCTCCATTAAATGGGTCCCAAAGCCACAAAGGTCCTAGCCTTGGCCTGTCCAAGTTGCAGCATAGGAAAAAGGCAGGTTCTGGCAGATGAGTATCCAAAGCCTAGAAAAGATGCAGAGGTGCCTAGTTCAACCACGCTGAGTCTTTTTAGTGTCCTCTCTGATGTCCCTTCAGGGCTTGTCAAACAAAACCAATCCCTAGTTGGTGACAAGGAGATGGAGACTGGGCCAAAACCATCATCCATACTGTGATACTAGGCAATGGAGGAAGAAGCCAAGGAGCGAAGTAGAGAGCAAAACCTCGACCCAATGCCTTGTTCTAGGCTGAAACTACAGAGTTCCTAGAAAGGAGAGGAGCCAAATCCAGCCATGTCATGGCAGTAGCAACAACATTAAGACCACAAGAGAGCAAGGGGGAGGGATGGAGTGAGAGGAAACCAGAGGAAGGGAGGAAGGGAAGGAGAAAAGAAAGACAGAGAGAGAAAACACAGATGACAGAGAGTGAGCTATACACGATAAGAGACTCTGATACAAATGCAAACGACAACTTATAGCCTCAAGGAACTTACATTCTTATGGAGAAAGACCGAAAAGGAGTGGCAGAGATGAGACCTGATACAGAGGCCTCCATCTAGTCAAGCTTAGCTATCAGAGTTTGGAGACCCAAGGGCAGAGTCCATGGTTCAGGTCAAAGGGAGAAGAGGATGACAGTCTGAAAGTAGAAGGCCTGGTATGGAAATAGCTGAGGCCTAGCAAGAAGCATAGCCTAGTTCCAAGTTAAAAACTAAAACTGGTGACAAGAGCAAATAGAATAAAATTCCTCTCCCAATGAAGAAATACTAAGGGTTAATAGAAGCCCATGAGATAAACCAACAAGAAAAAAAAAACAAAACACAAAGTATAATTAAAACTTCAGGGGAAAAACAAGATAAAAACATTGATCTGGAAACCAGGATTGCACAAGTGGATTGAAGAAATGAAGCAAGAGATTAAAAAATGAAAAGTGATTATTCAGGAAAAAGTGGGAACAGAAAATAAACTGCTTAGAACAGTAGGCAGAAAACATGATTCAAGGTGTGAATTGCCTGAAAAACAGAATGGAACAAAATCAAAGTTTCAATGAGACAACAACAACAAAAAAATTAGAACAAAGTCAAATGACTGAAAGATTAGAACAAATAACAAATAAGACCTTATCTGATCTTCGTGACAACAACCCTACTGTAGGGAGGTGCTATTATCTCCACTTTACTGAGGCAGAAGGAGATAAAGTGGAGGGAAGGGAAGGAAATAAGCTTTCTATGGTACCTACTATGTGTCAGGTACTATGCTAAGAACTTTTTATAAATATCATATAATTTGATCCTCACAATAACCCTGGGAGGTAAGGTGGTATTATCCCCATTCTTACAGTTGAAGAAAATGAGACAGAGGTTAAGTGACTTGCTCAGGGTCACACAGTTAGTGAGTGTCTGAGGCCATATTTGACAGGCCCAGCACTCCATCTCCTGCACCACCACCTATTTCTAGGTAGGGCTATGCTCCTGGGCTTTTCTAGCTCCCAAGGCTATTGAGACAAAAGAATACTAATGATGTCCATTTTAGATGTGGGTTATTGTCTGCTCCTTATATAAAGATAGACCAAACTGTCAGCTATTCATTATCGGTGGTTAGGTAACAGGGGTTCAGTAATGGCACTGAGACTGAAGTTTACATTCATCTGTAGTGGTTAGACAACAGTCTGCTGTCCAGAGAGAGTTGTGACCATATACAGCAAACAGCATTTAGGACATGTTACAGTTGGTGGAAATTAAAAAACAAACATACAATGCAGTCAAGCAAAACTGACTTCCTAACGCAGTCTGAACTGAAAGAAGTGGTTTCTTAAATACATGCCTTAGAAAATGCATAAACTTTTTTAAACATTTCATACCAACTTAAAAAAAATATATAGTGTCTAGTCCTAGTCAGGTGATGAGCTGTCATCATGCTTAATTGTAAGTTTGTCACTTGACTCATCAATTAAATGGAACCTCTGCAGCTAACACATTAACATCATATAGTTAGCTCAATGCCGGCCTTACATTGCTGGGCCTCACTGGCTGCATCCTCCCTGCTGCCTCCCCTAGCTGGTCTCCATTGTTTCCTACTTGAAAAGGTTCTGGTAGCAAAGCTAATCACCAACTCTCTCTTTACTCCCTGGTATTTCCTTCTAGTTTACCTTTGTGAAAACATAAGGGAATGAGATTCTCCTATACCATTCTGTCATTAGGAAGGGAGGAAGTTTACAAGCATTTATTAAGTACCTACTATGTGTCAGTCCTGTGCTATTTGACAAATATCTCATTTCATCCTCATGACAATCTTGGGAGGTAGATACTATTATTCTCCTCATTTAACAATGGAGGAAACTGAGGCAGGCATAGGGTAAGTGACTTGCCCAGGATCACATAGCTAGCAAGTGTCTGAGACTGGATCTTAACTTAGGTCTTTTTGATTCCAGACCTATCACTCTATCCACTGTACTACCTAGCCATGGATAATTTGAATGTCCAATGCAAATGAAATACAACCTTCCTCTATGTGGGAAAAAGTGATTAAGAAGCCACCTAGTTTTTCAGGGACAGGAAGTTTGTTCTAGATCAGGAAGTCAAAATACAAAAAGTATAATGCAGCTAACTGTACGGCTTAATCAGATTCTCCAAAGCTTTGATCATTTAGAAATTGTTGTCTGTATTCTTCCTTGTCCTCTACTTATAGGTCCCTGACCCAACCCAGAGTTGACAAGTTGGCCAAGTCTAACTCAGTTGTGTCCCCTGATCTGTGGACTCCTATAAGAGAAATTCACTGAACAAACTAGCTAATAGGACCACACAGAATGGCAGTTAACTTCTCAGTTGCTAAGTAATGACATTTAAGACACTCTTCCAAGATCTGACCCTATTGAGTCTTGCCACAATGGGTACAGGTGTGTTTCCTGAACAAAAATGAAAAAAAAAGGGGGTTAGAGATCACTAGCACTATGAATTTTATGCCCTAAAAAGTCCTAAAGAGACAAATTTCAAGATAACCCAATGTACCAAGCTATGTTGATTTGAAACAGACTAAACAGGAATCCTGATATTTAGGAAACACATGAGATGTTTGGAAAATTAAAGAAAACCTCCCAAAATAGCTTTCACTTAGCAAAATTGGCAGGGTTTTGCAGCTGCTGCAAGCCCAACATGATACCTCCAATGTCACTGGTCCAAACTACCTGTTTCTCTCAGCAGACCCACTATGACATTTTCTAACACAAGATTTAAGGTAATTTAAAAAGTCATTAGGAGTGGTGATTTGAATTTCAATTTCTCTTTTAACCATAACGTAGGGTTTTTTGTTTGTTTTTTAAAAACCATTTTTCTCATTTGCAAATAGCAAACAACTCAGTTAAGGGATGCAGAAGGTGTGCTGGGAGACCTGAATTCACTTATGCCACACTAGTTGTGTGACTGGGGCCAAGTTATAATCTCTCTGGGCCTCACTTTCCTCAGCTGGTCTCCTGATTCTCTATCTAATGTTCTTTTTATACACTATGCTGCCTTCTCAGATGAAACCTGAATCTGCTCTAGGGAAGGCAGCCCTCTTGTCATTTCATACCCCCAATCCAACCTTGCACCTCAGAGCTTCCCTTAAATCTGCATCAGTTACTGAAGTAACTAATACCACCTGCCTCTTCTTGGCTCTCTGAATTTCAAATTAAAAAAAAGAAACAGAGGCAAAAAAATTTTTGTCAAGGAATCTTGGTACTACTATGACAGAAACTTTTCAAGATATCATAGGATATTTAATTAAGCTGATGCCACTACAAGATGTTTCCATGGAGGTCAAACATAGAAAGAAGACTCCATGTGCTAGATTAATAGCAGCACATTTTATGGTAGCAAAAAGCCTAAGTGGGTTCCTCTCAGGGAATGGCTGAACACACTGAGGTATGTGAAAGTAATGGAGTATCACGACATAAGAAACATCAAATGTGAATAATTCAGAAAAACATGGGAAGACTCATATGACTTGATACAGAGTAAAGCAGGCAGAACCAAGAAAACAATATAAGCAATGACTACAAAAAAGCAAATGAAAGTAATACCAAAAGGCAACCAAACTCAGATAAATTGGAACAATTAATCTTGGTCCTGGAGGTGGAACTATGCCCAAAGGGCTATAAAACTGTGCATGCCCTTTGACCCTGCAATACCACTAGTAAGTCTGTATCCCAAAGAGATCATAGGAAAACGAAAAGGACCTATATGTATAAAAATATTTATAGCAATCCTTTTTGTGGTGGTGAAGAACTGGAAATTGAGGAAATACCCATCAGTTGGAGAATGGCTGAACAAGTTGTGGTATATGAATGTGACATAATACCATAAGAAGGACAGGGAGGTTATCTTCAGAAAAACATGGGAAGACTTATATGAAGTGATGTAAAGTCAAGTGAGCAGAACCAGGAAGAGAACCAGGAGAGCAGCAATAGTGTTAACATGATCAACTGTGAAAGACTTAGCATACTTTTTCACTTACTTAAATTTTCTTGTTTTTTTGTGACATGGCTAATATGGAAATACGTTACACATAACTTCACATGCATAACTGGAAATCACATTGTTTACCTTCTCAATGGATAGGAGAGGGGTTGGAGTGAGGGAAAGATCTGGTAACTCAAAAAAAATTTTTTTTTGCTTTTTTTTGGAGGGCAATTGGGGTTGAATGACTTACACAAGGTCACACGGCTAGTTTTGTGTTAAGTGTCTGAGGCTGGATTTGAATTCCTGACTCCAGGGCTGGTGCTCTATTCACTGAGCCACCTAGCCGCCCCCCCAAATTTTTTTTAATGAATGTTAAAATCAATAGAGAATGACTATAAAAAGATGATAAAACACACTTCCATCCTCTTGGTGAAGTAGAAGATGATAGTGATACTGCAAAGACTCTCAGACATGATTAATTTTTAAATTCTTTTTCTTTATCAGAGAGGAAGGTTCAGCAAGGCAGGAAATACCAATAAATGATTGTGATTAAGAAAGTAAGAGGCAGTAATAAGACTTAAATTTAAATGATGACATCATAATAGATCTAAGCAAGTCATCCCTCATCTATTGGCTGGACTGACCTTACACTTGTCACTCAGAATGGCAGGAGGGCAAAGGATCCAGAGTCCAGCTGGATTACTTGGCAGACTTCCAGCTGCAGAAGCATCCTATCAGGCCACCAAAGTGACAGCCTAGCATAGAGATGAGCTTTTTGTTTAGCTCACTGACCTCCCATGAGAAGAAATCTAAGCACCAAAGTCCTTTCTTTGCCTCTGAGTGTTCTCAGAGGTGGGGGACAGGGTACAGAAGTTCAGAATGGTAGAGAAGGAATGTGAAGGGAAGAAAAGGAGACTGGAAGGACTTGCTCAAATTAGGTTTTTGAAGGAGAGAATTGGAAAAGATCCAGTCTAACCCTTACCCAAATCATGAATCTTTTCCTGTAACATCCCTGAGAAGTGGGAATCAAGCCTCTCTGCTCCAGGAAAAAGAAATACACAGTAGAAACTCCATGCCCCTTGGTCCATTCCAGATTTCTTCTGCTCATACCAATCAAAATCTGCTTCCTTCCTTCTGCCCTACACAGAGATTCTGCTCTTCTCACTTTTCTCTGAGTGTCCTACTCTCCTCACCAATCTTACCCTTCTATCTGCCCCTGGAATCTACAGCAACTGAGCATTCAACTCAATAAGTAATTATCAAACCCTTAGGGACAAATACAGGCAGTTGGGTGGGACATGGACAGAATGCTGGGCGTGGGGTCAGGAAGACCCAAGCCTGAACTCTGACTCAGACTTTCACTAGCTATATGAATCCTGGGCAAGTCACTCCTCCTCTGAACTCAGTTTCCTCATCTATAAAACAGGGGCATAGATGAGATGGGTCCTGCTTCACTCTAAATCTATTACCTTCTGATCTTGAGGCACTAGATGCCAGGAATGCAAAGACAAAAAGAAAGATATCCCCAGGGAGCTCACATTCTATTTGGGGAAAACAACATGTACAGAGGCAAGAAAATACAAGCTATACAGAAAGCAGAGAGGGGAGGCTGGAGGGGAGTGAAGATATATTAACAAATGTAGGAAAATCACAAGCAGTCTCATATAGGAGGCAATGCTAACAGAGGCAGGGATTCCTAGAAGTGAGGATGAGGGAAAAGAGCATTCCAGGCATGCAGGACTGCCTATGCAGTCAGGGAGGTTATAGGAGTAATTTCATCAGTGACGAAGAGCTAGTTAGATTAGTTTGTTTAAAATAAAAGGTACACAGTCCATCTAGAAAGCTAGGCTGCAGTCAGGGTATGAAAAAGCTCTGGACACCAAAAGAGCTGATGTTCTACCCTACAGGCAATAGGGAGCCAATGAAGCTTTTTAACCAAGGGAGTGATGTGGTCAGATTGGTGCTTTAGATAGCTATGTGGAAGATGGATTGGAGTAGGCAGGTACTAAAGACAGGGAAACCATTAAAAGGCTGTTTAATAGTGCAGGTGATGACAAGGGCCAAATGAAGGTGATGGCCATGAGAACAGAGAGAGAAAGGGAAGACTGGAGAGAAGTCACACATGCAGAAAGTACACCTGGCCACTTAGTGCGAAGCATCATGAGGAGTCAACAATAACCCCAGGCAGCAAACCTGAGTGACTCAGAGGATGCACAGAATCACAGACTCAGGGGTCACTGGGTCCAGTTCCCTCAGTTTACTGATGAGGCAGAAGGCAGAAGGAGGTGAAGTGCTTCACCCAAAGTCACAGAAAATAGTCAGGGGCAAGGGCAGATTAAAACCTGAGAGGAGCAAGACGGAGGAAGATGCCCACTCCCCACCACCTTTTCACAGAATCCCACTGCCTTTCAGGGGTACCCTCAACAGAAATAAAGTTAGGAAGAAGGGGGAGTGAGATATGGTGAGCTTGAGATGTCTGTGGCACATAGCCACCCAGAACTGTCCAACAAGCACTGGGCACTATGACCAAATCAACCTCAGGAGAGAGAAGGGGGCTAGACAGGGAGAATGAATTCATCTGCATAGAGAAGATGGGTGCATCAGGGGAAGCTGCTGAGATCATGCAGAGAGAGAGTATAAAAAGAAGAGATAGATTGCCATGGCAGGAGGGCAGGATATGGAGAGGGAGCCAGAAAAGACTCAGATGGTCAGGAGGAGAACCAGCAGAGCAGAGCGTCACTGTTTGCTGCTGATGTTTAGCTATCCATAGAAAGGAGGGTAAACAAATGTTTACTGAAAATGATAAATGGTTACACTCAGGGCTTATCCCTTCAGAGGATTTAATTTACTGCATTAGAAAAATCTTTCTCTTGATTTATGAGACTGAGGGGAAAACATTTATTTGGGGTCACAAAGAACACAAGATGTAAAAGCTTTAACATCTTATACGCTCTCTTGGCATCATGGTTAAAAATACCATTAGAACTGTTAGGAAAATTACGGATGCCCTACTTTGCCCTGATGACGTCTGATATTACTTAGAATCCATTTGGGAGGCTAACTTTTGTGACAAAGGGGCAAAAGTCAATTTGATACTAAAATTTGCATTTAATTTGCAGGTTTAGAATTATTTCACTATCAAAGGAAACTTGTCAGTACAAATAATATTTCCTAGATAAAAAGAGAAATCCTTTACATAGAGAACAACTCTTATCTACCATGCAAACTATGAAGTCATCTTATATCTTTGCCAATACCAAAAAAAAAATAACATTTTCCATTTATGTGATGTTTTAAGGTTTTAAAGAGTACCTTCCTCATAGCAATGTCATGAGATTAAAAAAATTGCAAATATTATCACATCCATTTTAAAGAGAAGGAAGCTGAGGCTTTGGGGTAACATTTTGTTTGCTTGGCGGTTGCAGTTAGTTGACCTGATGATAGGTTTTCTGGGTTTCAGACCAGTGATCTGTTCACTATGCCATTCTTTACTTCATTCTCCCTATTAGGAGCTGGGAACATATGAAATAGGTGGTGGTAAAAAAAAAACAAACAGAAAAAAAAAAACCCAAAACCAAAACAAGAGCAATCACCGCACCTAGCAATTAGCTCTTGGAAAAGAAAAGTGATCAGCGTCCAGTTCGTGAAACCCCCTTCTTATGTCCTCAGTCTTGAATGAAAGCAGAAGGCAGCCATTAAACAGACTGGCTGAAAAAACTGCAATAATAAAACTGCTGGAACAGCACTTTTAACTTTCCAAAGAGTACTTTTGCATCATTTATTACATTTTTACCTTGACAGCTCTGTGAATAATGGAGGCTTTATTTTTATCACCATTAGACAGAGGAGAAAACAGAATGTAAGCATTTTGTTCAAGGTCCTAAAACTTTTGCATGGCAGAGCTGCTTTTCCTAGTTGTCTCGGGACTCTCTCAGTCAGGGGGTTCTTTCCACTTAACTCTGTTCTCTTGAAGCAGTGGCAATATAGTTGCAATTGACTAATTAGATAAACATTAAATTCAAAATATACATAACACAGTCTTGCTATTACTGAGTGGTGAATGCCTTTCCCCTCCTCCCCCAAGTAAATATAAGCTGAAGTCATAGATCCTGTCTATCTCATTTGCTGTCAATGATTCTCTGTAACAAGGGCATCAGCTACATGACTCCTTAAGAACATAAAAGCTCTGCTCCCCTTGTCCTGGCAAATGTTATCAATCCATTGAATTTCTGCCATATTATACTAAAAACAGCTTCTTAAAAGGCTGAATTATGTAAGTGAAAATCAAAAGTAAGTGTAGGAGAGACAATGAGAAATTTAGCTGAAGATTTCTTAACTAGAATTTTTTCTTATAAAGCGCTGGAAACAAAATGGAAGTATAATAATACTGGCTAGCATTCATATGGTCCTTTAAAGTCTGCAGAGCACTTCACAAATATTCTATTTTTATCTTCACAACAACCCTGGGAGGTAAGTGCTACTATTATTCCTATTTTACAGACAAGAAAACTGAGGCAGAGTTTAAGTGACTTGCCCAACACTGCTAGTAAGTGTCTGAGGCTGAATTTGAAGTCAGTTCTTCCTCATTCCAAGTCCAGCACTTTCTCTATGTCTTGCTTCATAAAATACCCGTGTTTCTGAAAGACAGTGTGTAAACTGATGCTTTGTAAATCAAATTTTAAATTAAATGTGCTTAAGAGAGCTTATTATTTAAGGGCTGGATGGTTTTGAAAAGTGGAAAACTTACTTCATTATTTATCTGACATGTATATATATATATATATGTATGTTTACAAATATGTAACGTATATAAATATACATGCATATATTTATACAATACATAATGTATATAAATCTTGATATACTGTGCCTTATAAATTGAACAGGAGCTCAAAAATCCAATCCCAATTCAAACTCAATAAGTGTTTACTAAGGGCTCTTGGGGGCACAGTCCTGTACTTGCTGATTTATTTTTTTCCATTCCATTTCACAAATGTCTTCTCTTTTATATCACAGTCACATCCTTATCCACCCACACCCTCCCCCCTCCTTGTAACAAAGAAAAATGCTTAAGCAAAACTGACTGTAAAAATGAACACTTTTGACACCATATGTAACATTTTGCAGTGGTCTTCCATCACTACCAGGAAGAGAAATGAAGGTTTCATTGATTAGTGTTATATAAAGAAGACAATATAAGGGTAAGTCATGGTCTCTACCCTCAGAGAATTTAGAATCTAAATGACATACACATGGAGTGCTCGAATATGTATAGCTGTGGCATATATACAAAGTAGTTACATAATCATTTGGTGGTATGGAATTCTATGCTAGCTTAAGTAATTCTAGAAGAGATAAGGTTAATGTGGGCTTTGTGGAAGAGTTGGGACTTGGATGGGAAGGCATCCCAGGGAAAGGTGGGGCCCAGGGTCAGGACTGAGCAAGGCATACGAGCAGGGCAAGGAGGTAATCAGGCAGGTGGCAGTACAGGGTTCTATTCCTCCTTTGGAGACAGGTACATCTAGGCAGGTAGGCAGCTAGGCGGCCAAGTAGACAGAATACTGAATTTGCAGTCACAAAGACCTGAACTTAAATCTCTTATTTGACACGTAATAGTCATGTGACCCTGGACAAGTCACTTCATCCTCTCCTGTCATCAGTTTTCTCATATGTAAAATGGGGATTAGAGTTGCTCCAGAACCCCAGGCTGTGAAGACAAATGAGACTACCTATGTAAAGAGTTTCACAAACCTTAAAGTACTATGTAAATAAATGGGAGCTATGATTGTTCTTCTCTTGAAAGCAGGTGAGGTGATGTTTCCACTGCCTTTCAGGCTGACTAGAGCCCATGTGGAGTGCTGTGACTGTTCCTGGGTGCAGCCTTTTCAGAAAAACCTTAACCAGAAGAAGCTCCTCCAGAAATTGGCAACTAAAGTGACAGGGAGCCTGAAGACCATGGCACACAAGGATTAATTGCTGAAGCTGGTGACTTTCAGCTTCCAGAAGGGAACATGCAGGGAAGTCAAGGGAGCTAAAAGACTGACATGGAAAAACAGGATTGCTTCAGAAGGCAATGGGCAGAAGTTGTAGAGAGACCGCCTGAGGCTCAATTTTAGGAAAACGAGTCATCAGAAGTAACCAGCAGTGGAGAGGGCTCTCTTGGGAGGTAGTGAGGGATGGGTGACCACTCAGGGAGGGTGTTTTATAGGTGAGGACTACTGAGGCACAGGTTGGAATGGATGGTGGTTCTAATTCCAAGTCTGTGATTCTGTGAGAAATTTCAACTTGAACCTCAGGGCAATAGGGGGTCATTAAAGGTTTCTGAGCAGGAGAATGATGGATGAAGGACAGCTAACTTTAGAGTACTGGGCAATGTATGAACAAGTACAAAGGGGTTGCAGTCATCTGGGTAGAGACTGATTAATGTGTGACTGGAAGGGGCTCTGTGGGTCCCTGACTTGGCCTATGGTCACATAGAGAATAAACTGCAAAGCAGAGACTCAAAACCAGTTGTTCAGACTCTCAGGTTAGAGCTTTCCACTATACCATGTGCCTAGACTAGTTTGACCCCAATGAGAATTGAAAGGAAGGGACAGCTACAGGTAATGGAAGAAATCACAAAACTCAGTGACTGGTTGGTTTTTAAGGAACAAAAGGGAATGAGGAAGAAGAACTGACTCCAGTATTGAAAATGTGAAAGAACTAGGGGACTACTGACTGAAATGGGTAAACTGGGAAGGGGAGCAAGCTAGGGAAAAAGAATGTGGAAGGAAAGGGGTTCTGCTTCAGATAAGTCTGGGGGGACAGAGGGACATTCAATTCAAGCTGTGAATGATCTACTATGACCAAGGCACTGTGCGAAGCACTAGGAAAATAAAAATAAAAAGGGAAACATCACCAACTTCAAGGAACTTATAGTCTATGGCCCAAATGCACAAGCAGGAAAATACAAAGTTTGTTAAAAAGCAAAATCAAATCATTTGTAGGAGAATGCTCTGAAAATGGCAATGGGATGAGAGGAGGAATCAAGAAAGGGCCCATGTAAACAACTGAGCTATACTTTGAAGGAATCTAAGGATTCAATGATGAGGTAGAAGTCGGGAATGGGCACACTCTAGACTCAGACACATTCTAAACCACTTGGTACAAAGGCAAGGAGGCTTGAGATACAATGTCATATTCAGGAAACACCTGGCAAATCAATTGGACTAGAACATGGTGTGTGTGAAGGAAAAGAATATGAACTAAAACCAGAGATATAGGTGGGAAACAGATTGTGGAGAGTGTTCAGTGCGAGCCAAGACGTTCGTATTTTATCCTAGAGTGAAAAGAAAAGCACTGAAGATCTGTAAATGAGGGGGAAACAAGGTTAAACGTGTGTTTTAGGATTTCATTGGCAGCTCTGTGGATGGATTTGGGCAGAGACTAGAGTCAAGAAGAGTCCAGATGAGAGCGCAGATGTCAGGTGAGCAAAGCGAAGGGGACAGATAAGGGAGATGATGTGGAGACAGAATCAATAAGACTTGGCAACTGATAAGATATAGAAATTAAGGGAGATAAGCCTATGGCATACCCAGGTAGAGATGTCCAGCAGAGAATGGATAATGTGGGACTGAAGTTCAGGAAAAAGACAAGCTAGCTAGCTAGCTATATTTGGGAGTCATTGCCATAAAGATGCTAAAAATGAGCCCACAGAAGCTTATGAGGTCATCAAGGAATAGCATGGATAGGGAACCCATAGAAGTTCATGAGATTACTAGGAATAAGAATGGATGAGAAGAGACTATAAAAGAAAGAGAGGGGAATGATTGAGGGGGAAGCTTCCAGAGCAGACAGGGGGATCAAAGACATATGTACAGTGGCTACACGTGGCAGAGAAAAGTCATCTGGCTATCAGAGGAAAAAGGAGGAGGGAAGGGATGAGATGGTGTGGGGAAGAACAGGGAACTAGTGATGGAGAGCCTTCATTTTCTAAGTAGGAGGCAAGGTCCTCTGTTGAAAGGGAGAAGGTAGCAGGAGTCTGAGAAGGGAAATGTTCTAATAACCACCGTAGAGAATGAGACAAAAAGTCAGTCATGGAAGAATAAAAAGAATGCTATACAGAAAGGAGGGCCCAGCCAAGTTTAGATAAGATAGTTGTAGGGAACCCACACACCATAGTTCTATAACTTTCTTCATGAATGTTGAGCAGTAGGTGGGTAGAAAGTGCAGGCAACTGGTAGGGGTTTTCCAGAGTTGAAGTCTGATAAAGGGTTAGGACAAAGAGGAAAGAAATGCAAGGTAACTTATAAGAATGTGGTTGAAGAAGCCAGTCACAAGGTCAAGACTGTGAAGTTAGGGAAGGGAAGCCAAGGCAAGGGTGATAGATTGGGAGAACAGAAAAGAGTGGAGTGACAATAAGTAATTGTAATGACGAAGAAAAGGTTTAGGAAGGAGAAGGCAACAGGAGAGATTGAAGGATAGTAGGCTTTAGTCAGAATGAGGAGTTTCTGAGTTTTGGGGTATAAAGATGGAAAAGTTATGGGTGACATAGCAAGAATCTCACTATCCTTATGGGGTGCTGAGGAGGAGTGAACGTGGAGATACTGGGACAAACAAGGGGAACTATTGTACCTTCATCCTCCAAAGTGGGGTGCACACATGCAATGGGGTACTACAAGATAATCCAGTAGGAGGGCATGGAAAGAAAATGCTATAACTTCCTTTTGTACTTATTTGTATTTAAAAATGATAAAAGACATTTCATTAATATTTAATGTAGGGGTTGAGACTGGTCTTCTCTTTCTATACGTCAGGTGCCACATGTAACATAGGGTACATGAACTATGCTGAGGAAGGAGAGTTCCAAAATAGAGACGGGTTGATGGCCACGACCTAACTTGATTGCTATTAGAATACCGTGACACACTGCAGTTTGTGTGTGCCCAGTTAAGAGGGCTTATGGATCACATTGTCTAGTTTTAGCTAAACTAACTCTTAAAAAATTACCAAATAGGGGGGCGGCTAGGTGGCGCAGTGAGTAGAGCGTCGGCCCTGGAGTCAGAAGGACCTGAGTTCAGATCCGGCCTCAGACACTTAACCCACACAAACAAAAACCTAGCCGTGTGACCTTGGGCAAGTTACTTAACCCCAATTGCCCTAAAGGGGCGGCTAGGTGGCGCAGTGAGTAAGAGCACCGGCCTCGGAGTTGGGATGACCCGAGATCAAATCTGGCCTCAGAAAATGTGCACCCACACATAAATAATGACTAGCCGTGTAACCTTGAGCAAGTTACTTAACCCCAATTGCTTAAAAAAAAATTGCCAAATGGCTCAAAAAGATTCCTATAAAAATTTTTGAAGACGATACTAGTAATGTGAGCATAGGAGAACTAGCACATGACAGAGCTGACACTTCTGTTCCCAAGATCTAATAGAGCAGAGCCCCAGTGGCTTCAACCGAATTCAATAAGCCTCTCTGAAGTGCCTGCTACGTATAGCCACAATCTAGGTGCTGGGGATCCCAGGACAAAGCTCCAGCAATTTCACCTTGCAAGCATAGAAGAGGCAAGGGAAGGCGAGAGGAGAAGGAACGTCAGATAAACACACAAAATAATCTGGTGAGCAGGGCTGAGAACAGCTCATAGGATCAGGATCACTTGGGGTGAACAGAGACAGAATGAGAACTCAAGTCCTCTGACTCCAAAAGCATCACTCTTCCCGCAGCGCCATACTTTTTGGCATTTATCCATTCATTTCCTCTCTTTGTCCTGGAACTTCTGCCCATCCCTTAAAGCCCAGCTCAAATACCTCCTCATCCACAGCTTTGCTATGACCCCACCTCAAACCTCACATACCACTCTGCTTTGCCCTGTTCTAAAAACGTAGGATATTATTTAGTGCAGTACTGGAAGAGAGATCCAGACTTCAAGTTCTGCTGTTGAACTCTACTGAAATCATAGGTCAAGGGGCAAGTGGGGGAAGCTACTTGTCAATAATATGTCTTATCCTACTTGACTATAAGAACTGTGAGGGCAGGGACTGAGTCACGCTTAGGTTAGACTTTCTCTGTAGCAAAATACTCTGAGTATAGGAGATGTTCAATAAATGTTTTAATTGAAACAATTCATAAAATATGATTACATATGAAACACTGTGCTTGGCACTAGAATCTCTAATTAGTAGGGTGTCATGACAGTGGAAAAAGAAACCTCCCACCCATCATTCTTCATTTGTAGATATATAGATATAATTAAACACTCTACTAGGTAAAGGATTTTTTTCCTCACGTTTTGTAGCAAAAACATGAATAAAACTTGGTGGAGAAGTATGATCCAGCCCTCTTTTCACCAGGCTCTGAAATACACTGGTGAGAGATGCCAAGTCACTCTTGGTAGAGCTAAATATCTAGCTCTTTTACCTGCTGTGCAACAGATGTGAGTCTACAAATAATTCCCACTAAGTAGTATGATTTCTATAGCACTTACAGGTTTACATAGAAATAAGAATGGCTAGAAGGAACCTTAGATTACTTAGTCTGATCTTCTCATTTTACATAGTAGGAAACCAAGGCTCAACTAGCCTAAGAGGCATTGGCTTTCATCTTAACAACAACTCTCTAAAAAAAAACCCCACCCTAAAAGTAACATCTTTAATAAGAAGCAGTCATTGAGGTTATGACCTTCACAACAGTCCTGTAAGATAGGAGCTATTATTATCCCCATTTCACAGATAAGGAAACTGAGGCACACAGAGGTTAAGGGACTTTCCAAGGGTCACACAGCTAATAAGAGCTGAGGTTAGATCTAGACTGAAAGCTTCCTGATTCTGGGTCCAGTACTCTCTCCACTCCGAGTCTCAGTTTTCTTATCTAAAAAAAAAAATGTAGATCTTATCACTCATTCTTTCTCCCTTGGGAGTGGTAAAGATCAAATGCAATAATAGAGATAAGGTACTTAAAAAAAAAAAATAGGGGCGGCTAGGTGGCGCCGGCCCTGGAGTCAGAAGGACCTGAGTTCAGATCTGGCCTCAGACACTTAATCCATACAAACAAAAACCTAGCCGTGTGGCCTTGGGCAAGTTACTTAACCCCAATTGCCCTCCAAAAAGCAAAAAAATAAAGAAATAAAGCATCTCACATAAAATTTAACATCATAAACACTACTCAGAGAAGTTCGTACCACTGAGGCCTCTGAGTAGGACTCTAAAGCATAACCAGTACTTTGCAGGTGAAGGGTACGCAGGTCTCCTTTCTTTGGGCAGCTTTACATCACCTTATGTGTTCTCACCGTGTGGGGTTTATGCATTACCATGAGTTGCTTTTCTCTCTAGTTTGCTGTGTTGTGCAATGTTATTTCTGCAACCCATCCACCCCCAGCACCGCTTACCCGTTTGTCAATGTCATTGTGTTGGAGCTGCACAAACCGTGCACTGATCGCAGCAATATAACTCTGCTGATTGGAGAAAGCCACTCGGCCAGCGCCTTTTGGGTATTTCAGTTCTGGGTCTGTATCAATGCCAGCATAGCAGACGCCCCCATAAAGACGGTCCATAATCATGGCCAATTCAACTGCAAGAAAAGAAGCAGGAATATATAACAAATATTTTAAAGGCTTATTTGCCTGGGGGTGGGGGAGGAGAGGAATTTAGGAGCCACATGACAAAAGAAGAAAAATTAAGAACAGAATGAAAACATGTCCAAGGCAATCTTCTGATAAACAGGAAGCAGTAGGAACATCATCTTTGGGGATTTTTACACATGAAACTAACAAAAACACTGGAAAGACTGAAGGGAGCATATTAGCCCAAATACCAAATTATGGCCCAGCAGTATGCTTCTATCTCTAATTTCTTACTGCTTAGTCTACCTAATAACTCTACATATGCACAATATTTCAAAATCTCTAGCGACATCTAAAGAATGGAATGACCCACCAGGTGATATAACAGCAAGCCATTTTTACCATTCACATGCCCTCTATTCTATTGCCCTGAGAATATGCCATAGAAAGAGTTAAATACTCAAATTTAGTCACTCTGCATAGGTTTGGGTTGTTTTTTTTTTTTCATTTTGTTTTAGAATAAAATTCTATTCCAACTTGAAAATAGCCACATTCAGCTCCCTCACAGAAAACTGAGTAGCAAACAAAACTGATTTAGCAATAATAAATTAAAACAGATTTCCATAGGGAGTGTAGATATACTGTCTGAATTACACTAGCAACAGACAGGTACAACCTAGACTAGGTGTCAAATTTCTTCTAAACATACCTAGTTTGGTACAATGCTCAACTTCTCTGTTTGTAGAAGTAGTTTGTAGAAGTTAGTTTAATCAAAAGGACTTGTTTTCTAAACAAAGTATTCTACCTAGGAGGGGAAATGTAGTCTACTTACTGGTAACCTGAATTTTCTGAAGGGAAAACTACTGAATGTTAGATCCCCATATGTGGGTACTATAAGGAAGCCATTCCTTAAGGTCTGGCCATTTAGGTCACTGATACAGCACAAATCAGACCCTAGAGGTCACCCAAGTAATAATTTTCCTCAATTATCTGCTTCCAAAAAAGTGAAGAAAGAGTAGAAAGGATGAAGAGAAAGGCTATAGTGACCTTCCAGACACGAAAAGCACTATACAAGCAGGGTGCTATCAATCCTGTGGAGAACATTTGGAAAAGAATGTGTGTGTCTGAGGATCGGCAATGTGATGAAAGTGGGAGAAGGTAGCAAGTACTGCATCACTCCCTTGCTGTATCTCTAACAAAAATGATAGGAAGAACACAATGTTCTTGGGTTTGTAGAGATAGCAAGAAAATTGTGCAGACCTGACATAATGGATCTTCCCTCAGAAAGCTAATAAGTAGCCTCCATTATGAAAAAAAAAACAACAAACCTCTTCTACTCCAGATTATATGAAACAGATCATCAGTTATGTACCCATTTTTGCAAGAATAATGTGACAAAAAATAATTTTTTCACAAAATGAAAAAGCGGGGCTGTCAACCAATTGGCACCATAGATAAAATACTATGAGGGTGGTAGGAAAATATCACACCCAATAATATTTCTATGATCATAAGTACGAGACAACTGCCAGCCAAGGAATATTAGACAACAAGAGATGATCATCGTGCCAATCTGGTTGCAGGATCCAAAAAATGATGCTCATTTTAAAAAAATGCAACTAGAATCATCAAGAACCTTGTAAATATTCTAAATGATATGGAAATATTGAAATTTGCTGCCTATTGGCTATTTATTCATGCCACTGTTAATCTACGCCTGTGTTGATTCTGCTTCCAAAATATCAATTAGCCCTAAAATGATGAGATTGTATTATTCCAGTACACTCTTTCAGTAGAGTCTCTCACCCTTGCACTAATAGTCAAGGGCCCAGTGGTGCAATTAAGTATTATTCATATTTGTCAAAGAATAACTCCCTTTGGTGAAATGGATAGCAGATTCTGGGACTCACAAACAAGTTGATAGAATACTAGAAGCTTGGCTTTAGAAAGTATCTGATTATGGGGTAAGTAGAACATGTATTCTGGGATAGGCCAGTGGTCTGGAAAAGACTGATGAGCAATAAAATGAGAAGGAATTATATTCTGACTATAGGAAGGAATCTAGGAGACAGTTTAAATGCCTACTTAAATCTCAGAGAAAGGTATAATAATCACTAAGATTTGACATTAGCTCAATTCAGGATGAAGTCACTACAATCAGAAGATCTTGTACATTATAAATTTCATTTCCCAAGTATGGGGAGGTTCAAAGGAAGCATTAGCCAGTGAGCTAATAACCACAGATGTCTTATGGGACCGGAAAAAAACATCTTTTGAGTGTGATAAATCTATATGAAATGCCTTGATAAATCTAGCCACTGAAAATGGATCAATTATTCCCTCGCTGTTCCTGTACTGTGAAAAGCAAAAGCTGAGAGCTGTTTGATAAGACCAGAACTGATGAAGCTGAATTTCAAGTATTTTATTTCTGAAGAAGGAATGCACACCCACATAGGCTTTTCTTGAAACATCATAAGAAAGGACTCCCACTAAAGATCTTTGACCTGTCTTTCTGGGACACCAAAAAACTTTGGGCACTTAAACCACTGGAAGCCATTTACTTATTTCAGAGTTTGTTGTAAAACTACGCAAAAAAGGTAGAAGAAAAGGTGGCTAATCTCCAAAGGTAGGGATTAAGGAGAGAATAAAGCTTCTTGATACTTGTAATCTAATTAGTCTAAATGTCCTAGTTCCCAAAGAGCACAATCTACCATTACCTTTGAAAAAAATCACAATCACCTAAATTTACTCAGATCAGTAACTAATTTACTGAGAATTTATTCTATAAATATGATACGAGGTAAGTATATCAAATAAACTGATGAGGCATCTTTTGCCACTTACATACTAGATAGATGTGGTTTGCCTTTTCCAACTTAGCTGAAGTCACAAATTTATGAGATGTGCTGATGGGGAAGGCTGTCAGCCAAGGATATAGCTTCTGTCCTACCACATAGAAGACCAAGAGAAATGGACAAAGGGTTGCTATTCAGTTATGTCCTAAAAGAATGGAACCTTCCTGACCCTCTTTATAAAAGATAGCTGCCAGTTCAAAGGAGGCCTACCTTTTAGTTTTATAGCCTAAAGCTCACTAAGGATATGGGACCACATTTAGCTCACATTGCTTAATGAATTTCTCAGAGATATATTCATTCTTAAAGATGAGAAATACTCAAGTAAATCTTCTATTCCATGTTGGGAAAGGACCATACCTTTGTGGGATGAAGAGGTAAGAGATGGAAAAGAAAATAATTTAGACAACAAATCAAATTTCATATGCCCCCGGACACTAACCAAGATGAGGATACCCTAAAACTATGATTGTGATATCTTAGCCCAAACAAAATTCTTGAGCAAAGGATGCCAATTCTGAAGATATAGCAAACTGCTTATACTTCTGGCAGTCTTACCATCTTCAGATGAAATGATCCCCAGTTGAAGCCTACTTGCTGAAGAAGAATCTTCAAGACCTAATTCTGAAACATAAACAAATCTACAGACCATACTATCAGAAGCAATCATGAGGGAGGGAACACTGTAGGCATTAGTGTATATGTGGGGAATGTCTGCACTACTTTTATGCTTTTTCTTGAGACTTTACCCAGAGATGGTCCATTTGGTCATTGGGAGAACCCTTTGAACCAGATATCCTGAGTTTATAAGAAGCACAGATTTGATCTCATGAACCAATGTACCATCAATGTGTATGAAAAATAAAACTTAAGATACCAAGCTTCATCATGCAGATCTCCCCATCATCTTCATTCTGCCATATACTCTCCTATGACAAGGGCACCACATATAGAACACAGGACTCATCTAAAGTCTAGCCGATGATGCTAAAGATTCCTAAATGACTCTTGGTAGACTAATTAGAACCCTAGTCATTTAAATTTGGTTTCTGGCTCTTGGGCAGGTTGTTTCTGACTACACAATGACCAATTAATGAAATGAACTGGCTTAAATGGGTTTATAAATCTTCTACTGGTAACTCAGAATATTTTATTAAAATAAATTCCAACAACAGAACAAAGGCAATGCAAAGAACTACACATTCTCCAAGTCTGATATGTTCCATGAATGGAGGGATAGGATTGGAGACAGCAGGGAGAATGAGAAGGTCACTGGAAAAAAAATGTAGCTTTTTCACAGCACATAAAGATGTCTTCTCATTGATGGTTCAGAACCTATCCATCTTCTGGAGTATTAACAAACCAAGGATGACTCAAACATAAGAATGGTTAAACCCTCACTTTCAGGTAATGAGGAGATCTGAACTTATGAGAGACATATTTCAAACAGTAGCACCTTTCAGGGTCTCACATGCCAGGTATGGGCTTTTCTAAGACATTTTTCTCCAGATATCACAAAGATATTCATGTAGACTAGTTCTGAGCATCTTAAACACAAGAATAGCGAGAGTTTCACAAATCTTAAACTTGAGTTCTATTTCAGATCTGGAACATTTTCAAGATAGATGATGCTAAGGATATGAAAGAGACAGACTAAATTACTGATCAAATTCTCATACAACATTAGGCACATTCAACTCAATTAGATAATATTGTCAGCTTGACTGCTTGTCAAAAGTAGGAAAATATCTAAATCTCATTAGTTACAGAAATTTGATTCTGCTTAATTCTTATTGATAAGATCCCAATGAATGTTAGTTTGCCCTGGTCTCTGCTCTGTAGTCCTGATTTGATTTTGGCTTAATTTGTTAACCGATGTTACCATATGTAGTCAAGCTGTTGCACAGTTTGGCATCAGTTGTTAGCAAATATATTTGCTTGCTAAACATGAATATGGCATGACATTGGAAAATCTTTGGTCCCAAATGACAATAGAGGTAAACCTGTCAATATACCAGCAGCAAATCTTATCTGGGATAATTTTCTTTTTTTTTTTTTTTTTTGCCTTTTGGAGGGCAATTGGGGTTAAGCAACTTGCCCAAGGTCACACGGCTAGGTTTTTATTTGTGTGTGCGTTAAGTGTCTGAGGCCGGATCTGAACTCAGGTCCTTCTGACTCCAGGGCCGGCACTCTACTCACTGCGCCACCTAGCCGCCCCCAATGGGATAATTTTCTTGATATTCAATTTGGGAGATGGGGAGAAAAAAAAAGCTACAGCTAACTAACAAAAAAACCAAACCAACCAGGAAGGAGGCTTAAAGTGGAGACAAAACTGAAAGAAGAGACAAGGGAGTACCATGAATAATTTCAGATTTACACAAAGTAAGAGCCTGAAAGACTGATAACTATTAAAAAGTGATGGACTCACAAAACCATTGACAAAGTATTAAGGGAAAAAGAGGGAAAGTCCTAGAGAGGAGAGGAAATTCTCAGGAAGGGGATCTGTTGCAAAATATGAAAGGTTGCAAAACACAATAAACAGAAGAGCGATAGAGAATTCTTAGGGAGAAAGCTATTATTTCTACTATACTCTGGAAACGGCATGACCAATGATTCAACAATAAACCTATTCCCCAGTACCTAGACTGGGAAGCCTAATAGTGAGAAGCAAATTAAGTAACTGAGTTAAAAGTATTCAGATGCCCTGAGGTATGAAGATGACGACCTCTCTAGCTTCAGCCAGCTGTTTAAGATGCTTCTTGTATGGTGAATCCTCAAGTTTGGTGTGACCTGGAGAAGCAGGACATACACACTGCACAACACCATTACTTTCTAATCCCCCTATTCAGATCAAAGACTGTTTTCAACTGTTGACTCTTCTATCATCCTCCTTAGTCTGACACTTGGCCAGGCCTGATAAGACCAATGAATGGGTTTCTACTAGGCTTATCAACTCTGGGCATTCCCATACTTGGAAGCTTTGAAAGTAGAGCTAGTCTGATCAGCAGGGTTCCTGAACTCTCTACTCCCCAGTGCTTAATGTACAGGAGCAGTATAGAGCATCCATTTCTTCTAGGATTCAGACTTTTTGTCTAAAAGAGGTGGGCAGGGAGAAACATGTCCAATGTAGAGTCTTGCCTTTGTATGCTTAGGAGATCATGTAATTGGTCTAGGAAGAACTTGTGGGACATTCAGGGAGATGCCTGGAATACTCTCTGGCTCTGAGATAATCACAAACCAAGGAAGCTATTAGGGAAGGCTAAGGAGAGACATTAGGTTAAGTATATATTGGTTTCTACATGTCAAATAAGACAAGGGCAATCCATGTTATGTAAACTGATCTAGTTTTTGTCTTAATTTAACTCAGTAAACATTTACTACTATTATTTTTCATGGGGAGTTCCACTATATCCCATTATTATTAGTCTTTCCTCTACTATTTTCCATACTTACATTACTGCCTATTACTGTCTACGTTTTCATTCAACCAAAACAACTTAAAAAAGAAAAGCTGTTCAAAGACTGAACTGGTTAGGCCAACTATCCTAACTCACATGCTATTTCTTATGAAGTATCAACTGTTTTCTCTGTGCTGTTTTTGTTGCTTTTCAGCAGTTCATTTCTACTTAAATGAATGGGACTGTACTCACAGACCCATTAGTGTTAGGACTGAGATTGACAACCCACTTTTTGAGAGTCCTTTGGTGTTGGATTTACTTCCTCTCTTATATCCCTCATGTCTTTGCACATACCCAGGGATGGCCAAATTGAAGTGGGTGATTTTACTTTTCTGTGTTCCTTTCCCCATGAATACTTATATCGTTTTTATAGCATGATGCCACCTAATCTGCTAAGCATTTAAGTGGTACCTATAGTTTTGTAGGGGAATTGTGTTGAATGTGACAGTACTTAATAAAGTCATGATGAATTCCTTTAAGAAACTCAGTCCTTTCTCCAATCTTAGCCTGTTCCTCTTTGGTATAACACTCAGTGCAGTTCTTACAGAGTACTATTAGAATTAAGTCTTCAGTTGGCAGTCTTTCAGTCCTTGGATATTAAGATTTTCAATTTGGAATTTCAAAGCATAAAAAATTAGCCTAAAATCCACAACCACAGTTGCTTTAGTTAAGCCAAATAGTCCTTTTTTGGAGGGGGAAGAGGGAGGGTAGGAGGAGAAGGCAGTACAAGAAGCTTATTTGGCCCTGTTACTTAAGATTAAAACCCATGTAATGCAACCCATTTTTCAAATCTAAAGGACTGATTAAAAAATGGAATATGAAAATCTTTACAACTGGTATATTGTATAGACAGGGGTATAAAGGACCACAAACTATATAATATAGCTTGTAAAGAAAACAAACTATATATTTTGCAGCAGTAATTTTAAAATAAACTTTTCTGGCCATAAGAGTTGCAAGCTTTGCCCCTGGAGATGTAGGGATTTGCCTTGGGCCATCAGGGAAGGAATACTAAACCTTGTCAGGATCTGTAAAGTGAAGGCAATAACTTAGTACCGATCCTTTTCCCCCTTCCCCGAAATCATCAAAGTGGTCAAGCTAAAAAAATAAATGCAGTAACGATGTAGCTTGTAAAAACTGTTATATCTATGACTTAAGTAAAAATATACATGATGAATTAAGACCAATTCCACAATCTTATACACTGGATTTCCCTTTAAGATAATTTCTTAGAGTCCCATCAATCAATTATCAGTTTCATTTAGGAGCAAGGTTATTGACTACTTATGTCTACAGCAAGAAAAAATGCAAAATCAGTTATTATTACCTCTGATGGCAATCTCTTAAAAGCCCACAAGGTGTAGACTTCCACTGAAAGATTTTCTGTGCTACCCTACTCCCCTTCACCTTACTTTCCTTTCCAGATCAGGAAGTTCAATTCTTAAGGCAAAAATGAGAAAAAGACACACCCCTGAACATTTTTGGCCACTGTATCAGTAGTCTTTACTACCCACAAAGCAGAAGATGAGTAAATAAGTTTAATTTGTGCCTCATAAATTTTGTAATCAACAAGGTTGGCTTAGAAATGAGAGGGAAAGAACAGGTTGCATTTCTCTTCATCTGCAATACAATTTTCTTTGATTTGAATGTTACTTAGCTCAATTTTGTTTCACTCTCATATATTTGAAATTAGATTGCTGCAGAGGATAAGGAAAAGGTTTCTCTTTTGGCTTGTTGAGATTTCTCAGTTTTCTGTGGGAATAATTTGATCCAAGACATATTGATGTGGAATGAAATTACATGCTTCCTGGTCATATGTTACATATATAAAATTTATTCTTCAAACAGACTTCTTGAGCTTTTTTTTTCTTTTCCACAGAGATTTTAAAATAAGTAATGTTAAGGCAGGACACAGGAAGATGGGTCTTTAAACAGAACTATCATAATTATAGTGGTTAAAAGTTCTGAGACCAAAGAGAAGTGAGATAGATGCCTTTTGAGATGTATTCCTACAATTTTTATTGTTATTTTACTATTTATTTTTAATAATAATTTAAATAATAATTTACAATTATTATTATTTTACTATGCTGTGATGTTTTTCTCTAAAGCTTAATGTTTTCTAATCTAATTATCTACAAATATAAATGTATATTTGTGTTTGTATGTGTATATATGTATATATAATATACACATATATAATGGGGAACATTTTTGCATTTCTTGCAACTGCAGGAACATTTTATCAACATGTTATTTTTTCCTGCATAATTTTTTGGTGCACAAAGGATATTGCTATAAGTGCTTTAGAAGAAATACATTTTTAAAGAACTAAATTGCTTAGTATAATTATTTTCCAAGAAATAATGCTGATTAGGGTTATTATTTATTTATTTATATTTTTTAAGCAATTGGGGTTATGTAACTTGCTCAAGGTTGCACAGCTAGTCATTATTTATGTGTGGGTGCTCATTTTCTAAGGCCGGTTTCGATCTCGGGTCATCCCAATTCCGAGGCCGGTGCTCTTACTCACTGCGCCACCTAGCCACCCCCGGGTTATTATTTATTAAGTATGCTTTAAGGATTTAAATTTTAAATTCATCATTTCAGCATCATTTCACTTACCCTACCTATAATTATGATTAAACACAGGAAAACAATTTCACAATTGAAAGTTTAAAAAAAAGGCTAAAACTAGAAATCAAAACCAAAATTAAAATTCTCAGAAATAAAAGTATTTTTGTAAACTTCTCAAGTCCCAGAAACAAAAAACAAACTTACTTAGTAAGAGTTTCCAATTTCATTTCCTAAGACAGAAGTTTTTATAAGTAGAAAGGCTTACTAGTGTAGATGACCAGGTGCTATGGAATATTCAACATTATTCCATAGCTTGTTACTTACATCCTCTCCCGTCTTAGGATAATGCAGCTGACCCATCATCTTGAGAAGCTGTGCAGACTGTAACTTCCTTAAGAAGCATGCGGCTTTATAAGGAAGTAGTAAATAGAATTCATACTTTTAAAAACATCAATTTACTAAATAACTAAAGATGATTTTAGAAAATTCATTCTTGTGCCACAGAAAATGGTAGATATAGGAGTCAAACTCAGAATCTTGAGGCAGGCAGGCCGGCCAAACTGGCCCGATTTAGAAAGTGGACAAACCCACAGCCTTCTTTTTAGATGCTGCATACAGCAGATAGGGAAACCTGGAAAATATTTAAGACTAAATGTTTTTTTACTATTTCCACTCACCAGCTCGAAGGGGTCGTGGAACTCCCCCAACAAAGATAGTTTTTCTGGGGTCCAAAGGCTGAGAGCCATCCATTACAAAGTCACTGTCACTTAGGTTCCATGGTCGAATTTGCACCTGAAAAAAAGTTGTTTACTTGGTCCTTACTTCATTTCCAGCAACCCCAATGAGAATAAGTTGACTCTTAACAACAAACCCACTACATTTGTGAATTTTGTAGTGTATTTAACCCAATTTGAATCCAGCAAAACAGAGTTCACTTAACCTACATCACATTTTCTAGTAGGCAGGGCTTTGAAGGTTCCATGCACAGGCATGACACCCCAGTGAAACTTTCAACACCCCACAGAGTCATCTTTGGAAAATTGCCTATATTTCCTGACAGGTTTTTCCAAGTAGAGGCAGTAGAACCATGGTTTCTGGTTTGCAATTAAAATCTATAGTGTTTTCCAGTCAATTTCCCATAAGCCACTCTGATGGAGGAGAACAAATTGCTTCTGGATTATTCATGCAGCTGGCTTTGTAATTCACATACCTCTAAAAATAATGAAGCCATATGGCAGGAAGATTAATGTGTAAGACTCATTAACATTTAACAAGTTAACACACAGTCACAAACACAGATACAGAACAACTAAGGAGACAGTGTTAAGGCCTTTTGTTGCATCAGCAATTCCTAGGCTTGTCCTCTACAATTCAAAGCCTAAATCCTCCTGAATAGGACTGACTAGGAATACCTTACTTTGCCAGTGCTGATAGGAACAAGAATATTCAGAGTGACTAATAAGCCCCCAACTAAAATCTTTTCTGTAATTTCCTCTATTTTGCTTAAATTCCTCTATTTATGTGTATGCTCATTTGGTAATTTGATTAGATATTAACATATGTAAAGCATTATATAAAGGCTAGTTAGTATTATTTTGATCATAGATGTGCTTACAAGACCATGCAGGATGCCCAGGCACACCCTAATGTCTCAAAAACACCCAATCTGTATTTTTTACTTCTTTAGAAGTAGTTTTCTTGTGTTAAATAAAAGTTCTGTTCAGTTTTAATTTCTTTAGATTTTTAACAAATAAAATGAATACCCTTTATGATTGAATAGTCAAAGTTCACCTTAAAAAATTAAATTTCCTGGGTGCACACACTTGAAATGTATTTGTGTACATGTCTGTTACAGCCATCTGCTTATTATAAATGGTTACAGAGTAAAATTTGGAAGTTACATTATAACTTCCCCACATTTTTTCACTCTTCTCATTCTCAGCATTTTCAGACTTTCTTCCATATGCTGGGAATTAATGACAAAAGAAGTTTCAAAGGAGTTCCTTCATCAGACCCAAGTGTTTGTGTTCTCTTACACACACAGTCCTTCTGTTTGCCACATTAACCTATTATAAGCAGCCTCAGGATCTGGCAAGTGCTTAAATCATCTTGGGTGATGGAGAGTTAGAAATGGAGCAAAAGGCATTTGTTTAAAAACAATCCACAAAATGAGCAGTCTTCCTCTTACAGAAAGCCTCAATCATGGAAATTGTAGCCATTTCCTACTACTGTGGTTCCCTTCACTGACTGGCACACTCTCATCCAATGATGTACTGAGAGAGCCCCTACAACATCACTGTCATCACAAACATGGACAGATGTGAGAATACACAGGGTTGGACAGGAGACAAGCCTTGGCTGATGGGCTCTATTCATACAGGGCACACAGTTCAGGACAGCTACCAGAAAGCAGCTGTGACAGTGCCAGAATTCCGTTATTTATGGTCTCCTCCAGGAGAAATAATGACATCACTAGCTCCTCCAGCACACAGCACAGCAGCTCAAGAGAATATTTTCAAGCCACCCAATGATGACACTGTCAAGTTCAGCCAACTCTGGCCTCTCTATGAGGCAAAGATCTCCAGGAATAGGTAGATATTTAGCCTTTTACCTTTGAAAAAAATCTCTCCCCTACAAGAGTGCTCACTATCACATAAGGCAGTTTTCTCTCCTATTCCTGTTCTTTTGGGGGTTATTTTCCAGAATGGTAGCCTTTACCATTTTGTTACACATGATTTTAGCTACATGATTACCATTTTGCCACTGTTAAATAAATAGACTTTCCTTTTTAATATCGATATGTATACTTAGTAACAATATTTGCATTTCTGATATTTACTGCCATAATTCAACTGTCCCATGCTGTGCTTTGCATGGTTAAAACACTCTATGTTCATCTGGGTAAGAAACTTGAGGTAGTTTTGGAAACACTGATTACACCAAACCATAGCAATAATGCTGCCCTCTCCTTGATATAAAGTATACTCTAAAGTTTACAAAGCAGAAGTAAAGGAAAGCTAGGGTCAACTGCTGGAAAAGTTACACATGGAAGAGGAACTCCGAAACACCTGCAGTACTTTTTTTTCTTTTTAATTTATTGATACTGTTTTGTTTTGACTTGACACTTTAAAATAGATACCCAACCAGCCCCTGTTAGAAAATATTCCCAGAGAAATTAAGCAAAACCACAACGTCTTAGGGCACTGGGGGCCCCCTGTGAATCATACGTGGATGTTCTTAAAATATGATTTCCTCATGTTGCACTGGGGCAGGGGAAGCTGCTAAGTGTTTAAACAACCAATTCTCTGGGGGTAAAACAGACAGAGGACACACTTTTAACTTTAACCTGCATTACTATCAGTTTCTATCACTTTCTTATACAATCAACAAAACAACAAATCAAGCTCTGTTTTCTGGCATTTGCTGATTTCTAACGTACAAATTCTCACAAGGAAAATTTAACAATCAGAGCAGATTCCTAGCACACCCCCACACTGGTGTCATTCATGCACTAACCAAGTGTTAAACTATGGAAAAGATCCTATATGTCTTGCATGGAATGGACTACAGGTCTGCTAGTTCAAAATACATTGTATAGATTTTCCTGGATCTATGGTTTCAGCATCAATATAGTTCTATATGGATGTTCTCTCTGCTAAGAGAGATCATGATGCCCCTCTGCTGCCTTTTCATCTTGTGCTATTCTTAGCCATGACTCTCCATAATTTCCAGATCTATTCAGCTTCTTGGAGACATGGTTCTTTAACATTTCAATTGTACTCATGAACCATTTGAACTATTTATTGTCTTTCATATTCATATTCTCTCTCTCTCTCTCTCTCTCTCACACACACACACACACACACACACACACACACACACACGCGCGCGCGCGCTTACCTCCTTTTCGTCCTCAATGATGCCTTAAACCAGTTGTGTCAAACTCAAATAAAAACAGATCCTTGCTGGCTGCATATTGACTTAGAAATCCAGAAGTTAACATTATTTGTGTTATATTGAATTTTATTTATTATGTTAAACATTTACCAATTACATTTTACTTAGGAGTTTTACAGCAGCTTACCACCAGTAAGTCTGACACTTCTGTCTTATACTAAATCTGTTATACAAATCATCACTAGCAATATGCAGTAGTCTAGATGCCTCCCCCATGCATCTTTCCATTGCCTTTTGCGTTACTTTTAAGTTTTATTTTTCTGAAAGCTCATGCCTAATGACTCCCACCATGAACCATCCATGAGAGAATTGGGAACAATGATCAGTTTCAAATCAATGAAAGCACTATGCAATCTCCTAAATATAACATAGACTGATATTCTCCTCTTCCTCAACTCTGGGCCAGTCAACATCCATCTGCAATATGTGATCAAGATTCCTATACTGATCAACTAAATCCACTAGCTGACTGTCCAGCTGTGCATCATTGTCTGAGTAATAAGAGACTACTGTCCATGCTTTTTCCTATATGGAGAAGTATGGCAATCAATCACTTGCAAAATAGTGAGGGTTTCAAGAACGCAACTCAATGCAATTTAGACAAAGTCACCTATAATTAAGAGTATTTGCAGAACTTCTACTTCAATAAAGAGTCCTTTTGTTTGAATTCTATGCTTTTTTTGGTTTGAATTCTATTCATTCACATTCACATAATTTGTTCACCAGTGTCATGCCTCCTTGCCTGAAGCTTCTCTTGAGGTTACTAATCAATGAACAAATTCATTTTCATGGATGTATATTGACATAGTCTTGTATAATCTTGGCGTACACTTGGAAGACAATTGGTTTGAAGGCACCTTCAAGAATCCAATTGATCCTTAGTCGAATGCTTTTCCTTCCCCTTCATTCCCCCAACTGAAGATGAAGGATTTCTTTACTCATTTCATGTGTTAAGTGGGAAGGGCATAAAGCCACCCCTTCCTGCTCTCCTTTAAGGCCATGTGACCTCAAGAAACTGGCCTGAGGTTTTGGTCTTTTCCATTCTAGGTGCAGAGAGTGGAATCTCTCACCTAGAAACTTGGGGGACCAGGGGGATCCGAGAACAAAGGTCAAGTATTACAACCAGCCCAGTGGTGAAGTCCTGGGGATTGGTGCCCAGAGGGATTTGGATTGAACGTGGTGGGAGTAATGCTATGAAGGAACTGAGCTAAGCTATGAGTCTACTCTACTTTCCCCTCTACAGAGAACCAGGTAGCACAGGAGGACCTTATGCCCCTAAGGTAATCGAGATGGGGGATATTTGTACCTTTATTCTTTCAGTATCTTTAAAGTAAATGCCACTTTGTAAAAGCTTAACAAACTCAATTTAACAAAAGACCGAATAGGATTCTTATATTTTTCCATACCCAGTCAGTTACGTGACCACAAAGATGTAGTCTGTCATAAAACAAACAAAAAAATATATGAAAGTCTGTCTGCTTTCTCCTGTTTTTTTCTTGGGTAACTTCAAAGTATGGAAAGGCCAAATATTCTTATAGATGTGAAAAAAATGAACACGGACTGGTAGTTGCTGATGTCTCCTTGGTCAACCTTTTATTTTTTGGAGGAAGCATAGTTTATGTTTTATTTTATCCTTTTCAAGTCTTTCTTCATTCAAAATATTGAAATTTGATTTTTTTTTTGAGGTTTGTTAAAATTATGATGTCTCCAGCACAGATTTGGTCAAACCCAGACAAATCTTATTACCTTAAATACCAATGCCACTTCTTCACAAAATATTCTGGGTACTTAGCTGGTTACATCCAAATGTGAGCATTTCACTATCATTACCAATTCAACATTCATTGGAAGCTTGGAGAAAACAGAATGTACTTTGAAAATGCATTGTTGAAGGTAGCTCTCTGAATAGTGTCAGTCCCAGGAGGTTTCACACCATGAAATCTACCTTTGTTTGTATTATTTAAGTAGTTGCTTGACTTCTGAACCAGTCTTGTGTTTCATCTGTCCTTCATCACTTTATTTGCAATCTTCACCATGGCAGGTGCCACACATCAACAAACATACTTTAGATATTGAAATTAATATCCTCCCCTCCAATAAAGTCTAAAGAATATAAATTATTACTGTCAACAAATGGCAGATAAAGCAACTTGAATGGCATAAACCATGAAAGTCCTTTATTCTCAATAAGGAATCAAGGTTTGAGACCCCAGGAGTAATGATTACTTGAATAGTTACTAAAGCTTTATGCCAAATATGACATTTCCTCATTTAGTTCATATCAGTCTAAGGGAATTACATGCATTGAAATGCACTTTTAAGAACTAAGAGTACACATACTAAATGTAGATGCCTCTCATTAACCACAAGTTTTCTGATAGTACATTTAGGATGTGGTACTAGAACTTGGGAGTTAAACACAGACCTCTGCTGCTAAAAGGAAAAATGATGTTGCTACCTGTAAATTTCAGTTGGATATATTGCTTTGGCTCTCAAAACTATATACAATGTGATATAAGTAATGGAAAAGCCTAAAACTTAATATGAATTAAATAGGTTTCAAGCAGTAAGCTGGGACCAGAGTCATCTATTGGCTGAAAATGCAAATCTTTGAGAGGTTCTAAGAATTCACAGTGGCCCCCAAACAAAGCTTTTTTTGACAGAAAGTGTGTCACTGGAGATATATTAGGAATAAGTAGCCCAATTTTAATAAAAGTGATTAAAAAAACATATTTAACCCTTCCACAACATTTTATTCTTCCTCTTATAAATTTAATCTAGGGATTTGCACACATTCTGGAATCCCCTTTCTTCCTAACTGCATTGCTTTAAGCTTGGTTAATTCCACCAAGGTAATATTTCTCCTACAATACACCCCAGTTTAACCTCTCTTTCTTTTCTTCTACTTCTCTTAATTCTTCCCTGGTTACCTCAGGAAAATCTCTTTCTTCATTCAATTGCTAAGAGAAATGACCCTAATCATTACTGCCAAGTCTAATAGTAGGGGAGGTGATATATTTGGAAGTGAAAAATAAAACTGTAAATTATTTTTTTCCCAACTTATTTATTTTTAGTTTTCAACATTCATTTTCACAAGATTTTGAGTTACAAATTTTCTCCTCATCTCTCCCCTACCCTCCACCCCCAAATAGCAAGCCTACTGCATGCCCCTTCCCCCAATCTGTTCTCTCTTATATTCTCCCCCATCACCCCCTAACTTTCTAGTAGAGCAAGATGGATTTATAAAACCCAGTGCCTGTATATCTTATTTCCCAGTTGCATGTAAAAAACAATTTTTTAAACATTTGTTTTTAAAACTTTGAGTTCCAGATTTTTTCCCTTCTCCCCTCCTCACCCACCCCCACTAGGAAGATGAGCAATTTAATATAGATTGTACATGTGTAGTTACACAAAACGTTTCCATAATACTTATATTGTGAAAGACTAACTATATTTCCCTCCATCCTATCCTGCCCCCCAATTATTCTATTTTTCTCCTTTGACCCTATCCCTTTTCTTTTCTTTTCTTTTCTTTTTTTGGAGGGCAATTGGGGTTAAGTAACCTGCCCAAGGTCACACAGCTAGGTTTTTTTTGTTTGTGTTAAGTGTCTGAGGCTGGATTCGAACCCAGGTCCTTCTGACTCCAGGGCCAGCGCTCTACTCATTGTGCCACCTAGCCTCCCCTGACCCTATCCCTTTTCAAAAGGGTTTGCTTCTAACTACCCTCTCCCCCAGTCTTCCCTCCCTTCTATCATCCTCCCTGTTATCCCCATCCCCCCTATTTTTCTGTAGGGTAAGATACCCAATTGAGTGTGCATGTTATTCCCTCCTTAAGCCAAGTCCAATGAGAATAAGCTTGACTCATTCCCTTTCACCAGCCTGCTCTTCCCCTTCATTGTAACAGCTTTCTCTTGCCTCTTTTAAATGAGATAATTTACCCTAATCTATCCCTCCTTTTCTCCTTCTTCCAATAAATTCCTCTCTCACCTCTTAATTTTATTTTTAGATATTATCCCTTCATATTCAACACATCCTGTGCCTTGTCTATGTACATACATATGCCCACACTAATATATATTTATATACACATACACCCTACTATACATACATACACACACATACACACACACACACATATATATATATAAAGATATATACATATATATTCCCTTCAACTATCCTCATACTGAGGAAGAGTCTCATGAGTTACAATTATCATTTTTCCATGTAGGAATGTAAATAGTTCAACTTTAATAAGTTCCTTATAATTTCTTTTTCCTGTTTACCTTCTCATGCTTCTCTTACTTCTTGTATTTGAAAGTCAAATTTTCTGATGCTTGAAAGTCCTCTATTTCATTGAATAACCACATTTTCCCCTGAAGCATGATACTCAGTTTTGCAGGGTAGGTGATTCTTGGTTTTAGTCCTAGCTCTTTTGACCTCCAGAATATCAATTCTTTCAATTCCTTAATGTAGAAGCTGCTAGGTCTTGTGTTATCCTGATTGTGTTTCCACAATAATCAAATTGTTTCTTCCTGACAGCTTGGAGTATTTTCTCCTTGACCTGGGAACTCTGGAATTGGCTATAACATTCCTAGGAATTTTCTTTTTGGGATCTTTTTCAAGAGACGATCAGTGAATTCTTTCAATTTCCATTTTGCCCTCTGATTCTAGAATATCAGGGAAATTTTCCTGGAGAATTTCTTGAAAGATAGTGTCTAGGTTCTTTTTTTGATCATGGCTTTCAGGCAGTCCAATAATTTTTAAGTTACCTCTCCTGGATCTATTTTCCAGGTCAGTGGTTCTTCCAATGAGATATTTCACATTACCTTCTAGTTTTTCATTTGTTTAGATCTGTTTTATAGTATCTTTATTTCTTATAAAGTCATTAGCTTTCAATTGCTCCAATATAATTTTGAAGGTATATCTCTTCAGTGAGTTTTTGACATTCTTTTTCCATCTGGCAAATTGGGCTTTTTAAGGCATTCTTCTCCTCACTGGCTTTTTGGGCCTCTTTTGCCATTTGAGTTAGTCTATTTTTTAGGGTGTTATTTTCTTCAGTATTTTTTGGGTCTCCTTTAGCAGGCTGTTGACTTGCTTTTCATCATTTTCTTGCATCATTTTCATTCCTCTTCCCAATTTTCCTCTACTTCTCTTACTTGATTTTCAAAATCCTTCTTGAGCTCCTCCATGGCCTATAACTAGTTCATATTTTTCTTGGAGGCTTTTGATACAGGAGTTCTGACTTTGTTGTCTTCCTCCCACTTCATGCCTTGATCTTTTTTGTCCCCCCAAAATGAATCTATGGTCTGATTATGTTTCCTCTGCTTGCTCATATTGCCATTCAATGACTTGACTTTTGAGCTCTTTGCCACAGTAGAACTCTGCTTCCAGAACGGAGAGAGCTTTGTCCCAAATCACTGGGGTGTTCACAGCTGCTGGAGGTATTAGGAGGGCGCCCTCTCTACAGCCCCCGCAAGCTCTGGCACACTGGCCACACACCCCAGGACCACCACCCAAGACTGTGATCCAGATCCACGCAGGTTAAAACAAGAGTGACTACCCTCTGAACAGTCACTTGGTCCCCTTATGATCTGCAGGCCGGGAGCTCTGGAGGCAGCCACAAGCTGTAGCCACATTGCCTCCCACCTCTCACCCCAGGGGCAGGGGTAAGACCATGCTCTTCCTTCACCCTGCTTCCAACAGAGTTCCACACTGACCTTTTACTTTGCCTTTGGTGTTTAGGGGTTGAGAAGTCTGGAGACTGCCACAGCTGCTGGTGATTCACTATCCTGAAGTCTGCTCTGGCCGCCACTGGTCAGGGCCACCCTGAGTCCAGAAGTAAGCAGCTCCTGCAGAATTGTGCTCAGTTCCCAGCATGCTGCAATAGACCTTTCCTGTAAGCCTGTTGGGCTATCTTCAGAGGGAGATTTGTTTCTTTCTGTCACTCTGTGGGTTCTGTAGCTCTAAAATTTGTTTAGAGTCATTTCTTTATGGTATTGGAAGTGGTTGGAGCCAGAGCCCATGCCAAGTTTGTGCTTCTACTCTGTCATCTTGGCCAAAAACTGTAAATTCTTAAGAAAAATTAGACAACCGCCTCAGACATCAACCTTTAAAGCCCTTCAAAGTGCTTAGCAATTCCTTTCAGAATCTTTAGAACCCTTCTATTTCTTCATCCTATTCTAATTAAATATCAATACTAGAATTCAAGAAAAATGAATCACATTTTAACTTGGCTTGGTTAAATTAGCAATACCACAAAAGAATCTTTTATTTACTATTTTTAATTGTATATGTATAGGATTTCAGTGATGTAGGCAAAGAGGTTTTTGTTAGTAAATCTACTGATCACAAGTACCACTTTGTATAAGAAGTCCTTCCTAATACCCCAACTGTGCATGCCCTCCCCACCTTTGTTGTATTTATTCATATATATTTATGTGTATGTGCATATGTCTCCCTCAATAGGACGGAAGTTCCTTGAGACCAAGGGTTGGCATTTTTTGTTTTTGTATTTCCAGGGTCTACTGCATTTCCTGACATATCACAGGTGCTTAATAACTGTTTGGTAGCTGACTGATTTCTATGGGAAAATGTTTTTTCATGGTTCCAAGATGCTCATTTACAAATCAACTTTGAGAACAAACCTGAGGTGAAAGCCTGCCCATATGCTCACAATGTTAGTCCACCAATTCAAATGTGACAGAGACCTTGGATAAAGGAATCTGTGGGGATTCTTTGGCATAATTTTCCTGCCTTAAGATGTTAAGCTGACGGTTGGTGATGTAGTTCATGGCAGCTCTATATTAAGATTCATTTAGATAAGACAATTTACTGGGGAGATTCTTGCCCTACAGCTAAGATGATTGCTAAGTACTAGGAGGACTTGAGGTAGAGGGCAGGGACAGAGGTGTGATGGGGGCTAAAATAAAACTGGTGGCCTGAATGAATCAGCAAGACTCAGGTCTTCTGTGATATCACTGTAACAGCTAAGTTAGAGGTTCTGGAGGAGCTGGCCCTCCCCCAGCCCATAGCAATTCTATTTTAGGCAGCATGACCCTCTTGGAATGGGGATGGGGGGCAGAAGGAGATAGAGAAGATAAAGACAGCAATTTTTTCAGGGCATATCACCACACTACACTGTATCTTTGGAAGGCACTCCACAACATTCTTCTGGTGTCCGGGAGTCTAATGATCTTGATGGATGATACACATATTGTGAGTTTAAGCTTTTCAAAGCATGTTCACACATAATTATGTCATTGGATCCTGGGCTTCCCCACACTATCCGAGAATTCCCTGCAATCCATCCATTTAAGTGGTCACCCAGCTGTCAGTGACATTTTTAGATCCTAGTAATGACCTATTATTCCCATTTTATATTTTCAATCCAGTTAAAAAAATATGAAACAACTTTTAACATTCATTTGTAGGGTGAAAGATCTGTTTGTTCATTTTTTGGGGGGAGGAATAGCATTTCAGCACCCTGAAGATGGAGGGGTTGGGGATGGAGGGAGAAGGTGGCAGGAAAGAAGAGCAGAATACAAGGACAGCCAAGAGCAATGGCTTGACCATTAATTAATGCCACCAGGACACATGGCATTCAGAGGCAACACTTTAAAGATCACCCTCCCTCCCCCAGGATTCTCTTATGTTTCCAAGGTCAAATCTAATCTGGCCAAGGAAGAAAGGGCCTCCCAGAGAAGTTATGAAATTCTCTGACAAGTAATCCTTCCCCTTCTCTTTTCTCTCATACCAAGCAGATTAGAACTCCAGAACAAACCAGGAATGAGCTGATTCATTGAGGAAGCTACTCAAACCTGCAAAAGTCCTTGTAGAACAGCTACAGGCCAGGAGAGTTCCCTTTGGCTTGACTTTCTATGGACTTGAAACTTAAAGGCTGATAGAAGCACCCCAAGGTTATGAGTGACTCCTTCAGCCCAGAGACCTTTGTGCCAGGGCTGCTGAGATCTGCCTGATGGTCTGTCATGCTCTATCCCTGCCAGTGTTTTAAGAAAGAAGAGTAGGCCATGCCAACACCTCTGGGATCCTGCCAGGTACTGATTAATGATTCAAATGGAGCACTCTGGACACTGTTTCATAATGTTTCCAAACCTAGAACTGGGCTTATGACTTAAAAAAAAAATAAATTGCACCATGAAAGGTGTCCTAGACAGTTTAGTGGTTAATGCTACAGTTTATGAAAAATCACAGAAGTTACTTTACAATAGAGGATGATGTCTGCTGATGGCCAGAAAGCATCAATGGCACAAGGCAGTCCCCCAACACTCTCTCTCTGCCTGGGGAGCATGGCTGTGTTCTCCTCTACTCACTACCCTCACCCTGGAGCTCAACAGCCCAAGAGATATTGTTCCCACAGATAGGAGGTTCATTCTGGCTCCTTATCTACCAAAAGGATTAAAGTTAAGTACCGATAAGAGTGTGCTTTGGGGACAGTTAGTGACATTCTAGTCAGAACTGGTCAGTTCTGTTTATAATCCCAAATTTGATGAAGAGTTCTCCTGGCCTCACCCCAGATTTACTAGCCAGGAACTGCAAGCAAGTCACAAAACCTCTCTATGTGTCTTATTCCATGTTTATCCAATGGGGATACTACTGCTTACCTTCCATGGTTATGGCTGGGAATGAAGCACTTCACCTAAACAAGTATTTTTTAAAAATTGAAACCCATTTTTTAAAAGAGATGATAAAGCATCTGCAATGGTGACTTAACTTCTGTACCTGCTTAAAGCTGATAGAATTGGTCTTCTTAACAGTTTCAGAAGGATTATGCAAATCAATGAGGCATTTGTGGGTTTTCATCTGGAAGGGTTCCCATCTCTGAACCCTCAGCTCAAGGAGTTTCTCTGTGATTCAGAAGACTTAGTAGCCACATGCCCAGGTCCCTTCACTTTCAAGCTCTTTTCCCTGGCTCCTCTCAAGGTGTCATCACATACCTTCTCAAGAGATTTTTAAAATGAGGCTTGTGAGAGTGATTTGGCCTGAGTATGAATGGTTGCTTCAGTTTCCACAGGTGTCTTGCTGGTATCTGTGAATGCTAGGGTTGCAGCGTGACTTCCTGACTTCCTGACTTCTTCCTTGATGAGAGTGAACAGCAGAGAGATAGGACAGGACGAGGAGGGGCATGAAGAGTTCCATGTGACTGCATATCTTCCCCAAAGAACCTAAACAAGTGCTTTTTAATTGAGAGCCCAGTTATTTTCTAGACCACTTAGAAAGTGTGAAAATAGATTACTAGCTCCTCTAAAAAAAAAAAAGAAGATGGGATATCTTATGGTCTAGAAAATTCAAATGGTTTTCACGTGATACTTTACCATCTGCCACACTCCAATCTGTATTCACTCTCATCATTTCCATGTTTTCTTAATGCATTAACAAATTGCTTCTGTACCTCTTAGATCAAGCAATTTCATCTAAGTAGCTATAAAAAGTGTCAAGGATAGTGATCCAGGAAGAGAAATAGTCTTCTACTTAAGCCACTGAGCTTCTGACCCAAAGGAGTTAATCCAGCTGACTGAGATGGTCTAGTACATGCACAGATATGTTACTTCAAGACCAGCTGATAATGCATCAAGGTTTGTAAGGGTCGGTCTGACTTGCTCATTAGAATTTCACCATGGACCTAATATATGCAAGATGTCAGCCCATGAGAAATCAAACTCTGCCAGGGTCTAAGGGACAACCTGGCAATAATTGTCACACTTTCAGGCCCATCATTAGCTCTCTGAATCCACTAAATGTGGTTCAAAAGGGCAGTTTCTTCTCTGGCTTACAAACATACTGACATTCATGACACCTGTAAAAGTCCCTAATTGACTGAGTCCTCCTCTCACCTTCCTCCCAAGGCCAGCTCAGGCTCCTTTCCTTCCTGCAGCCTCCACCCAACCCCTGCTCCCCCACTTATCAGACTGTTTTTCTCTTATAATTACATCATGTTGCTTAGCACATACTTTGTAATTACTGGTGTACCTGTTGGATTCTTTCTTCTCCCTACACAGGAATGTAAACTCCTTGAGGGGAGGGGCTATTTCATCTTTGCCTACATAGTTCTCAGAAAGGTGCTTAATAAGTGTTTGTGGAATGAAGTGGAGAAAAGCCTGGTTCAACAATTTTTATACTTTAAGATGGCCCGTACTTGCTACAACTGTTACAAAGTATTTTTATCATCTAAAATGTACTTTAATCACAGCAAACCTCTGAGGTACACAGTGCAAATATTCTCATTTTAAAGATGAACCCACCCAAGGTTCAGTGAAGTAAGTTCCTAGTCCATGGTTACACAGCTAACTTGAGCAGAAGAGCTGGCATTTGAGCACAGAACTTTGATTCCAAGTCCATCATCCTCTATGGAATATTATAAAAGATAAGTTTTGAGAACCAAATAAGGAAACTGGCTTTTTGTTGAATTCTTGGAAATAAGAGGTCAAGAGGAAAGGAGTTAAACTCCAGAATAATGGTTTTTCCAGTTAGGAAGTTTATTAAAGAGTCTAACCCTCTCATTTTACAGGTGGGAGAAATAGGCCTAGAAAAAGTAAGAGACTTGCTTAAAGTCACACAGACAGTTTGGGGCAGAGTCAGAACCCACACAATATTTAAGGATGCTGTTAGGAAAATAGTGATGCTGCAGTAGGAAAATAGTGATGAAGTAATGTCATTCTGTCTTTGACTAACATGAGGGATGTGAGTGCATGTATCCTTACTTTCATGTGGGGTAAGAAGGTTAAATTTAGCCCCAAGAGGTGTTTTCAACCCTCACTGGCTTGTTGCTACAGAGGATTTGCTACCTATTTCTTCTTTTTTTTTTTTTTAAAGCAATTGGGGTTAAGTAACTTGCTCAAGGTTACACGGCTAGTCATTATTTATGTGTGGGTGCTCATTTTCTGAGGCCGGATCTGATCTCGGGTCATCCCAACTCCAAGGCCAGCACTCTTACTCACTGCGCCACCTAGCCGCCCCTTTAGGGCAATTGGGGTTAAGTAACTTGCCCAAGGTTACATGGCTAGGTTTTTTTGTTTGTGTGGATTAAGTGTCTGAGGCCGGATCTGAACTCAGGTCCTTCTGACTCCAGGGCCGGCGCTCTATTCACTGCGCCACCTAGCCGCCCCTTACCTATTTCTTCTTACTCAGGTTTAGGATTTCTGCATAAGCTTAGGGTGCAGTAGATGGGGTGTGGGCTGTCTACTTTCCTAGGCAAGTAGACTAGCCTAGATCACTCATTATACCTATAACTCTGGGAAAGCCAACTTCCCAATTAGCCTCAGTTTCTTCATCCATAAAATGATGATAACACAATCCATCCCACCTACCTTACACAGTTATAATGAAGACCAGACAAGAATGAATATGGTTGGGTTTTGGTAAAAAAAAAAATTCTCTCTCTCTCTCTCTCTCTCTCTCTCTCTCTCTCTCTCTCTCTCTCTCTATATATATATATATATATATATGTGTGTGTATGTGTGTGTGTATACATATATATAAATTATTATTATTAGCTGCATTTACAAAAGTGTGTACATACATGTATATATAGCTATTAAACAAAGGCATTCTCAAATGAACTTTTCCAGACAAGTTCAGGTATTGAAGGAGGGAGATGGGAGGAGAAGAAGAAGAGAGACATCAGTTTACCCAGGGGGCTGGGAGATAACAAATTGAGGACCTTCAAGGCAACTTCTAGGAAGGACTAAGACCAGATTGGACCATGGAGAATCACACCTGGAATGTGGCCAAAGGGATTTGGGGGAAGAAGCATGAGATAAAGTAGCTCCTATTTTAATACTTTCTTCTTGCTATCTAGATGTAAAGCTCAGTTGTTTCTACCCAATAAAGGAGTAAAAGCACTGGCGGTGCCCTCTAAATTCTGTTGCAAAGACATCTCAGCCTGCTTTGCTATGTAGGCACGTGTATGATGCTGCAGAAGGTCAGAGGCTCTCAATCTGGCAGTCTCTAATCTGCCTTTCTCAGGTCAGAACAGAGTAACATCAACTGGCTGGCTATTCTTTATTGTTCCCCTTAGAGAATCAGGGAGAAAGGGAAGAAAGGATGTTAGATATCTTTACCTCTACTCCCTAAAGAAAAGCACAGGGAGACATTTCTACATGCTGCTGCTACCAAGCAGGCTCTTCAAGCCTACACATCTGGATGAGAGGAGAGAGAGAATAAGACCAAAAGATTAGGAAATTGCCACAACGGGGCTTCTGGGAGATGGGAGAGACTATGTGGGGACCTGGGAAATTTTAAGAAGTTTTTAGAGAAAAGAAGAGGATAGTGTAGTACCTTGTTGGCATAGTGTAAGTTCCTGGGGCAGGGATGGTACTCTTTAAATTTGCATCCCTAGAACCTACCATGATGCTTGGCATGTAGTAGACACTTAATAAGTGTTTGTTGAATTGAACTTAATTCACTGCTATTAGATTGTGGATAAGGAAAAGGCCATCTAGTCCAATCCCTTCATTTTACAGATCAACCAACCCACAAGCATTTATTAAGCCAGGCATGTGCTGAGTACTGAGCACAAAGACAAAGAATGAAAAAATCCTTTACTCTCAAGAAGCTTACATTCTAACGGATGAGGAAGATGAGGCTTAGAGATTAAGTGACTTGCCCAAGGTCACATAGACCTTAAGTGGCACAGGTCAGAATTCAAACCCAAATTCCAAATCCAGCATGCACTCCCCTGCCTCCTACTGCCTCCCACCACCAAATGACATATTTGCCAAGTGCCTTATGTACTTGATCTCATTTGAGATCAACCCTCATAGCAACCCTGTGAGCTAGGTACTATGGGTGTTGTTAATCCCATATCACAGATAAGGAAAGTGAAGATAAGAAAGGTCACCACTTGCCCAAGATTATATGGCTAGAAAATGCTGGAGGTGGTAACTGAATCCAGGTCTTCTTGATTCTAGGCCCAGCATTCTATCCCCTATACAGTGGTGTCAAACTCAGACTGAAACCCTCAATAAGGATCTCTGCCAGCCACATGACTTAGAAAACCACATATTGACATTAACTATATTCTGTTGTATTTTTCTTCGTTAAACATTTCTCAATTACATTTTAATCTAGTATGGTTTGTTCCACATTTGACAATTCTGCACTATGGCATGCTATTTCTCCATGAATGAATTTTTTCATAATATTCACAATGTGGCCTGAGTCCTAGAGCCTAGATGGGTGCCCTATACAAAGCAGATATTTAATAAGAATACGTAATGAAAATGTAATCATGGAAAATATCTAAATAGAATCAAGAGATAAATGAACAGGGGGTGGTTAGGTAGTGCAGTGAATAGAGCACCGGCCTTGGAGTCAGGAAGACTTGAGTTCAAATCTGGCTTAGATACTTAACACAAAAAAACTAGCTGTGTGACCTTGAGCAAGTCACTTAACCCCAACTGCCCTCCCAAAAAAGCAAAAAAAAAAAAAAAAAAGAAAGAGATGAATGAATAGTCAAGAGAGTTTGGAAGAAACAACAAATGGAGATCTGGCCTTTCTATTCCCAGGGCATTCATTGCCTTTCTTTCTACATACCTCTATTTTAAAGTTTTAGGCAAATGATAATTCTATGTGAGCAACAAACTAACATGACTAGGGATATGTAAACTATGTTGTGGCCAAACAAAACTTTGTGATTCCACATGATGATACACTGATGTTTATTCATTTGTTGATGCTTAGTCATTTTTCAGGTGTGTCTGACTCTTTGTGACTCCTTTTGGGGTTTGTTTTTTTGCAAAAATACTAGAATGGTTTACCATTTCCTTCTCCATCTCATTTTAGAAATGACAAAACTGAAGCAATCAAGGTTAAGTGACTTACTCAGGGTCACACAGCCTATATGTGTCTGAGGCCAAATTTGAACTCAGGTCTTCCTGACTCCAGGCCCAGTGCTCTATACACTGAGCCATCTAGCTGCCCCGTAATAACTGCTGTGCTACATGGTAATTAGGTGTAAAAATTAATGATAATAACAATAATAATAGCTAGCATTTATATAGTGCTATAAGGTTTGCATAGAGCTTTACAAATATTATTTCATTTGACCCAACAACAACCTTGAGAGACAGGAGATTATGCTCATTTTACTGATGAGGAACATGAAGCACACAGATGTTAAGTGTCTTGCCCAGGGTTACACAGCTAATAAGTATCTAAGGAGGGAACTGAACTCCAGTCTGGACTCATGGCCCAGCACTCTATCTACTGTACCACCTAGTTACCTATATAAAGTACTTTATAGAAATTCATAATAATAGAATTTATTCCTGGGAGGATATATGACTGCCATCTAGTACAACCCCTTCATTTGACACATGAGGAGACAAAGGTGACTGAGCTGTTCAAATTCCTGAGGTAATAAGCAGCCAAGCTAAGATCAAACCCACCTCTTCCAAAGTCCAAGCTTCACTCACTCCATACCAGCCTCCTCTCTAAGTTACTGTACCCTGGACAGCATTATTTGCACACTGCTGAAACAAATATTTATGGGTGCAGTTGGGGGGAGAGGAAAGGGAAATGGGAATCAGTTCTGATGCCCTTCTGAAGACCCCAGAGATCTATCCCAGAAGAAGCCCAGGAGCCAGACTCTTCCTGCACACATATCTTCATATTCATTCTCTCTCTGCTATTTGTCTCTCTGTGTCTGTCTGCCTCTCTCTCAGCCAATCACAGCTACCAAATTCTTAAAGCTAGGCACCACAGACTCTTCTTCCCCTTCTCTACCAGCTTCTTGTCCAGAGCCTGTAGTCCAGACTGTGCTAATTGGAGAAAACTGTTTTGCCTTATGCTAAGCCTGGCCCTGGGCTTCTAATGTCCACTCCCACTTTAGCCCCCAGCACCTAAGCAGAGGGTACACCTGTCAACTATTCATACCTGGTCAGAGTGAAAAAAAAAACAAAAAACCAAAGGCAAAAGGACAATCCACATATGCAATGATGACCACACTGTGAATAAAGACCATGCTAAAAGACAATAGAATAGAGGTCCAAAGCAATAGATACTGTATGAAATTATCACAATTAAAACACACATTGTTCAAACCCAGATCTTGTGTCTCATTCCAGCTCTCCATCCACTCTGCCATGCTGTCTCTCATCTTTTCCATTAACAATAAATCAGTCATTAAAAATAGATGATCGCATGGACTATGAATTGTAATCACTTAATTCAGAAGATTTGCTTGCTGGAGGGGAATGTGCTCTGTGGTGGCCTTGAGGATTTGGGGGGGGGAGGGTAGGATCTCTTGAAACAAAAAGCATGTGGCTAGAGGTGGTCTCCCTCTGCAAGAGTGGAGGTCATAGCCTTCCATGCCTGCCCAATTCTTGTCCAAGAGATGCTGTGAGATGAAAAGAAGGCTAGAGCTGGGGAGTCATAAAGACTGGGATTTAATCTCATCTCTGACTAGTTGCATGACCATGGGCAGGTCACAACTTCTGGGCCTCAATTTCTTCTCCTACACAATAGACATAATATCTCTGGTACTTAACTCATGGACTTATTGTGAGGATTAAGTGAGAATGTACGTAAAGGACTCATTACTATTATTATTATACCTTCCCATAAATCCTCCAAAGGGAGTTCACCAATGCATTAAGGGCCTTTCCTAAATTCTTGGCCATCACCTGCATAAAATGGTATGACTATTTTTCAAAAGATAGGTCTAGGTTCTGGGCATTCCATGCTGGGAAAGGGAAAAACTATGGATGTCAGCATCTTCAATGGGGCTTGAGAGCAGAAACCTTGTGAGAGCAAGGGGAGGGAGGCTACCAACCACTTAGGTCTTAGTGTTAGGTGTTAGAAAAGCAATCTAATAAAATTAATTCACAGAAAAAGAATGGGAATCCTTATAAAAGGGTGGTGTAAAATAATAAAATAAAAAATTCCAGGTATATATTTGGAAAAAATCTCAGAGAAACCAATCTTTCCCATGTTTATTTTTAAATAGATTAGGAAGCTGAGGACCACAGAATCTAAGTGGCTTACCCAGGGTGCAGAGGTAAGGAACAGAGCCAGGACATGAAACTAGGCCTGTTGGTTCTAACTCCAAACCTCTTTCTGCTGCTCCACAGTAAAAGTACAAGAGTTTTTATGGTTGGTGGGAAGGGAAGAATTAATTAAGTGGACTACAGTGCCTTGGGCATAGATATTTAATAATGCTTATTGAACTGAACAGCAATTATGGAACTTGGAGCATGGACCATTTTGGAGGACAGCAGGCCTGGAAGGGGCTATGACAGTGGGAATGGTGCTACGGCTATCGGGGCTCTGGCACCCTGGAACTTGGGGGAAAGGAAATCTATGAAATGAAAGAGAAGGGGCACAGAAAAGGAGGTGTGACTCCAAAATTTTTGCTGGAGTCAACCTTTTACTCCATCCTCTGTCTTCTGGCATGTTCATGAAATAGATGGAAGGCCTAGAACTGAGTGAGTAGGTATTATGGAGATCCAGGTCTCCAGGATGCCCTGTGCACAACAAACCAAAAGTGTACTAGGAAGAGTGGCTTGGGTTGGAGGCAAACAGAGCCAAAGGAGGCTTAAAGTGTTTATGAGACTAGAGTTAAAAGCAATAAGGAAGAAAGGTATGGGGCCAGTAGGCTTGGAATACAAAACTGGGTCATATAAAGACTTACAAGCAAAGTAAACAGAGTAGTGGGAAACTGGAGTTATAAGGGTTTGACAACCATCATGCCATCATCAAAAATTTCATCCTGCTAATTTATGTGGTAAGTTCTTGGTGTGAAGACATGAATACAGGGCACAACCCACACCAGCTACATGGAGGTCCAAAGGATTCCAATGTAAAGACTTTATTAATGCTCCCAAAAGGAAAATACAAGACATAAATTTGACGATACACACACACTATGTTATTTCTATAATAGAAAGCTCCACTAATCACAGGATGTAGATCTGTAAGCGGCTCCACAGGACCTCTAGTTCAACTGTCTCATTTTACAAAAGAGGAAATTGAGGCCCACGGAAGCTATGTGATTCACCCAAGGTCACAGAGACAGAAAGTAGCAAGGACAATTGAACCCTGTCCTCTGGCTTCAGAATTAGCATATTCCCCTCTGCATTCTACAGTCTCCCACATTTTCAAGAATACTTAAAGCCAAAGGTATTAGGTCTGTTTACAATAAAAATCATCTATGCTAACCATGTGCCAATGGCAGCACCCTTTCAATTACCTGCAATTAAAACAAAAGCCCCACTTTCTGACAGCATCACTACACTGCCCAGGCTTCCAAACAGAATTTACCACATGACACACTGCCACACTTAATGCTAAGAACAACAATTCACATTGCTTTAACATGGAGGTTTGTAAAGCACTCTCTTGACAACACTCTCTGAGGTTGGTTGCACAAGGATTATTACTATTATTATTCCCGTTCTGCAGATAAGGAAACTGAGACTTAGAGAGGTAAGTGACTTGTCCACGGTCATATAGCTGATAAATATTTGGGTCAATGTTCTATCCACTGTACCACGTAGTCTTTTATATAAGTAAGCCACTGGTTCAGTTGGATTTCCGTTGTTTTAGCTAAATTTTCCCCTCATAAGAATCCTGTCCATAGGCTCAAAGAAACAATCTTCAGGTTCACTCTGGACCCATGGTCTTGTCCATGTTCCTCCCCTTTTGATGAATCAGGGCTTTATTCTACCTCATGCTCATAGATACTGTACTACATGGACAGGGGGAGCAGGGGATTACTTTTGAAGGCAGATAACCTAAAATAGTGGCTTTTGACACTCCACATAAGTATTCATTTACTCCAACAAAACACTAGCTGATAGGAAATCACCTTCCCAGTTACAAACCTAGAGGTAACCCAAATTAGCTCCCAGCCATTTCAACATTTTGCTGAAACCCTCAGGTTCCTTCTAAACACCCTCCTGAAGTCTTCAGCACTTTGTTCATATGAGATATAGCAGATACAAGTTCCTTCCTCCCTCTCCACATCATGACCCGAGACCTGACACTTTCCCTGGCTCCAAAACTTAGAACTCCCTAATCAACCCCATGCTACATTCCTGCTCCCTTATTTCACCAAGCCTTGTTTCACCCTTTTAGCCTTTTGATGCTAACTTGGAACCTGGCTAATTGCTCATGGTATTCAAGCAAAGTACATCATCCTTAAACTCCCTCAGTGACTCTGCTTCTACAAGATCCTCCCATAGGGACTGTAAGTTTCCTGGCTTCTATTGCTATTGCTCTCCATGCCATCCTCCCAGCTAATGATGACCACGTAGCATTAATCTACTTACTGACTCCTCCTTCCCTAAACGTACAGTCTGATGCTATCACCCATTGCAGCCAATATGCCTTGTCTTCTGCTACAAAGTCCCTCAAACCAGTTGGCCCAGATAAGCTGGCATCCTTGAATCCTCTGCCCATTCTTCTGGACAGGCCCTCCCTATAGTAAAAATATCCCACCCCTGGTTACTTGCCTTCAAAGTATGCTCCTGTGCCATCATTCCCTACCTTTGTCATGGAGGTGACCAAGTTCTTTCAATTCTCTTCCCCTCTAACCACTGTACCTTCTCTACAACACCTTCCTTCACTGGAGGAAGTTTTCCTCTCCTAACAGCTGTCTTTCTCTCACCCTCTATGCCAAGGCAATCATAGACATCTAGCCACAGTTTTGAATAAGTGACAACATCCAAACCCATACTCAAATGTACCATCTCCTGGTTTATACAACAACTCTAGGTGTTAAATCCTAAAAAAGTCTGACCAGCATAACACTGGTCAATGCTGATATTATATGTCTAATATTCTGAGCTTCTAAGAGGAGAAGGACTAGGTCTATGTAACTAGCTTTGGATAAAATGTACAACAGTGCCCTGCTTATATAAGTATGTAAAAACTGATGATTGTGATCACAATTTTTAAATTCTACTCTGATCCAATTATAGAAGACAGTTGCCAAGAATGCTGAAGATCACTCTTACTTCAATCTAGATTTTAACATCAATTACCTCACCAGAATCCTAAAATAAGAGACCATGGCACATCTATTTATAGAGTGAGAGAGATCCAAAGGTAGCAGAAAGTCCTGAATAATTTGCCATTAGCTTTTCAACACCAAAGCTACAATTCTGCTGCATGCAGATGTTATCCTGGGTAAGAGGATCCCAGTGCCAAGTGATACAGTAACAAGGAGGAGGAGAGGTCCATTCTAGGTCTACATGCACTCTGGAATGAAGGAACAGGTGATTAGGGGTTACTTACCGGTTTATCTTTTATGGTGGGGCTTGACACACACAGGTAAAGTTTACCATCTTCTTCTAGACAGGCATCTATCAAAGCTTGTACTGAGGTTTCCTCCTGGAACAGCAGAAAGGCATAGCCTTGGAGAGACAAAACAAAACAGAGAAAGAAACAGGGAATCAGTAAATTCATCTGAGAAAGACTTTATTTTAACCTCCTTAGCAAAACCTAAGAACCAACAATAGGATAGAGACCTCAGAGCTTACAATGAATGTTTTACTAAGTTGATCCAATGGACACTCTAGTTAGCCAAAAACCAGGACGACATTATTTAGCCAGTAACCAACACCTACTCGCCTCCCAGGATCCACTTAGCTACAGGGTCCCAAAGCTCCTTTTGGCTGATTTCTTTGTTTTCTTCTCCCGAGGCCCCTGCAACCACATAAGTAGTAAAGTGCATTGTTTACTGCTGACAGATGGGGTCACAGTGTCGGTTAATTATGCTCAATATTTTTTCTTTGTTAGGGCCAGAAGTGGGGTATAGTGAGAAATAGCTGAAGTTAAAAGGAAAAGATATCAATATTGTTTCCAAGAAACTTTTAAAAGCTACCATTGTCACTCATGGCTTCTTTTCCCTACTGATTCTTAGTGGTGAGAAGTGCCCAAATGGACATTCTCCAAGTACAATAGGTTTTCGAGAGAGATAGCGAGCTCAGCACTAAAGCAAAATTCTCCCCTCTGAACTTCCCTGAACTAAAATTATAGGTAGACAAAGTGACCACAATCTGAGAGAACTTCTCAAAAAGAATAAAAAAGATATACCCACTGGGGAAAGTTTCTCATGGCTTTCCTCATTATCTTCTTTACCAATAGTGTATGTACATATTGAAATCAATCCACTAATACACTTTGCAATGAAAGCCTAAGAAAAAGTATACCCAAAGATCTCAAACTTGCACAAGAATGTTCTCAAATGGGAACAAAGCTATAAAAAAGACTTATTCATTGTTTTTTTAATTTAATGTGTCAATTTTTTCCCCGTGAGTACAAATTTTTTCCCCTTTGGATTATAAATCTTTTTCAAGGAAAAGGTCAAGTTCTATAGTCCTCTGCAAACAATAGGCTTTCAGATAAATGTAAAAGTACCATCCATACAACATACCCAAACCACCTACACATTTACATATATGTGTGTGTACAGATACATAAATTATATGTAAATTTAATATGTAAATGTCATTAATTTATAAATGCTGGTCTAACCTGACTAAAGTTTGATTTGTAGGTTTCAAAAAATTAAAATTATTTTCAGGTACATAAATTCATAGTCTGATGATGTAAGAACAATGGATAATTAACATATAAATTGCTTGCATGTTGACAGAGCTTCTAAAGAATTTGAGGGCACTTATGAGTTATTTATTGCTTAAGGTTTTCAACTAATCTTCACTTCCTTCATCTTGCAGACATTATTAATTTGGTCTAGGATGGCTTATTAACACAATTGTTTTGGATTCCCTCATTTCCCTACCTCAGAGTAGAAAGAAAGGTCTCCTCCACACCTACAAAAATATTTTTAGCAGCTCTTTTCGTGGTGGCAAAGAACTAGAAGTTGAAGGCATGCCCATAAATTAGGAATGGCTGAACAAGTTGTGGTATATGAATGTAATGGAATAGTATTGTTTCATAAGAAATGATGAGCAGGTGGATTTCAGAAAAACTGGAAAGACTTATATGAACTGATACTTAGTGAAGTGAGCAGAACCAGGAACACTGTACAAAGACCGACTTTGATGGACTTAACTCTTCTCAGTAATGCAATGATCTAAGACAATTCCAGAAGACCCATGATGGAAAATGCTATCCACATCCAGAGAAAGAACTATGGAGTCTGAATGCAGATCAAAGCAGACTATTTTCTCCATTTTTTGTGGTTTTGTTTTTTTTCTTTTCTTCTTGTTTTTCCCTTTTGTTCTGATTCTTCTTTCACAACATGACAAATGTGGAAATATGTTTAATATGATTATACATGTATAGCGTATATTAGATTACATGCCATCTTGAGGAGGGGAGAGAGGGAGAAAAATTTAGAACACAAAATCTTATAAAAAGGAATGTTGAAAACTAAAAATTAATTTTTTTTAAAAAAAGAAAAGAAATAAAAGTTTTCCTGTAGCAGTTCCCTGCTTTTGATCCATGGACTTATTGGAAGAGGTGAGGAAATGGAATCATATCTCACACATACACATGTATTACTATCCTTCCAATATATGTAGCAACTGTTGTGATTTATGAAACAGAAATTCATTTAAAAGCAAGACTAAGACCAGGAGTGACTTCAGAAGATAGATGATGAAGAGTGCCTTTTGCCTCCCAGAGACAGAGGAGATGATAGGTATACAATAGAGAATACACAGTCAGATATGGCCAATGTGTCCATTTGTTTTGCTTGACTGTACTTCCTTGTTTCATGAAAGAGTTACATAATGGAGGTGGTTGGTCTTTGGAAAGTGGCAATGATGTTAAAAAAAAGCATTTATGGAATATTTATTTAAAAAAAAGACATTACTAAATAGCAGCTAAATGTTATCATATATTTTCCCAAAAGAAACTAACAATTTTGGTGGGATTTGTGTAATTTTGATGCTAAAATGGGGTCCTTATAATAAAAAAATTGAGAACGAACACTACAGGGCAGTTTTATTAATAGCAAACTATTTATTATCATTGATTGTAAGTGCCACTACCCAATTACATTATGTCCCTCTCACTTCATCCTCTTCTTTCAGTTACATTAAACATCTTTTAACAGGTGATCCTCCTATACATTCTAAACCTTTTCCCTAAAATGTATTTCTTCCTTGTCCCAGACCAATAAACTATGACCCTCTCTCATCAATCTAACTGCCCTTGAAATGCTAGTTTCTTCACAAAACCTTCCATGGCTAAGAGAAATGACTGTTTTCCCTAATTATCTACCTTCCAGAACTCTCCTTTCTCTTAACCCATACATACTGCTATTCCCTCTGTTTTTTACCCTTGTTGAAAAACAAAGTCATTCATTTATATGCATTTATTGACTATTCATTAAATGTGCTATATGTTCTCAAATATGTAATACTGAACTAATTGAAACTAAGGAGTACTTGTGTTTAAATAACTTTTTTCTACTTCCTGGCAAGCCCCTTTCTAAGGGCTTCCCAAGAACCTCAAGTTTTTTACTTTTACCTAAGTACTTCTGAGAAGTATACATGAAAACACATACCAGACATTCATGCACACAATGATCTAAGAGAATTCCCGATGTGCAATTCTGCCCGCTTGGCACAAGAGGAGGGTCAAGCCAGCATGTATATGACTGAAAGGTTTAATCACATTCATGATGGGTTCTCCCAGCGAGCAGCCTTGGTAACAGGATCTGACTAGACTGAGGTCAGGCTCATTCTAATTCTGATGGTGGTAGAGCTCTTGGAGACGGAAGAGGAACTATTACCATTAAATCAGTAGTTTGTAACAGCATCACAGAGTAGTAGAAAGAGCCAATCTCTGGAATCAGAAGACATGGGACAGTGTCCCAGTGATTCACGTGTGACCATAACCAAGCCATCTCACCAACCTCAGCATTAGTCTTCCTGTCTTATGGGGATAATGATACTTACGCCATGTAGTATTCACTGGCTTAGTTTTGAGGATAATGCCGATAAAATGCTGAAAGGCATGTATAGGGGATCCTAAAAATCTTAGTGCTGTTTTAAGCTATAAAATCTTTTCTTGGGGTGGCTAGATGGTACAGTGAATAGAGCACTGGCCCTGGAGTCAGGAGGACCTGAGTTTAAATCTGGCTTTAGACACTTAACACAAAAACTAGCCATGTGACTTTGGGCAAGTCACTTAACCCCAATTGCAATTGCCTTCCAAAAGCAAAAAAAAAATCTTTTCTTGCACTTACCAGGGGAAACCCTCACTCATTTATTCATTTCAAAGCTTTAAGTTTTCTAAGGCTTTGGAGACTCTATAAATGTTCTTGGTGCTAAGGAGCATGTTGGTATTTTCAGTGGCTTCACAAACCATGTAGCTTTGGCCACAGAGTGAAGATCTACATCTGGCTAACCACCTCATGTTCACACTGTAGGACACGACAAAAGCTGAGTAAAAAAAGGAATGGCACTCGAAACACATAAAACCATAACTGCTACTAGAAAAAGAACTCAGACATTTATGAAATATCTGACTCTAGAGAAGTCATGTCTCTTGGGACTTCCATCTCCTCATCTGTAAAATGAGGTTAAAAATCATTATTCTACTGACTTTATCAAGTTGTAGAGATTAAAACTTTTTTGTAAACCTTAAGGTACTATACCCATATAAGCAATTATTGTTATTAGTCACTTCATTAACAGTTTGACAGTGGCACAGACAAAGAAGAGTTGTTCATCAAAGTTGACTATTTGAGATTCAATCCTTGAGAGGGGATTTTCATTCTCTCCATGCCATCTCCTGTTTGACAGTGAACCACATAGCTCTTCTGGGTTATTAGTAATGGGAGAAGACATGAAAGTAAAACAAAATGACATTGAGTTGGGCAAGGTAGTGAAAAATGACCATCTGCTTTTGTAAGGACAAGCAAGAATTGAAGTTCCTTGGGATAAACTGGATCCCAATGGGTGGGGAAGGTCAGCCGGGAAGTATTTATTACATTCATGCTATATGTAAAGGCACCAAGAGTTACGGGGTAACTAAGTCATGGTCTCCATTCTCAAGCACCTTATAATCCTATTCCCTAGGAAAAACATCAATGAACAGTATAGATGTTAATCACTAGAGGAGCTCAGACAAAGGAGAAATCAATAATGCTAGAACCTTGGGCTGGATCCAAGATGGAGAAATTTAGAAAGAATAAATATCAAGTCTTATATCTGGGTCCAAAAAGTTAGCTTCACAAGGGAAGGTGCGGCTCAGGCTGAGTAAGTCAGAGATTAAAAATTGCTTCCAGAGGTCTATGTTAGATGAGTCAGGGATTTGATAGAAGCTGAAGGGCTGCACGGTTAGAAAGCAGCTAGTCTGAAAAGGATCTTAGGGTTTAAAATATTGAAAACTCAATATCAGATACAAGTGCAAATGTGACTGCCAAAAAAAAGGTCAATGTGACCTTGAGTCTCCCCAAAAGAGGTAAAGCTTTCAGAAATAAGAAGATGACAGGTGCTGTCCAAGACACACAGGGCAAAATGCAGCCACTACTCTATACCAGTTTCTAGGACCTTCTTTCCAGAAATAGTCAAAACTCTCTCATTGCTTTATAACCTACTAAGAAATGAAGCCTGTGTGACCAGATAAGATCCTGGAACCTAATGTAGAAAAGGTCTGCACTGGCTACACAGCACCCTGCCCCAAGCCTAGGGCAGTGTCAAAGAGTATCAATCACCTAAGGTGCTTCCCTAAGCAGAGGCAGCAAATCAAAGACCAGCCATTCCCCAGGACTCAGCCGATGAAACAAGAGGGAGCCAGTCAACAAGGCAAAAAGTATGGGTGGCAGGACCTCTGTCAAGAATAGTGAATGGACACATGGCTCTGGACAAATGGGAAGATGGGGTAGGAGGTGGGAAGCTGGGACTCAGGCTAAGTAAATCAGAGATTCAAAATTGCTTCCAGATGTCTAAGCTAGGTGAGAGAGGGATTCAAAAAGTGTGTGTGTGTGTGTGTGTGTGTGTGTGTGTGTGTGTGTGTAAATATATAAAAAATATAAAAATATAAAAAATATAAAAATCTTTGGTTGTAAAGCAAGAAAGAATAACCCTCAGTTACTTAGCATCCTTTCTTGCAAGTGGCATCAAACCATCAAACCTTGGGGAAGCTATTAAAAATTCAGTATTTTTAATTCATGTGGGAATAATAATTCCTTTATCAAAAGGAATATTAAAGGCTCCAATGATCCGTTCCCTCTGCAAGATGACTGTGATTCGTCCTTGTGCAAAATATGAAGATTTTGGATTGTCCCTTAATTGAAGGAGGTCTTCAGACATATGAGCAATCCTTGTCTGTAATGAAAAGTCATCAATAAAGATTTGCGTCATTATCTGAGTCTTCAATTTCAGAAAGGCTCAATTGATCATAAACTCTAGCAGGTGATCAGAGACAATCTCTACTTGAGAACCATCCCATGCACTACAAGAGCCCCCAGAGATGGGGAAGTTCCAGGAGTAGACTATAATTTCATTTCTGTTGAGCAGTTCAGAGCACTAGAAGAGAGTGGGGCGTTGTTAGAAAGTGGAACATATGATGGAAATTTCTATGGAACTCCCAAGCCCCCAGCAGAACCTAGTCCTTTCCAGCCAGATCCAGTTGATCAAGTCCTATTCGATAATGACTTTGACACAGAATCTCAACGAAAAAGAACCACATCAGTCAGCAAAATGCAAAGAATGGACAGCTCTCTTCCTGAGGAAGAAGAGGAGGAAGATAAGGAGGCAGTTAATGGAGGTGGAAGTACAGAAAACAAAGAGAGACATTCAGAGTCTTCTGACTGGATGAAGACAGTTCCCAGTTACAACCAAACAAACAGCTCCATGGACTTTAGAAATTACATGGCAAGAGATGAGAACCTGGAACCTTTGCCTAAGAACTGGGAAATGGCCTACACTGACACAGGGATGATCTACTTCATTGACCACAACACTAAGACAACGACCTGGCTAGATCCCCGTCTCTGTAAGAAAGCAAAGGCTCCAGAAGACTGCGAAGATGGAGGTGAGACAATGCCAAGCTTGTCACACTAATACTCCTCCCTGATGGGTTAGGTGGTTGATCACACCCACCAAAACACAGGGGTAGGAGCATCAACAATCAGGCACAGAATGTATATCTTTGGGAGATTTCATAAAAGAACTTTTATTCTTTCCTCTTGGAATTCGTACAAATGTATAATTTCACTGCATGAATAAAAACGTGTCTGCCTACTCTTACTTAGAAACCTCTAAATACAAACTTAATGGATGTACCAATATAAAAAAAAAAGGAATATTAAAGACATCTTTGTTATAAAATGTAAATATCACAAGCGAATTGGCCTCATCGAGGTCTCAGCTGGGTTTCTGTGAACCTATGGCTTTATAAGGTTATATACAGACAAGGTCTCAAGCAGCATCTTAGATCATCTAGTTCTGATAGTGCTTCTCAGAGAGTCTGGCTGAGTTTTATAGGTAGCTCCTGATCCTTACTTTGTACTGATCCTCACCCTGGTGACCCAGCCATTCCTGCATAAGTATCCTTCTCTTACCTCTGCCCATTTCTCCCTTTGACCACCTGAATCACAAGTCAGCTCTGAGCTAATCTCAGAGCAATAAGAGAAAGTAAGGTAGAAGGTAATTTGGGCTCTCGTTCCAGAATCTGGGCAGCTGTTTTTGCTGTGTTACATGGGTCAATACACAGAGGGACAGTCATAGGAAGTAAACTCAGAAAAGTTTAATTGTTATTGAATGAAAAAAGTTGGGAGACATGTCAGGTCTCAAACTGTATATATATAAAGCAGTAATCATCTAAGAAAAAGAATGGTGGATCAGAGGGATGAATTAGGCACAAAATACACAGCAGTAAATGACTATAGTAATCTAATATTTAATAAATCCAAAGATCCAAGCTTTCGGGACAAAAACTCATTATTTGACAAAAACTGATGGGAAAATTGGAAAACTGTTTGGCAGAAACTAGGTACAGACCAATACCTCATATTGTATACAAAGATAAAGTAAAAATGTGTACATGATTTAGACATAAAGGGTGACACCATGGGCAAATTAGGGGAACATGGAGTAGTAGTTTATCTATCAGAATTCTAGATGAGGGAAGAATTTATGACCAAACATGGGGAAAAACATTTTTACTGCAAGCATTTCTGATAAAGGCCTCATTTCTAAAATATATAGAGAAATGAGTCAAATTTACAATAATACAAGTCATTTCCCAGTTGATAAATGGTCAATAGATATGAACAGGCAGTTTTCAGATAAAGAAATCAAAACCATATATAGTCATATGAATAAATCTTTTAAATCACTATTGATTAGAGAAATGCAAATTAAAACAACTCTGAGATACTACCTCACACTTATCAGATTGACTAATACAACAGAAAAGAAAAATGATAAATATTGGAGGGGATATGGGAAAATTGGGTCACTAATGCATTGTTGGTAGAGTTGTGAATTGGTCCAACCATTCTGGAGAACAATTTGGAACTATGACCAAAGTGCTATAAAACTGTACATACCCTTTGACCTCCTGATATCACTACTGAGTCTATATCCTAAAGAGATAGAGGAAAAGTGGGGGGCAGAGGTGGGACAGGAAGGGACTTATTTGTACAAAAATATTTCTAGCAGCTCTTTTTGTGGTGGCAAAGAATTGGAAACTGAGGAGATACCCATCAATTGGGGAATGGCTGAACAAGTTGTTGTATATGATTATAATGGAATACTATTATGATATAAGAAATGATGAGTAGGATGTTTTCAGAAAAACCTAGAAAGACTTAGATGAACTGATGCAAAGTGACATGAACAGAACCAGAACATTGTACACAGTAACAGCAATATTGTATGTTAATCAACTGTGAATGACTAAGTTATTCTCAGTAATAAAATGATGCAAGACAATTCCAAAGGACTCATGATGAAAAATACCATCTAACTCCAGAGAAAGAATGGGTGGAGGTGAATGCAAATTAAAACATACAATTTTTGACTTTATTTTTTTCATGGGTTAGTTTTATGTTTGGGTTTTTTTTTTTGGTCTGTTTTCTTTCATAACAAATATGGAAATGTTTTACATAATTTCATGCATATAACCTTTATCAAATTGCTTATCATGTCAGAGAGGGGAAAAAGAGGGAGGGAAGGAGAGAATCTGTAACTCAAAATTTTAAAAAAATAAATGTTAATTGTTTTTACATGCAATTGGGGAAAGTATTTTTTTTTAAAAAAGGTTGGGAAATACCCAACAACAGAGGAAATACCATCGGAAAAAAAATCTTTCAGAGAAGGTTCTTTTTAACTAAGGTACTTTCGTGTCCCACAATTATGCCACATAGGCTTTACTGATTTGGTTAGATTGAGAGTCTAAGCATTCAATAATCCTATGCCAGAATTTTTACTCTGGTCCCTGGCCATGTAAGCCACATACCATGATGACAATATGCCAACTAACCTGCAGACAGAGAAAGCACAGTCCAGTATTTCCCTCTAGTTTTTGCCTAGTGATAGTCCAATTCCACTTTCTGTTTTAAGCATCCCCACTGCTAAAGCCAACCTTTCGAAGCTTCCAAAGCAGTTACCAACTTAAACTAAAAGTTCCAGGAACTGGAAGAGGCAAAAAAAATAGAGATGATATCATTTATGTTAGAGATCAAATATAGAGTACTTTGGTTTCTTACAAAGCCCTATAGGAATTTAGTGCTTATCCCTACCAACCAGCCAACATGGCATCAAGAAAACTCAGCATACTTCACTTGCTGAATCATTATCCACCTGCAACCCCCAAAGAAGGGGAAAAAAAAGCAGGGAGGTAAAGTTTCAGTTCCTTCATTTTCAGGTCCTGGCACTAGGAGCACTCACTTCTAGTAATGGATTATTAAATTAAATAATGAAAATGCTTCCTCCTTATACAATTTCTTCCCTGTATTATTTTTTACTCTAGTCACATAACCAGAGCAAAAAGGATTATAGAAGAGGTGGTGTGGTAATGTATTTTAAGTAGGAAGGAGGAACAAGGAAGTGGGAGTAGAAAACTGGGTCAAGGGGAAAAAAAGCCTCATCAGTCACTGGAATGAGGGGACAAGGAAATAGGCACTGAGAGATGCTATCACTATGTACTGGTAAAGCAGGTCCTGTGACTTGATAGTGACAAAATTCTTTGCAAGCCACACGTTACTTCTTTTTTTTTTACTTTTTTTTGGAGGGCACTTGGGGTTAAGTGACTTGCCCAAGGTCACATGGCTAGTTTTTGTGTTAAGTGTCTGAGGCCAAATTTGAACTCAGGTCCTCCTGACTCCAGGGCTGGTGCTCTATTCACTGTGCCACCTAGCTGCCCCCCACACATTACTTCTTTCACAATCATCAATTATACAAAAACATAATAGTGGAAAAAACAGAGGGGAAATTAATGGAGAAAAGACCAAAGACCATATTTTGCATTAACTTTGAATAATGTGAATTCAAACACATGCAGCCAGTTCAGGGGATTCATGATTTGCATTAATTGTGACCTAGCTGTAGTTCAGGCAACTGGTGATGGTGGTCTTTGTAGTGGAGAGGAGACAGACATGAGAGATATTGGTACCATTCTACCTCTAAATTGATAAATATTTGGGGAGGAGGTGAGATAAAGTCAAGAACTGAAGATGACTGAGGTTCTGAAACTGGGTGAGTGGAAGGATGGTGATGCCACCAATAGAAACAGAGAAGCTAGAGAGAGGGGCTACAGATGAGAAAATAAATTATACAAATTTATACAAATGGTATGGGTTCTGTTGGTAAAAATTCATTGTGATTACAACATTCTTTTATTTTTTGGAGGGGGGAAGGTAGGACAATTGGGGTTAAGTGACTTGCCCAAGGTCGCACAGCTAGTTTTGTGTTGTGTCACTGCCACCACCTAGTTGCCCCAAATACAACATTCTTAATGGACTCAATGCTCTACTATTCAGGAAGGTAAAAACATTGCACCCCTTCAATAAAGAAAGGAGAAAACTTTGGTGTCAAGTTTTAGGGTAAAAAATAGGAAGGTGTTTTCCAAGAGATTCAAGTCTTGAAGGCTGATAGAAAGTTGTTCCTAAAATATCATCATGTTCCATATCATGGGATCAAACATCATAGGATCATAGATTTTGAAGTGGAAAGAACTTTAATTAGTTATTCCACACTCTGCTTACCTCACCCCCATTTTATAGATAGGAAACTGAAGACCAGAGAGGTTAGGTGATTTACCCAAGGTCAGACACACTAAGTGGCAGAGCCAAGATTTCAACCCAGGCCCCTTGACTCCTAATACACTCCCTTTCCACTGTAATATTATGTGCCTCTTGCTACAACCACACTAAATAATCTTACATCAAATTCTACCACTCATTATTAGTTTGGGAGCTCTGCATTATTGCATGAGGAGGGCAAAAAGCAAACACTTATGATTTCCTCAGTGTGGTGAACTCCCGGCATAGAAACTCTCTCTCCACTGATGGAGATCATTGTTAACTTGTCTTGAAAAGATGCCTAGAGCACTAAACTGTTTCAGAAGTTTTCCCATAGCTGTACAGCTAAGCCATCAATATGATGACAAATTCCTTATACATTTTTATACCTATGTTAAAAAATAATCCTCATGTACAAAATTCTTCCATTCCCTCCCACCCCTAATAACAGTAATATTCAGGCACAGCCCAACTAAGTTTGATCCCAACTAACAATTCTAGAGTATGATCTCCTGTTCTGTGTATTATATATATTTTTTTATTAAGCAATTGGGGTTAAGTCACTTGCTCAAGGTTACACGGCTAGTCATTATTTATGTGTGGGTGCTCATTTTCTGAGGCCGGATTCAATCTCGGGTCATCCCAACTCCGAGGCCGGCACTCTTACTCACTGAGCCACCTAGCTGCCCCTTTTAGGGCAATTGGGGTTAAGTAACTTGCCCAAGGTCACACGGCTAGGTTTTTGTTTTTGTGGGTTAAGTGTCTGAGGCCGGATCTGAACTCAGGTCCTTCTGACTCCAGGGCCGGCGCTCTACTCACTGTGCCACCTAGCCACCCCGTCTGTGTATTATATCTTGAGGAGTACATGGAAAAGATGGAGAAGATCCAGAGAACACAACACAGAGGCACAAATTTAGAGCTGAAACAGACCTTCTAGATTATCTCATTCAATATCCATTGTACAAATGAAGACCTTATAGTGTGCACAGACTAAGTCACTTGCCCATGGTCACACAAAGAGAGAGGGGCAGGCAGGACTTGAAGCCAAGCCTTCTGACTCCAGATCCAGTGCTCTTCCACTGTATCAACTTGTGACCAGGATGGTGAAGAGCCTCCAGGTTCAGGATTTATAAGGAATAATGCAAGTGGTGACATTTAGCCTAGAAAAAAGAAAAGGGGGAGGAGAGTAGAAGATGGGGAACACTGGTAACTGCCTTCAACTATCTGAAGGGCTATCACCTGGAAACCAAGTAGAAATAGCAATGGGTACAAACTGTAAAGGGGCTGACATCTGCTTGATGTAAAGGAAAACTTCTTTAATTACTAGTATTACCTACAGGCAGAATAGACTGTCTCTGAAGATAATAGGTCCTACCCTCACTAGTGGCTCTTAAAGACCAGGCTAAAACATCATTTTACCATAACATTACTAGCACACTCTAACCAAACTCTACCACAAAGTGGTAAAAATCAGTGTTTAAAAACAGGCAACCAAAACACAAATGAGTCCAAAGGCCATTTACAGCTGCCTTTTAAAAAGATATGTTTCTTGATCTATCCCAAGATATTGGTTGTTTAATGGAAAGAAATCTTAGGATAAAATTTTAAAATATGAAGTTTAACATTAATGATATGAGAATAGTGACTAAAACAGAATGTTACATTTGGGAAGAACTAAAGAGTTACCTAGTCCACAGATACCAAACTCATGCACTACTTGTCTCAAGCAGTCCAAGAATGCTGCCCAAACCAGACTAAAATGTACTTGGGAAATGTTTAACAAAATAAATAAAAGTACAATGTGATATATGCTGTTAATTTGTGTTTCCTAAATTCCTATTTGAGGTTTACTGATCTAGTCCAACTTGACAAAGGCACTCTACAACAGTTAACAAGTTTCTGTATGAAGACCTCCAATGAGGAGAAACTCACTACACATCAAGGCACCACACTCCACTTATAGATATCTTTCATTGTTAGGAAGTCATATGAAAGCCTAAATTTTCTTTTGCACAGCTTTCACCCCCTACTTCTAATTCTACCCTCTGAGGCTAAGCAGCAATAAGTCTAATCCCTCTTGAGCTTGAAGACCCCTCAAAGACTTGGGTTTTGTCATATATTCAAATACTGAATCAGCTATCTGGTTGATCTACATCAGAGTCATGGATAGAACTTTGAGAAAAGAATGGAATGTTCAGAAATGATACATGATTCTTTCATAAAAAGTGTTATACTGAATGTCTTTTAGTACACTTGTTGGTTACATGCCATACATTGGGGCACCTTGCAGATCTTTTTAAAAAGATTTAGATTTGGGGCCCATGGAGGTAAACTGAATTGCTCAAGATCACACAAGTGGTACGTAGCAGATCTGGAATTCAAACACAACTCTTCTGATACCAAAGCCAGTGTTCTTTTCATAATTCATAACACCATACTCCTTGAGCAAGAAGCAGGCTTATTTAAATATGAAAATCATTGTTCTTCCCTAGTTGGTAACTGAAATATGACAACTCAGTTCCTTTGTTCTATGGTTCACATAGCTAATGAGAAGTCTTTCTCCCACAAATTAAAAGTTAATTGAGTCTGAGGCTAACATTCCAATGTATGGGACTGATCCTAGGCTCCTCATTGTGGTGCTATTTCCACATTTGCTGTCCTCTGAAATGTTCCTGGCTGATTTCTTGAATTAATCCACCTTTTAAAAACTTGTATTACTCTCCTTCCAGAGGCATTTTTCATTTCAAAATTCGGATTTGTTCCTCTATGAAGTCAAGGAACAATGAAATCACAAACAGAAACCAAGAGAAGTTTTTCCAGAATCATAAATAAAAAGGTATGTCTGTCTTTCTTTTTTATTTTTTAAATGTTTTGGTCTTTATTAATTTGTTTGTTTACTTTTAGTTTACAAGATTCAGTTCCACAATTCCTTGAGTTTCAAATTTTCTCTCCCTCCCTCTGGTCCCCTCCCCCCCCCCCATGGCAGCATACAATCAAGTATAGGATTTGCAAATACTTTCACATTAGGCATTAGTAAGGTTATAAAGAAGGATTGTATCAGATGGAATAAACAATGGGAAAGAGGAAACAAAACCAAATAAGAAAAAGAAAAAGAGCAGGTAGTTTGCTTCAATTGGTATATCTGTCTTTCAAAGCCCCAGGATGACTTTAAGATGGTTTAATATTTTATGCAAATTGATCTTATTGTGATCTCTTTGATATGGATGTTCCTTCAAAGGATGTGGATGGCAATTCATCCATCCATTCAACCTATTCTGCTGGGATTCTTGTCCATGTCTTCCCCTCTAAGTTCACCAGATCAACCCCATATACTCTTCTCCTGACTGTAAGAACAGCGTTTGAGAGGTCCTATAATGCAAATATTAGATTTAATCTATCACTATTACATAAGAAAGAATTTGATTATTTTGAGAAAATAATCAAAGTTTAGATTTAGGCCTAGGAAAAATATTAGATTTAATCTATCACTATTACATAAGAAAAATTTGATTATTTTGAGAAAATAATCAAAGTTTAGATTTAGGCCTAGGAAATGGTGGTGAAGCCATTATAAGGAGAAATTTCATGGCAGTTACATGGATGAAGCCAATCAAATTTTTGGACAAGTACAGGATGGGGAGAAAACAATGCCTACAAATTTCCCATTTATATGCTTTGATTTTTAAAAAAAGCTTTATAAGATATAGAAGAAAACAGAAGTTTTGACGATAAGCAATTGGACTCTGGATTCATTCTTGAAGCTTAACCAATTTTGTTACTGGTAATTTCTTTCAATAGATTTTTATCTCTATTCTAGCTAATTTACTCAAACCTATTCTAAAAACCTAATGACAATAGCAAAGGAGATTCAAGCTTGTAAGAATTTATCCTCATCTACCACAGAATAACAAAGTGGCTAAATATTATTTGACCTGTTTTTGGTGAAGTTTAACTCACTGCAGGGTATACTCCTACAACAGGAAGGGAGAGGACTTTCTGATGGCCAACTTCATCCATCTCTGCCATTTCACAGAACCTACACCCATTTCATCAATCTTCACCAAAAACCTCAAGTGTATACTCCATCCTAATCCTGCTAAATTTCTTAAGCATTTTAGACACAAGCACCTTTCATTTGAAAATCTTCTCTGACTTTAGCCTCTTCATAGGACTTACCCGGACTACTTCTCAAGGCTACCCCCAACATCTATTGTGGATTCTCAACAATTCCAACTTCTACTGGCTGGGGAGTACCCGAAGGCTCCTCTCACTCTGGTCTCATACTTTCTCAAAGCACAAATCTTCAACAAAGTGTCCTATTCACATAACTCTGGTTGCTTTATTTTGGTCAAATATTTGAGTAAAACACTGTGTGTTGAGATTAAAAAAATATGTAGTCCCTGTCCTTGGGTAGTATATAATCTAGCAGCAGATATCAGATGTGCACATCATAACTAATACAAGGCAGAATATAATGACTAGCCTAAGAGATATGAACAAATTGACATGAAAATACAGAGAGAGGAGAAGTACCTTTGAGCTGTGAGATGATGGTCAAGGAAGACTTTGTGGAAGAGAGAGCAACTAAGTTGAGTCATAAAAGAATTCTGATAGGTGGAGATGGTGGTGAAGTTGTCATAAGGAGAAATATCATGGTAGTTACATGGAAGAAGCACAAATCTGCAAATCCCTGAATTCTGTGATTCAGTATGATTCATCTATTTGGCTGCATATACAAAAAACATTTCTATGGACAGATCCACCTATGAGTTGAAATGGTTGCTTTTGTACTTCATGGAAGCACCAGACCGTACTTCCTAGTCTTTAAGTTGTGAAACAATCTCGGCTGCTGCATGTTCAGCACTGCACTTAACCAACCAAAGGACGAAATCTTAAATAGAATACAAAGATTAAACCAATACAAGATTAAACCAATTAAATCTATCAACACAGATGAATCCTTCAATTTCAACAAAAATGTCTTCAGCCTCTTAAAGACCACGAGATCAACGCTTTCAATTTTTTTTTTGCTGTTATGTAGATGAAGCATGTAGATCATTCAAATGCAATGTGCTTTCTGAGATTCCTACTTAATATGGCAAACTCAGGGATGTTAATCTTCCATCCATGATATACCTGAACTCTGTTTCTTCATCCAAGTGGGTCAATGCCATTTTATTATCTCAAGCAAAACAAAAATCTTAGAGTACTTTCTGACTCAGTGCTTTTCTGAATATAACATTTAATTTTGCTGGCAAATTCGGTCCCCTGCCCTCCAATTCCCTTGATGCTTCCTCCTGTACCTTTTCCTCCCTTTTTTGCTTCCTTCTCCATTTTTCTCCCCGGCTCTCATTGCAGCATGGAGGTGATCCTGTAATCCTGAGGCACAGTACACATACCCCTGGACTAAAGTAGAAAGACTTTGAATATGGTTTAAGTCAGTTTGTAGAGGATCATCACCAGAAGGTTGATTGACAGAAAAATAAAGAAAATTTGAGGCAACAACCACTCACAAAGACCATCTTAATAAGACATGGAGGCATGGTGTCATCCACACCAAAGGAAAGAATGAGCCACCTGCATGCACCATGAATCATCTAAAGAATTAAAATATTACTACCTAATTTCTTTTCCTCTGCTAGATGTGTTCACTTTTCCATTCTTCTAAAGGTGGCTTCCAAGGGTTATTCTCTCCATCACTATGTTCATTTCTGCGGATACTCTGTTATGACCAAGAAGTTCAACCCTTACTTTTAAAACCATTAATCATACCTCCCAAACCTGAGGCAAGAGCAGATTAAATGACCTCTTAGGTTCTCTCAATCCTGCTTTAGAATCTTTGATCAATTTGCTTGCCTGATCACTGTAGCTGGCTGGCTTCTTTAATATCTTAGAGACAAAAATAAGTCTGCTACCCAGCCTTCTCCCAGACTTCACCCAATTAATAAGACACTTTCCTTGGCCTATTTTAGCAAGTTATAAAGCCTTCTTTGATTAAATAATACAGAGAGAAGGGGCCAGAGGGAAGTACTCTCTGGGTCTCTTGCACTCAGGACACTATAATACACATCTAGCTTTTTACTATTATCCCCCAAGTTGTCTCCACATATTTTGTGCTAGTCTCTCAGATTATACATCATAGAAGCACAGGATATGGAAGTTGGAAGGGATTTCAGAGAGAATCTACTCTACCCTCTCATTTGGCAGATGAGGAAAGTGAGACTCAGGCAAACTGCCCAAGTTTCCAAATCCACTCTTCTTTCCACCTCACAATGCTCTCTGTCAATGCCTAAGCAGAGAAACTGAGTCTCTTTCTACTGCTCCTTCTGTCAGTGAACCAAGCCAAGTGGCCAGAAGCAATTAATATGCAATTAACTGGATGGGAAATAACTCTCTGAAGCAAAATTATCTCAGTCACAACACATTTTCTGTAGTTTTATGGGTAAAACCTTTCAGAGGCAAAGCTACAGTCAAATGGAATATTTTAAGGATGTGTGGACAGGTGGTTCAGATCCCACCAGTGAGTGAAGATTTGCCAAACATTCGGGGCACATGTGACTAGTGAGCTGGTGCCATCATCTTCTATGGAGAAGATGCAAATTCAACATAAGCTACTTGCGTCTTGCAAGTAGTTAAGAAAAGCAGAGATTAAAATCATTCTGCTTCACAATTTGACTTGATTAGTTTACATAATCTCATGAGGAAAAAAGCCTTGGAATTATTGCTTAAAACATCTGATTTCCACTCAAGCTATTCTGGAAAAGAAAAAAAACATTCTGAAAGCTTCATTTCCTTCAGATATTCTTAAAGTCAGATTTAAATAATGGTTTTAAGGAAACAGTAAAGTGAATGTTTCCATGTCTTCTGTGTAACAAAACTGATTTATTTGGTGGTCCTTCTTTTCTCCTTCTTTATCTTGGGTAGTTTATTAGAAAGAACACCAACCTGGGGACCATGATGAAGGGATACATAACAAAATACTGTGTGCTTTGCAGCTTGGGCTATATGACTTCATATCTGCCTCAGTTTCTTCATCCTTACTACTAAGAGACTAGATTTTGAATTAGGATCACATTCACATTATGGTTTAAAAAGCCCTTTTAATCAGACCTATGATTTCTTCAACGTAAGGAACTCCTAGGCAGAAACTTACCCCATTAACAGAAACTTGTACATACTGTCTGCCGTAGCTTTAGGGAGCTGCCGGACACACTGAAGATAAGTGCTTTGCCCAAGGAGGGTCACACAGTCATTAAAAATCAAAAGGCAGGACTTCAACTCAGATGTTTATTTTGGCTGCATCCCTGTTTTACAGATGAAAAAACTGAAGTGCAGAGAGTGTAAGCCATGTGCCCAAAGTCACAAATATATAAGAAAGGTCTTGGGATGTGTCTCTGGTTCCCCCTCCAAACGCAGTGTTCTTTCCACAATACCTCAGGTGCCTCTGGAGATGGTGTTTAAGGTGCATTCCAGCACTAACATTCCATAATTCTAAGTATTAATGACTTTGGGTGGGGAACAAAACAGTGATTTTATTACTGTACGGAACTTATGGTGAAGAAATCCCCTTTTATCAATGAGCACCTGGAACTTCCTATACTTTATATAATCAGGGACCCTTAATGGGTAACAGTCATATCACCTGTATGTGTCAGAAGGGGGAGTTTAGTCTGTCTTCCTAACTGAGGCTGGCTCTCCATCCAGTACACCATTCAATGTCTCCTATACTGCTATGCAGTCGGTCAGTTAGATTCCTTAAGAGTACAGTGTTAATGTGGTTTGAGTCCAATGTTAGCTTTCTTCTTCTTTGTGGTCACAAATTAGTGTGGTTTTATGTATAAATACCTGCATTTTCATGCCTTTGTGATTTGGCATTATCTTCTTTTTTCTTTTCTTTTTTTTCTTTGGAGGGGGAGGGCAGGGCAATTGGGGTTAAGTGACTTGCCCAAGGTCACACAGCTAGAAAGTGTTAAATGTCTGAGGCTGGATTTGAACTCAGGTCCTCCTGACTACAGGGCCAGTGCTCTACTCACTGTGTCACCTAGCTGCCCTTTGGCATTATCTTCTGTATAGGAAATCCAAATGTACAAGGTGAACTAGGTGAGAGGTTGGGTCAGAGAATATGCATGAACTCCATTAGAAAAACTCAAAGGCCCATACTCTACACATACTGCTAAGTGTTATTACATATGAAGGACATCATCATCATCATAATGCTTATCAATTGATCTCTCCTATTACCTTGTATGTAACCTGAATTTGTTTATATGTGTATATGTTGTTTCCCCTGACAGAAGAGAAGCTCCTGAAAGCAGGAACTAGTTTATTTCTTATCTTCATATTCTCAGTACTTAGCACAGCATCAAGAACACAAAATGTCTGTTGATTGGCTGGTGGTTGTCATTTCTGACAAACAATGAAAGAGGAAGGCCAGGGAACTAATAGGCTACAGGCCCAAGAAAATGTTATGACATGCCCTAGGAAAGGAACTGAAGCTCACAAGTCCCATCTGACAATTCGTGAAGCCAGAGAACATAGAACCACAGACAGAGCTGGAAGGGGCCTTAGGAGTCCTCTGGTCCATCCTCCACATCTTACCAATAAGAAAACTGAAGCCTAGTGAGTCAAAATGACTTGATTAAAATTACATAGGCAAGAAGTGGAAGAACTAGATCTGAACTGCCAACAAATTTTGCACCCTTCCATGGTACTACACTGTTTCTGGCTATCCAAGTGAACTGCTCCCTCCCATCATGTGAGAAAGGCCAGTTGAGCCTTAGAGCACTGGCCCATGCCAGATCCTCTGCAGTGCTCACAATGCACGGATAGGACAGACTCTTACAAGCAAGAAGTACTGAAGGACATTTGCTGAGGATGAGACAATAAATGACCAGGAAGTGCCAAAAATAACATTGATTTGTTTATTTCTTGATATCGATCAGCCTTGTAAAAATACCAAAATAGTTCACCTGCTCATAATTTATTTTAAACTGATTCTTCTTTCCCATGGATGATACCCATCTAGAAAATGAGGGAAACAGCTTTATTTTTCACAAGCTATAAACCGTTCCTCTTTGAGCAAGCAAGGGATAATGAACTAACTGCAAAGCTGATGCCGAGAGAATACTGAGTTTAATATTACAACCATGACAGAATGAAACTCTCTGGCACCTTTGAACATGGGAAAATGACCCCAAACAATGGAGGCCTCTCCATGAGACATGCCTTCAGTATGGCAGGGTGGTGCCCTGGTCATAGGTCACCACTTAGAAGACAGGCTTTGAGCATAGAAAGGCTTATAAAGGACAAAAGGTTCTGTGCAAATCAACAATACCATCAGCTTCACAATACAGAACAATCTTGTTCGGATTTTACTATTTCTCTCTAACCTAATTTCCAAGTCTAGAATTAAGGGGAGGCTAGAAATTGCTCACAACAAGTACTATGGTTCCATGCTGTTTCTCTGGTGGTATCTTGTTCCACTGAAGCTTGCCCATACTTAATTCCTCCTCTACTCCATTACTCTAGCGATGGAAGATTTTATTACTAAGAGCTCAAATGCTCCAGCTGGATCTTGGCTATTAGATTCCCATGCCTGTAGACTTTGTCTCTACTCCTTTCTCTGCACTTAATTATATCTTAGTCACCTGGTTAGATGGCAGCCAGGGTAATTTTGCCTTGGGGAACTTGAGAGCAAAGCCACTCTGCACCTAGTCAGGTTGGCCCAATACACAGGAGGTTAGGAAAATTCCCATAGTTTTTGGCACCGGCTAAGTATTATGAACAAGAGCAGTCTACTGCTGCTTGTTTCCTTCCTGTCCTGGAAAAACGAATGTTGGCTGAAATCTGTCTGGCTTCTGTTCCTGTTACTCTTCTGAAATTGCATGCTCAAAGGTCAAGAGCTCCCTCCTCATCAGATCCAAAGGCTCTCTTTATCTGGCTCTCATCCTCTTTGACACCTCTGCCATAATAGCCACTATTTCCTAACCAGTCTTTCTGAAACCCTCCCTTCCCTTGGTCTTTATGACTTTAGAATAGCTTTCATTATGTAGTATTTTAAGGTTTACAAGGCTCTTCACATACAAAACCTCCTGACATAGGTACTATTATCCATTCCCTTTTTACAGGTGAGGAAACAGGCTCAGATGGGTCAAATAATTTGCTGAGGATCATAGAGCTAATAAGCATCTGAAAGATGACATCAGCTCAGGTCTTCCTGACAAAATTCAGCTCTCTATTCAGGAAGTCATGCTGCCTCTGGTTTTCCTCTCACATATCTCCTTTATAGGCTCCCCTTGTCCCTTCTCTGTCAGTATTCCTCAAAATTCCAGCCTTCATCTTGTTCTTCATAGTCTGTCTTCACTCTCTCCCTCAGAGGCTCATTCAATCCCATGTTTTAATTACCACCTCTATGCAAACACTTTTCCAAGAGGTCTCTCCAACGCTAATCTTTGCCTCAGCTGTCAGTTCTATGTCTTGTAGGAATCTTCACTTGAGTTTTCTATCACCTTGAACTAAACGTGACTAAAATCAACCTAGTATATCTCTTGAACACAACGAGGGCTCATGCTCAGCTCATTGGTCTCTCCTTGAAATTCCTAAAATAAGAATGACTCACTCTCTTCCTCCCCCCCCCCCGCCCCCCCGGCCCTCCAGCCCTCTCCTCACCCTTAAAAAGTTGTCATCATTATCCCAGGGAATGAAGATTGGTTCCTCCACCTTTTCCCTACATTTAGTCAATCACCAAGACGACTGGATTCTCCCTCTGTAATGCTTCTGCCCTCCATTCTCTTTCCATACTCACTGTCCCTACTGTGTTTATTGCCCTTACAACCTCATACCTGGGCTTTAAGGATCTTTAGATTTAGCTTTTGTCTAGTGTCTTCCCGCTCTTGACCAATTATGTTAGATGATTTTTCCAAAACACTACTTTCATCAATATGTCAATCAGTGCCTTTCTCAAAAAGCTTCAAAAATCAGGATCAAAGCTGTAGAGCAGGAAGTAAGATTCTAGATAAACTCCCTCAATTTCCATATTAGGTGAAAGACTCAGAGAGGCAAAATGACTTCTCTGAAGTCAGAGGTAGAAAGCCTTAGGATTCTGAGGCAGGCCCTCTGACTCCCCACCACTCATCTGTCATCACATGCACAACCTCAGAATCATCCTGGATTCTTTGGTCCCCCCATTCATACCACATCTATAATCAGTTACCAAATCTTACTGATTCTACCTCCACCACTCTCACATTTGTCCCCTTCCCTCTATTCACACAGCCACTAATCTAGGTCAGGTACTTCTACCTTCAATTACTCTGATATCTTCCCAATTGATCTGACCTTTTAAATCCATCCTTCACATAACTGCTAAAGTAAAATTCCTGAAAGACAGCTGTGAATATGTTATTCCTCTTCTCAAGGGATTCCATGGACTTTCTATTGCCTCTAGGATCTAATACAAAGTCCCCCATGTAGAACTGAAAACCTTTCATAATCTGGCTCCCGCCTCACTTTCCAAAGTTATTATGCATTACTCCCTTTTATATGCTCTACAATCTGGCCAAACTGCCCTGCCTCCTGTCCCTCACATACAACATTGTTCTCTCTGCCTTTGTACAGGCTGTCCTCATGCCTGAAATGCACTCCCTTTTTTGCTTGTGCCTTTTAGAATCTCTGAGTTCAAATGCCACCTTCTAGAGAAAGCCTTTTCTAATCTCTCTAAATTACCAAAGATCACTTTGATTATATGTTACATTTACTTCAATGCTTGCATATGGTCTGCCATGATAGAATATAATCTCCTTGAGGGCAGGGACTGTTTTTGTCCCTATATCCCCAGCCCCTAGTATACTGCTGGTCCCAAAGCAATCAATAAACATGCATTTATTGAGCACTTACTATGCTGGGTTTCAGAGATACAATAATAAAAACAAAAAATCCCTGTCTTAAAGAGTTTACATCCTAACAGTGGAGACAGCAATCAGCACCTGCAGAATACAAAATAATACAGTGGTGGGTAGGGTGGGGCATTCAAAGCAGTTGGGGAATCAGGAAAACTTTATGTAGAAGGTAGTGCTTGAATTCTAAATCAAAGAAGGGATTCAATGAGGCTGAAGAGGGCAGTGTATTCCAGGCAAAGGGAATAGCCAAAGCAAAAGCACAGAGACAGGGACAGAATGTTATGCATGAGTCCAAACCTCCCTTATTTCCCACTACTTTCTAACATAAATCCTTGACTCCATTCAGGTTTGTCCTTTTACTGTTCCTCCCAAGCAAACATGCATCACACAAAGCCTACTTCAGGACTTTCTTCTATAAAATGCTTTTCTCCCACTTTCCTCTTTACTTATATCCTTCCCATCCTTGAAAGCTGAGATGGAGGCCACCTCTTCCATGAAACCTTCCTTAAATCATTCCAGCCTAGTCATCTTTCTTCTTTTAAGATCCTGTGGAATTTACTGCCTATACCATCCTTTTGGCAATGCCCATATACAATCTTATAGCATTAGCTAACTTTCACATGGGGGTCTTACCTTTTCAAAGATATTAACTGGCAACGTGGAATTGCATCTCATACTGTTGCCTGGTGCCCCCCTGCACTGCATGGTACAGACTTTCGTAATGCTTACTCAATAAACACTGCATTAATTTCCAATGTCATGTGATCATTTGTAATGTTTCATAATCTCTTTTTTCTGGTTTAATTCAATTATCACTTAAGACAATTACAATACAATATGAGATTTGGTTATATCTAAGATGAGTCTAGGTTTGTGGAAAATACATATACATATATACATACATAACATACATATATACACACATACACTTCACTTTAGTATAAGTTCAGAGCTAAAAATATATAAAAGAAATCTTCAATGTTTTGGCAAGATGTAGGGTTGAATTTCCTTCTGGTTACTCATAATTAAATTCAGAAGAGATTTGGGTTCCACTTTATGATCAAGCAAGAGGAAAATAATTTTAAAATATTTCAACTCTGGCAGAGCCCTTCCACATTTGCTGCTACTTTTTCTTTTCCTGGAGAATTGACTTATACTTTAAAGACATAAGAGAGGATCATATGACAGGAGATTCCTTTCCATTTCCCATCGTAATGGAGAAGAAAAAAAGAAAGAGTAAATCTACATCCATGGCAGAAAAAGATCCACCATCTTTTCTTACTTGTTCCACTCCTGTATCAATCAACCAAGGAATTTTTTTCTCTAATTACTAATTATATATTTGGCACCATGCTTGGCACTTGAGGGTATCAAGATTCAAAAGGAGTTTATAATCTATTTTTGGAGCCAAGACACAATCAGTGAACAAGACAGTAAACAAACCTTTAAATAGTATAAATTGACAATTTGAGAAAAACCCAGTGTCTAGGAAGGTACTAATGTCATAGTACTAACAGAGATATAAACTTAGTCTGAGAGATGATTAGTTAAAAGAAGAAGCAAAATTACACTATGTTTTGAAGAATGGGTAGGCTATGGATTGAGAGAGTATTCTGAATGAAATCAGATTTAACTGTGATTGTATGGATTGTTTATTCAACTAACAAATATTTGAGTACCTAACAATGTACTGAGATATATGAGGAAAATAAGATACAATTCCTATTGAGTTTTCAATTTAGCGATCATTCAAAATGAAAACACTATTGATACACATTTTCAAAGAATTAAATTTGTTATCATCACTGAGGGAAACTTATATAAATTCATTTTTGAAAAGATTAATTCCCATACTAATCTCTTCAGTTGTTCCTTACTCATTAAACTTTAAAAAAAATAGCTACATTCTTATCACACAAAATGGTTAACAATTATATAGTGTTTTAAGGATCCCAAAATACCTGAAATGCATTCCCTCATTTCAGAGGTGGTGACAGTGGAAAATGATCACTGACTTGGGAGTTAAAGCACCTGGGTACAAATATTGTTTTCTACTTGTAAGAACTTAAACAAATAAGTCCTAGCTGGACTCTCTGGACTTCAGTTTCCCCATCTGTAAAATAAAAGTTTGACCAAATGATCTCTACAGTCCCTTCCAGCTCTAAATCTTCCATCTTCACAGTGACACTGGAAGCACATACTATTTCACACAGGTAGAAACTGAAGGTCAGCAATGTGGTGACTTTCTCAAGTCTCTCACAAAGACTCTCTCACAAAGCTAGTAAGAGTCAGAGGCAGGAAATATGTAACTGAGTTTCCATCAGTCTTGTACTTTTCTTTCTTTAGAACTTTCAATGATTCAATTGCAATGTTCTTCTACCTTTATAGGATACAAAGAATAAGAATTGTGTCAGGAACAAAAACTCTTCCTTCTTTTTGGGGTCTATTCACATCACCTGTCTTTTAGTGCTCAAAGGGTTGCTGATGAAACCATCAAAAACTATTATTTCTTGTCTTCACAAGAGCCTGTTACAAGTAGAAATATAAACCCCTCAGCAACCCTCATGTTGGAAAGAGGCCGAGTCAAAGCAACCTCACTATCTCCCCTGCTCTTCAGGTTCTGGCAAGTTTAAAAGACTCAACTGTAGCCTGTTCAAATATTTAAGAAGGCCAAGGTATGTCAATTCCACAATCAGACTTTTAGAATTGTAAGGGACCACTGCAAACCATCTAGTCCAACCACATCCAAAAAGCTGCACCAGGTCAGGCAGCTAGTAAAAGGAAAACAATGGACTAGGTCACCTCCAAAGATGCCTCTAGTCTAAGATTCTAGTTATTCATGAGCCTGAAGTATACTAAGAAAAACTTTGGATCAATTTCAATCCTACCTAAAGTAAAGCACACCCACTGAAGAATTGCTAATTACTAGATAGCCAGAAACCAGTTATAAATAAAACTGAATTGTTTAAGATGAACTAATTAGCTACAGCCAGCATTCTATTCAAACATTTATTAAGTGTATGTGTGATGGGAACTGAGTTAGGTACCAGGCAGGGATGCAAAAACAATCATGGCCCTGAAGGAGTTTATATTGTCCTGTATAAATACAACTTGTACATACACATAATACAAAGTAAATATCAAGAAAATACAATGTAATTTCAAGAGGAAGCCAGCACTCTCAACTGGAGAGGAGATGGAAAGCTAGAATGGCCTGGTCTAGGAGCAGTGTTAGAACTGTGCTTTAGGAATCCTAAAATGCAAAGGTGAAGAAGGAACACTCATTCCAGAAATGGCAGGATGACCTGTGCAAAGAGACTGAGGCAGGAGATAGGCTTCTGCATGTAGGAAACAGCAACAGGCCAGTGTGACAAAAAGTTTGCAAAGGGAAAGGATGTGAATTGAGAAAGGTAGGCAAGGATTCAAATGTGAATCAAGTGATCATTATAATAGTCTTTTCTTTCTCTTTTCTGGACTATGCTTACCCTCTATCTTAGGTTATAAAGCACAAGCGGAGGGTTGCTTTTTCTTATTAAAACCCCTCTACCAAAGTCTTCTGAAAGCTGCTTCCTCATTATAGTAAGATGACTAAACTTCTTATTTCCCCTAAAGAAGAATCATCCTTAGGGCCATATTTACTACCTTAGACAAGAGACTGACTTAGCCTTTGCTGAATAACAAAGTGGGGATTTTGTTTGTCCTTTAAATGAGGAAATTCTATAGAAGTAAGTTAAAAATTGATGGCACTTAGTAAATTATTTAGAGTTCCAGAATAAGGGGGTCAGTGAGAGGAAAAGTTGCTGTTAGACTGGGTCACTTTTACACAATTACAGCAAGATGCTGCCTTCGACTCCTAGGTTAAGGCCACAACCTGGGGCAAAATTTTTTTTTCACATTGTATTTTGTATTGCTGGGGCAAAAATCAATTCGGTCTACATAAGGCACAGAAAGGACCTTCAGAATTTGGGGTCACTGTGTCTAAAGCTTGTTTTCTCATCCTGTTTCTCATTTGCCAGTGAGCTGGTGCTGCATGGTAAAATGTAGCACTTGTCCCTCCCAAAATTGTTTTTAGGGTAAGCCACAAGATAATGTCATTTTTAGCAACAAACACTACGTACATAATGCACAAGTAGGTGATGCTCCCAGTGCTAGCCAAATCAAGTCCCCTGGGTCTAACACAAACTGTTATTCCCAGAAAAACAACAGATGATTTGATCCCCTGAAAAGAAAATAAGCCAAATTCACTTCACATCCAAATGGGCAAAAGCGATTAAAAAAAAATTCTGAAGGTGTGAGGGGAACACCAAGTCACTGTTGGGGAAGCTATGAATTAGTCCAACTATTTGGAAATAAGAAGTCACTAGGCTGGTCTTACTTTTTGACCATCCCACTGCTGGATGTATAACCCAAAGATGTCAATAACAAGGGGGAAATTCCTTTATTTAATAAAATATTCAGTGGCAAAAAAAGAAATAAAATGGATGCCTATTGAGTGAAGTTGACTCAAAAGATCTTGGTCCAGGGGTATAAATTGAGTATTATCTTGTTAGAAGAAATGATTAATACAAGAAATTGAAAGAAATGTGGGCAGACTCATATGGAATGATGCAGTGAATTGGGCAGAACCAAGGATACAACACACACAGGGCAGAAATGTAAATAATATCACGAAAAAGCAGAACTCTGATGAATTATAATGAACATTTTTGGCCTTAGAGAGGTGATATACAAGACTTCTTTCTCTTAGTCAAGAGGGGGTGACTTTGGATATGGAATGAAGTAAAATGCTGTCCATGGCTGTGTTAGGTGGTTTGCGTAAATGTTTTTCTCCATACAAACAAGGCTTTAATATGGGAAGGAGTAGAGGAAAGTTGAGGAGAAAAGACAATACAAATACAAAAGGCAACCATAAAACTTTTAAAAATAGTGAAAACAAAAACAAACCCCAAAACAACCTGGAAAAAGCGAGGAGATTGTAAGAGTCATGTACTAGCTTTTACTTTGATAAATTGTCCCAAAGTTGATTGATGGGGATAAAGACAAACCATTTCAAATTACACCCTCACCACCTGGCCCCCCAGGTAGGGAGAGTTCCTTCATTTCAAGGTTAATAGTAGTTATAAACACATTAAGTTTCCTTGTTTTCTCCCCAAGAAGATCAACCTTAGGGTCACTCTCAGAACTTGGGCTAGGAGATGCATTTAGCCTTTGATCAAGACTGGTTAAAATGATCAACATATCTCAGCATTCCCTTCCCACATTCATTCCAAAAGAAATCGATGTGAGCTAAAGGCTGGTTCCAAATGGTATTCTACTTCCCCGTGTACAAGACTATTAAACCACTAGGTTGGTGGAGAAAGGAGCTTGCTATCTTCTCTCTCTACACGTATTAACATTATGATGGACTAAAAAAAAATCCCAGCCACTTCAAGAGTTAAAAGGCTGCCTTTTATTGAATTGTCACACTAGTTCTAAACACAGGCTGTATAGTCATTGTAAGCTTATTACCTTTAGGTGGAAAATATGACTTGCTTTCAGCTTTGTGAGGCCAGTCCACCACAAGAGGTCCAAACCTACGAAAGCTGGCAGTAATCTCATCTACAAAAACAAATAAGGAGATTTAGGAGGGCGAAAGGGAAATCTTCAAATTGCCAAGCAGCAAAACAGAGAACCCTGCTTTAAAAAAAATGTCCTAAGGGTTGTTTCTTAAAGCCACTTAACAAGAAGAGCTAAAAGTTATCTACAAAATTGCACTAAATCAGCTTATTCTTAATTCACTTAAAAGCATGAAAACTCAGTTTCTCACTTTTGTGTTACAGATTTCCCTTATTGCACCACACAGGACGGGCACACAGAATTTGGTCTTGAGGAAAATAAACTAAAAAAATTAGAGCTTTTTAAAATTTTATTTTCAGAAAAGAGCAAAGGTTCGTGAAATATGAAAGTATGTAGTTAAGTCATTCTGAAATAGAAAATCATCACATTCTAGTTCTAGAGTTTGTTTTTTTTCTTTTTTGGTGTATTTTGCCAGTAGACAATGTGTCTCCCTAACAGGTACATAAAATAACAGTGTCAAGACAAACAAATAAATTGGTTATAGCCTATGTTTATATACTCTCATCCTCAATAAAACAATTTTTAAAAATCCTAGTAAATTGGATGGACCCTTTTTTTGACTCATGGCAGAAGATTAACAAAATCTGCTACAATGGCTTTTGTCAGGTTTGAAATTAACAGCTCTTTCAGTAACAAATGAAAATCTCTGTTGGGGTGTGGGGATGGGAGACAAACAAGCCAATTCTGTGAGAAGAACTGAGATTAATTTTTAAACCAGGAAGAGGACTTTATAATTAGAGGTTCCAGCTCTACACTGCTTAATAAGTTCAAAGACCATTATCAGCATCATAAGGCCTTCTAGTCCAATTCTTACCCACCAAGTGAATGCCCTTTAACATTCTTAAGAAATAATCATGCATCCTCTGCCAGAACATGTAGAATGTTGAGTGGTGATGAGGAACTCATGACTAACAAGGCAGCCAAGTAACAATGATAATGTTCCAAACTAATTTTCTTTCTTCCTAATGAAAAATTAAATTCTATTTTTCTGGAAATATTTAAGGGCTACCAAAAGAATTCATTTCTAAGATTTTCTTCAGTAAATTATAGACCTACTAGAACTGACCTTGACGCACACTCTCTTTTAAGTGACTTCTGAGATTTATTATTTTTCTATTCTCCTTTTCCTATTTTTAAACTCTGAATTTTAAGCAAAAGTGAAAGTTTTCAATTAGGACTATTAGTTATCTAAACATTTATCATAATATATTAATTCATGATAAAAATTTCAAGTTTTAAACAACCAATTATCCTAATTATTGCTTTTACCCTTATAAGTAGGTCATGTTTACATCTAGGTGATAGGGACTGGACCTGTGCTTTCTTTGGTATAGGGAACTCCCAGAAGAGGAAACTCCCTACTCTAATGCAGGTCAATACCAATTTAGTCTTAGTTGTCTACAACACTAAGAGGTTAAGTGATTTGCCCAAGGTCACATAGCCATAATATCTCAGAGGCAAAACTTGAACACAGGTCTTTCTGACTTCTCCTCTATAATACCATGTTGTATAGGGAATACACAGGTCATATTTATATATAAGTGTATAAAGATTTATATATACATATATAAACACACATTTACATATACACAAAGTTAAATGTGTCTAAGTGTAATGCTGAAGTTTTGGTTAAAACCTTGGAAATTATCAGCATACTCAGATGTATAAATAAGGTACAAAAACTCTGAATGATCAACAAGCATTTGTGAATCACCTACTATATACCTGGCACTCTGCCAAGAATGAAACAACTCCTGCTCTCCTGCTCTCAAAGTACTAACATTAAATACAGAGACAAATCTTTCTTAAACATGGTAATTAATACACACACACACACACACACACACACACACACACACACACACACACACACACAGTACCTTCATCGATATCAGGAGGGAGGCCCCCAACAAACACCTTTCTAGAATAGCGTTCCACTCTTTCACCATTTTGACAGCGAGTTGGAGAGCTCAGGCCTGATGATAAGGACTGGTCACCATGGCTATCCTCTAGAAAGGCATCTTCAAAGGGAAAGAGAGAAGACCGACCTGAAACAAATTGGGGAGTTTCTACAGTTAAATATTTTTCCTGGAAAGTAAGTGTTTAGTTAGGAGCCCAATTACAGTGTTAAAAACAAAACAAAACCAAAAAAGTATTCTTGTTTCTAGATTTCTTCACAGTAAGTGGTCTATAGGACCTTTATATAGTCAACCACTCAGTACCCAAAAGTCTCCAATGTCTTTATTTATTTACATAAACACAGGGACGGCTATCTCTCTAAGGGTAGGGAAAAAGTCCAAACTTTTCAAAGGCTGCATTTAATAACATGCCTGTATTTACTTCTCTTTACATAAAACCCTCTTTCCTATCCCCAATCCTATTGGTTTCAAGAAAATATTTTTTTTTCCTCCAGATAATTTCCACATTAGAAGGTGGAGTCCTAAATCTTTTATGTTTATTCAATTAAATTCAATTTGCTAAGACTAAATGGAGGAGGATCTCTTTGTTGCCCAAGCCTCTTGAGTTCCCTTATCAAGCTATTCCAAGGCTCTGCTCTAAGAGAAGCTACCTCACTGTGTTACTTGCTACAGCGAATATTGATAGCAGAGAAAACTAAGCTCTGGCTCAAATGGCCCCCAGCAGGGATAGGTGAGAGCAGTATTAATAACTAACTAAAAGAGTTCTCTTCCAGTCCCACTTGAGGACTATTAAGTAAGTACAAAGAAAGTGTGAAATATGGAAATCGTATTGGAGGAAAGAGAAGAACTTTGGTTTGTTTGTTTGTTTGTTTGTTTTGCTTTTTAGAGGGTAATTGGGGTTAAGTGACTTCCCCAAAGTCACACGACTAGCAAGTTAAGTATCCAAGGCTGGATCTGAACTCAGCTCCTCCTGACTTCAGGGCAGGTGCTCTATTTACTGTGCCACCTAGCCACCCCAAGGAGAATAAACTTTTGAAGAGAGCTGACAACATTTTAACCCTGAGAACTCTTCCTGTCCCATACTCTGCCACGTTTTTTGTGCTTGAATCCTAAAATGACAAAGTACACGAACAATTGCAAACACTCTACATCATTATAACTCCAATTCTGGGGGAGTTTTTTAGTCACCTAGTGAATGACAATTTATCTGGGGGCTGAAGGATGTTATTTTCCAAATGAAAGTGAGGATAAGAACCCTCTCCCTATTTTTATTTTAATCACTTTTGATGGAAACCTAAAATGTCTTTTCTACTAGACTGTCTCCTTAAGCAGAGTTTATTGGGCTAAATGTTTTCTTGAAGATTTCATTCAGTGCATTACTATGAGCATCCATTCTTATATTCAAGACTTTTCTGCATCTCCCCTCTCTACTCCAGGCTGCCAGTGAATCCCTAGAGAGCCTGCCAGAAGTAGTTGGCTCCTAGTAGGGTTGAGAAAACAGATAACTACTTTGGGAACTGCAAAAGTCATTAAAGTTCTACCCACAAATGTAAAAGCCTGATTTAATGTAAGAATTTAGGGACACTCATTCCCCTCATGTTCTACAGTTTTCTTCCTTTTATTTCCAGGGGATTTCATGTATTATTCCTAGGGGTTGAAGTTACCAGAAATATGACCCCTAGATAAGTGGGGTATAATGGTATCACTATGCTAAGACAACTAGATTTATTCAAAATTCCAGCATGGTGATAGGCAGACCTGAGGGCCAGTTCTTGGCTGCAAAATCTGTAGCTATTCAAGGTCTCTGATTTTTGTATTAGTCAATAAACATTTATTAAGTGATTAGTATGTTCCAGGTATTATACTAAGTGCTGTGTAATTTATCTAAAGTGATTAGATTACTTTATCAGAACTCTTTCTATAAGGTACACAGGAACCAATGTGTCTTAATTAATAGTGATGGCAAATTTCACATTCACTGACAATGCATATTTTCCAATACAGATATTTCCAACCCTTTAATTAGAGCAGCTTCCTTCAGAGACTTCCTGCCCTGCTCCCCCCCCCCCAAACTGGTTATAAAACAAATACAACTGTAATCTAGCAATAAGCATTTATTAAGCAACTACTATAAACCAGGCACTGGGCTAAGTAAGTCTGCTAATGAAAACAATACAGGCTACACCATAGGCCTGATAGTATAAAATCTTGAATTTACCCCAAACATGAACTCTAATGCTTCATCGTGGCAGGGAAATAACCCTGGATTTTGAGGGCTATGCCAGTGAAAAATAAGTCCTGGAGGGTCCATGGCTTACTAGGGTGAGCCAAAAGAATGTCTACTGTCCAAGGTCCAGTTTGGTTACTTATAGCTATGTACAAAGGCTCATCACCAGAAGTCAGATACTAGGTTAAGCATTTTTCTTTCTTTTTAACATGACAACCCATGAAAGGCACAAAACTTTTACAGATGAACATACTCTTTTAAGGCAAATATATATATATTTTTAGGTTTTTGTAGCATTTTGATCTCATAGTATCACCTATTTACAAAATCTTAAGTTTCCATCAAGTTAAAAATGTGTTTTCCTATAGTGTAAAACTGGAGAAAGTGAAGATCTCACTATAGCTATAATTTCTAGAAAAAGAAGTTGCTGTTAAATCTTTCCAAAACCTCTGCCATAAAAATAAGCCAAGTATTAGAATAGTTATGTAAGTATATGCATATATGTGCTATGTATGTAGCATGAGTGTATACACATACATATACACTCTTTATTATCAAATCTCCCCTTTTCCTTGCTCCTCCTTTTCTTCTTCCCACCCTGAGAGATCTAGAGCATTGTATATTCTAAGAGAAAAGACAATACAATAAATGTTTTCCTCTTTTGTCTATTTTACACAAATTAACCCCAGACAGTGCAGTTCTGCACTAAAATAGCTATATAGAGAGGCATGGAATCTAAATTTTCTTCTTTTATTTAAAAAAATTTTTTTAACAAAATCATTACTAGTTTATCCATACATACATACTTCTGTTCAATCCCTGAATTATATAGAGGCAGTGAATAGGTGGTTTTAAGAAATTCTACTAAATTTTTAAAAATAAGAATTCTTCCTAGTCCTGCTTTTCTGGAGAGCCATAAAACAAAAAGGAAGACCAAAAATCCTCAGTAAAATGTCTGACTGTGTAGGACTTGTATTTTGAGAAAAGCTAGGAAGGAAGCAGGAGAAAGGCCACAATTATCATGTAACAGCCAATTTTGAGCATTTTTTTCTTCAGTGAAAACAGGTCAAAGATGTTCAGAAGAGTTCAAGAAAGGCAGCTCAGCCCAAGGTCCTCAAAGTTCTCTCCCCCTGCCCACCTCACCACCTATCAGTTCCTGTTCAGCTCACCCTGTACTAGGATTTTGTTAAAGGGAAGAATATTCAATGGAGAACCACCAGGGAGCTAAATTAGTTAAGGATAGCAGGTAGCCATGACAAAATTAACCAGGATTTCAAACCCTGCTACATCCCAGTAGATAAAGGAATTCCAACCTATGTGCCTTACCCAAAATTAAATTACCTAAAATTACAATCAAAGAAAATTTTAGAGCCAAAAGGAACTTTAGAGATTATTTATAACTATTTATTGTAGATCTTTATAAAAAGCTTGCATATGAATATTCTTTTTTTTTTTTTTTTGCTTTTTGGAGGAGGGAAGGCAGGGCAATTGGGGTTAAGAGACTTGCCCAAGGTCACACAGCTAGTAAGTGTTGAGTGTTTGAGGCCAGATTTGAACTCAGGTCCTCCTGACTCCAGGGCCAATGCTCTATTCACTGTACCACCTAGCCGTCCCCATATGAATATTCTTAAGGAGACTGAACAGCTAACTCCTTCTACCTTAATATCCTATCATTCTCTAAAATTCCAATCCCATTATTATGAAATAGAAAGTAGAGAATATACTCCTAGACACCTACTTTACCATTTGCTATTTCTTCACTTAAGTGGTCTATGCTTTTAATGTCTGTTTTCAGTTTCTAATCAAATGCATTTGATTCAGTAAATGGATAAGTGAACAATGACGTTAGAAAAAAAATTAAATAAACCTATTAAGAGGAGTAATATATTAAAAGTTTTACTAAGCACTGCAAAGCACTGAACTGAAATGTCCTTTGCACTGCATCCTTCTCTACTGAATGCAGAGGAGAAGCTGAATTCAAAGCACAGGGGGAACATTTGGGCTTGCTCAGCTGCTTAGGCCTTTCCCTTGTTCTCCCACACCAAACTCTTTCTTTCATCATTTTCAGAGCAGCCTGTGACCACTTTGGGCCCAGTTCTCCCCCTTTGCCTCTTCTCTCTCAGGGCAGCAAGAAACACTAAACTTCACCTCTCACTCTAAGACTTCAAGATTTACAAACTGTATTGTTCAAATGGACCAGGAAGAAAGTGTATTGTTCCCCACCAGAAAGGGAAATTTAGATGGAGAGAAATGATGTCTCTTGCCCAGGGTCCTAGAGAAAGTATGTAGCAGTGCTGGCATTTAAAAGCTTAGTGTCACTTGAGTCCAAGGCCAGTGAGCTTTGTGTTACATCGTGTTCCCTTTCCCAAGTACAAGGTAAAGAACAGATAACATTACAAGTGATCACTGGGAGTTTGTATCGAAGTTTAAGCGGCCTTGTGCCATGTATATCTCAACACTTCAAAAGATTTCTGTTTTCATTTGTGAGGGCACTCCCTCTACTGATGAAAATGGTGACCCTGGCCCCTCCCAAACTATTTTCCTTGATTTCTGTGGACCAAAAAGAATCATCCCATGGTAAAGAAAAGTCAATCCTAGGAGCTAAACTTCTGGTGGGGTGGTAAGACTCTCTAAACAAGGCTGTCAGATGCATTGCCAAACCCATGCTTGAAGTCATTCCAGATGACTAGCCAGAGCTTCTATTCCACTAGTGCCACTAGTATAGCTTTCAAAAACTCAAGGTCACCTTCATACTAGACATCAAAGTATGGTTTTAGTTGAGAGTATCAAGTGCACAGTTTATCAGAGTTGGATCTAGTGTAGGTAGAATGGAGTTTTCCCCCAGACCAACCATATCTGAGGAGAGAAACATATGCCCTTCTTTTCAGCCAATGCCCTGGGATTCTGCCACATTCACCCACTTCTTGGTTCCCAGGGAAAATTCAGTTGAGTGGGGTAGTGTGGTAAAGAAGAAAGCACACGTTGTAAGGTGAATATATTTATTTCATTTGTATGAGAAGTATACTCTCTTCCCATTTCCTGGCAATCTGATATGTAGCTTCATTAGTGCAAACAGCCTTTTCTTTCAATGTTTGGGGAATTATCTTTCAGTCTGGATTCATGCAGTGATAATTTCTGCTGTACAGCAGGCCTAGCTGATGTCCAATTTCTGACCACCACCATCACTGTCCACTAAATTTGCCTTGACACAAGAATTCCCAGCTACATGCCAGATTTTAATCTGTATTATACAGCAGCAGTCATCAAAACTGCTTGGTACTGGCAGAGGAGTAGAGTAGTAGATCAATGGAACAGATTGGGCACAGGAGACCCAGCAATTAATGAATATAGCAATCTATTGTTTGATAAACCCAAAGACCCCAGTTTTGGGAATAAGAATGCACTATTTGACAAAAAACTGCTGGGATAACTGGAATACAGTATGGCAGAAACTGGGCATAGATCATTATCTAACACCATATACCAAAATCAAGTTTAAATGGGTGCATAATCTAGATATAAAGGATGATACTGTAAGCAATCTGGGAAAGCAAGGAATAGTTTACCTGACAGATTTGTGGAGAGGGGAAGACTTTAAGACCAAACAAGAATTAGAGAGCATTATAAAATGCAAAATGGATAATTTTGATTATATTAAATTGAAAAGCTTCTGTACAAACAAAGCCAATGTAACCAATATCAAGAGGGAGGTGGGAAATTGGGAAAGAATTTTTACAACTTGTGTCTCTGACAAAGGACTCATTTCTAAAATTTATAGAGAATTGAGTCAAATCTATATGAATACAAGTCATTCTCCAATTGATAAATGGTCAAAGGATATGAACAGGCAGTTTTCAGAAAAAGAAATTAAAGATATCTATAAGCATATGAAGAAATGCTCTAAATCACTATTGATTAGAGAAATGCAAATCAAAACAACTCTGAGATACCACATCTCTCCAGTCAGATTGGCTAAGATGACAAAACAAGAAAATGACAAATGCTGGAGAGGATGTGGGCAAATTGGAACACTAATGCATTGCTGGTGGAGTTGTGAACTTATCCAACCATTCTGGAGAGCAATCTGGAATTATGCCCAAAGGGCAATAAATAATTTCATACCCTTTGACCCAGCAATAGCACTTCTAGGGTTATATCCCAAAGAGATCATAGAAAAGGGAGGAAGACCCAAATGTACAAAAATATTTATAGCAGCTCTTTTCGTGGTTGCAAAGAATTGGAAATTAAAGGGGCACCCATCAATTGGGGAATGGCTAAACAAGCTGTGGTATATGAATGTAATGGAATATTATTGTGCTGTAAGAAACGAGGAGGACACAGATTTCATATTTACCTGGAGAGGCTTATACAAACTGATGCTGAGCAAGAAGAGTAGAATCAGAAGAAATCTGTATACAATCACAGACACATCATATGTGTGATGACCAACTATGACAGACTAGACTCTTTTCAGCAATGCAGTGATATAAGTCAATTCCAAAAGACTCATGAAGGAGAGAAATGTGACATCCAGAGATATAACTAGAAAGAACTGAGCTTGAATCCTGATGGAAGCAAACTAATTGATCTTTTTCTTTTCATTGTTTGGTTTTATTTCTTCTTTACCATTTTTCATCCCATATAGTATAATACACCTTTGTAATTGGACTAGTGTCTAATATGAATGTATTTGCAGATCCTATACTGGACTATATGCTGTTGTGGGGGGTGAGGGGAGGGAGGTAAAGGAAATTTGAAAATCATGGAACTATGGAATTGAATCTTGTTAACTGAAACTAAACTAATAAATTAATTTAAAAAAAAAAAAGAATTCCCAGCTACAGCTCTGTGATGTACTTTAAAAACTCATCTGGGAGAGAAACCAAAATTCCTCTAAGGTCCAGTTAGCACAAACCACATTTTGTCTTTTTCTCTCCTCTCTCATTTAGCCCAGACAACAGCAGCCCCATTTCCTCCTCAAATAGTTCAATGTAAGCCTTCTTAAAGTCTGTTCTTCCATTTCTTTCCCATGCTCTACTGATGCATGAAGGGAACAGCCAACAACCTATCTGACCAGCCACATATTTCCAACCTGGGGTATGTTACTGCGATTTAATTCTTCTTGCCCACTGGCTTCCTCCTCACACTTGGTTTTGTTTATTTGTTTCTGCTACAACTAGTTTGGCCACTTAAGGAGCAGCATAGGCAGGTTTGAGTATAAAATATCAGGTACAAAAAATGAGTAGCATGTGTGTGGGATGAGGCCAAAGCAAAAGTAACAATCAGTAAGACCAGAAGAAAAAAAGAATCTACACTTAAGGGATGGGTCAAAGTCTTCAGCTTCCTAGTCTTCGACCCTAATCCTAGGTAAAAGACATGTTATATGTAAAGCACACTCGTACTTAATCCATATACCTTCTAACTTACCTGCCAATAAGCTCAACAAGGAGTCTCCTCCTTTGCTCAGTAGTTCTTCACCAGAACCATGGACTTCCAACTTGAATATCACCTTCTCTCCCCCCAACATCTACCTCTCCCAAGCATTTGACTTCACTATCAACTCAGCATCCCTTTTCTATCTCCAAAACTCGGACTTTTCTATTACCCTTCAATTGTCTCTAAGACAACCTTGTCTGAATAAAGTTTTGCCAAGTTAAACAATATATGTCAAGCCAGTCAGATAAAGATGATAACACAGTGGGGACCTATGGTTTTGAGGCCATGTGTTACCTTCTAGGTCGCTGGGTGTAGCCTTTTGACTAAGTTCAAGTTTTACAGAACAAATCCTTTTATTAGGGGGGTTTCTTCTGTGAAGTTTGGATTCAGTGGGTCAAACTTGAGGACCTAGAGGGCTACATGTGGCCTTGAGGCCTCAAGTTCCCACCCCTGATTTTCTGACTGGCAGAAGACAGCACCCCTGCTCCTTGGAAAGCTAAAGCCAAACTGGGAATAAACAGTTAATCTTCTCTAACTTTGGGCTGTGTAACAAATGATTCAGAGGTGTAAGCTTCTGAAGTCACAACATCCCAACCCTCTAGTTTTTTAATTCATGAAACTGAGGCCCATAGTAGGGAAAAGATTAGTGGGGGGGGAGAGGAAGGGAGGGGGGTAAAGAGGGAGAGAGAGAGAGAGAGAGAAAGAAATGAACCACTCTGCCTTTGGTTGTCTAATAAAAAAGCCTTTGGACCTCTTCTCAGAATAATGTTTTTAAAGTCATAAAATAAAATGCATAGACTTACAAGGGAAATAAATTATATTGAAATAGAAATAGCACAATACTTTAAAAAAAAAATCGAGTTCACAAATCCCAGGTTAAGAATCTACTCTAAGCAAACTTTAGAGAAAAACACAGTCAAGTTTGGATAAGATTATTTCCTTTGGTGCATTTCTAGCAAAGATATGAAAGACTTGCTGTCTCAGTCCACAGGTGATGGTGGTTGTTGTTTTCAATGAGATAAAAGGCTTCAGGACCTTTATCATCATTAAGACCAATATGTTTCTAAGAGCAGTGATAAATTCTACTTCAAACATTAAAATCTGTAAGAAAGAGCAGAATGAGGTCATGTGGTTCTTTAGCATAGGAATTGTTCTATAAGCACATGAAACAGGTAGAGGCCTAGCCAGTGTGACAACTTAGACACTTGAGGCTCCCAGAACTAGCAAGAACTAAAATGAGTTAGATGTCCTGTAATATATAGTTAAATAAAGGTGAATATCCAGAAAACTTGTCCACTGATTGTTTTAAAATCTGTTTGAAAGAACTGAAATTTAACCTTGACAAAGAATAGTTTTTCAAATAGCAAACAGTTGTAAGGCATGCTGACCCTACCAGTCCCATCCTTAACAGGAGCTCTCTTTGAAAGGAAAATATGTAATGTGCATTTTTTTTTTGTCCAGAACAGTGATTTCACTGGGATTGAATTCCCGGTGAGCAAAATTTTCTCCATGCAGCTATGCAATTTCTCTGAAATTTACAAGTCTGAGAGAGTTTCCTGGAGGCACTGATTGATTTTATAGGATATTCCCAGGATTACCCGGTCAGTATCTATCAAGAGGCTGTTCGGGAAGCCAAGTCTTTCTGACTCCAAGGCTGGCTCATGCTGTTGCTCACAGATAAGTACATACATCGACAAATAATTATATACCAATACTGTATTTAAAATGTGTTTAGGGGTGGATGGGTGACACAGTGAATAGAGCACCAGCGCTGGAGTCAGGAGGATCTGAGTTCAAATCCGACCTCAGACACTTAACACAAAAACAAACAAAAAAACCCCAAAAAACAAAAACCTAGGTATGTGACCTTGGGAAAATCACTTAACCCCAATTGCCCTCCAAAAAGCAAAAAATAAAATTAAAAAAAATGTGTTTACTGTGAAATGTGTTCATTTTACCTTAAATGATTAGTTTATTCTTTTTAACTATCATTACTTTCTCTGAATTTCCTGATTACAGCCTACCCTCTGGTTTTTATAGCTGAAGTCTGGGGTGGGGAACCTGTATTTGGGCCAATTTAGTAAATCTTCTTAAGCATTCAGGATCATAGGATCACAGCTTTAAAACTGAAAGGACCCTCAGAGGTCATCTAGTGCAACCCCTTTGTTTCACTGATGTAGGAACTGAGGGTACTATTACCTTCCCAAGGTCACACAGCTGGTATCAAAGGTGGAATAAGAACCCAGTTTTTGTAAGTAGTATGAACTGGAGATTTACAGTTTCCATAGAGAATCCTCTTTTTGTGTACTACTGTGTGTAGGGAAATGCCCCGTGGTGTTTGTGTGTGTGTGTGTTTAAGTTCAGAATAAACATTTTTTGTTGTTTTTTTAAAGAGCGCAGTTCCATTCCTTCCAGATCTGACATTGTTTCTGTGATACCATAATGCTTCTATCTTTACTCTGCACTCTTTTTTCTTTTTTCATTCCCCTGGAGCACATGCTCAAAACTGCATTGGAAATGAATGGAAACGATGATTTCAAATGTGATATGAAGTATCTGTTTTACACCCTACTTGTCAGGAAAACACTTTATGTCAGCTGGAACAAATGAGTACTGCCAAGATCTGCTTTCTCTTCCTGTTATATAATCTTCCTTGTTTATGCACTTTTTTCTTCCTTTCCAATGTCAGAGCTTCGATCTGACCTATACTATTAGAAATTTCTCTTTGACTGTGCCTTTGGCTCTACCACTGGCCTATCCACATCAACCTGGCACCAGTGCCAGTCCCCTCCAACCATTACTTTGACCATGCTCCTTGCTTTCTGAATATATGACACATCAGTGCAAGATTCTTACATTTTATCCCCTCCATACTAAGGCAATCATTCATTTATTTATTCTGCTAAATTCAGTAGACCCCATTTATCTGTTCTGCTCCAGTCCTACCCTTCCCTCATTTTCAAGCATGTATGTCCAAGTACCTTTTCTATCAAGTCTTTTCAGGTGCCTTAGATGAGGTGAGGTCCAATTTTGATTGTTAGATAATCTTAGCTTCTCTCTCTAAATCGTACTTGATTTTTCTGCAGTGTGTATGTTCCGACTAAAGACTGAACTCCAATCAATCTGACTTTGCAAATTACCAAGAGGCAGCAAACTTGTGTTTTAGTTTTGTTTCATTATTGGTTTCCCTGCTGAGTTTAAACCTGTTGGTTTAAGTCAGGGCTTCTGCTCTAAAGAGAGTTCCCACCATGTCAGAATGGAGCTTGGTTATTATAAGTCTCTTGTATGAAATCTGGAGCTTAGCCAAGAAACTTTTATTTGCTAAAATACAAATGCTCAAAGCAAAAACCCTTAAGTGTTTAGTATTGGGAATATAAGGTTAAACAGAAACAGAATATATATCTGCTAAGTATTCTTCCTCACCTGCAGAGGACTGGGGTTATAAATTTAACTACATGATAAATTTTGATTATTTGAAATTTTTTCCAAGTCTTTATTATGTTTGTACTTTCCTTTCCTATCTTCAACAACCATATTCCATCATAAGCTTAGGAAGGAATTACAGAGGTCCAAATCATTCTGAAAAATTCTTATTAGCATAGTACTTAATAGCACAGCAAATACACTCTTAATAAATGTCTGGGCAATAAGGCAATCAAATATCAAATCAAATATCATCATAATCAGCATAAATATATTGATCCTCTAATTCTCGGTCAAGGGTTCTTAACTAGGAATCCATGGATCAATTTCATGTAATCTATGAGTTTGGATGGGGAAAAGAATTGCATCTTTATTTTCATTTACTTCTAGCTGAAATTCAGCATCTCCCCTTATGAATGCAGGCAACAAAATATTGTTCTGAGAAGGGGACCAGAGAAGCACTTCACTGGCAAAGGGATACATAACACAAAAAAGGGCAAGAAGCCTTGCCCTAGCTGCTAAGGATAGAAAGGGGTATATAATACAATCTACCAAGCATTTATTGAGGGTCTTTTATGTGTGAGGCACTGTGCTGGGCACCTTAGGGAATATACAGTGTAGATGCAGAAAGAGGACATATACATAATAAAATTAACCCACTACATTGTTAAGGGCCCAATGAATGGCATAGACAATAAATGTGATAACAGTACAAGGGAAGGGAATGATTTGCCCAGTCTGGAGCAATTGTGGAAGGTTTCATGGAAGATATAGAACTTTATCAGACCACGAAGGAAAGAAAGCAGAAGCAGGGGAAGGGAAACTTCCAGGCAGGGAGAGAGAAGAGAGTGAGCAAAGTTCAGGAGGCTGGAAAACCTATGACACATTCAGGGCACACTGAAGAGATGGCTGGCCGTCAGAAGACCTTGGATGTAGGAATTTGAACTTGTTTTGAATGAAGGGGTAGGTGGCAATGGAAATAGAAAGGAAGGGAGGGATGTAAGTCCCATTACTCAGGGAGATTCGATACGGCGGGATCGCAGTAGCAGAATGAATGTTCAGAGATGGCTAATCTCTCTTCATTCTATGCCTTAGTCATTGTCAGTATCTATTTTCCTTTCTGAATGTGGGTTCTCCCCCTGACATTGGTTGTCTTCCTGGAATCATAAAAAACCCAGTGTCATACACAATGATTTTTCAACTTCAAAACAAAAAATCATTATGCCCTCCTGTGTTACATAATGCTGTGTCTAAATGCCTTATGAGCTATATACTCTCTTTAGCATTAAGGAAACGAGGGATAATTACTTAACTAACTTCAGGCACTGGCATCATTACAAATTCACCATAAATATCAATCTGTTTTTTTCAGCACTGAACCACCAGCTCTGAAGCAGCCTAGGGCTGAGGGAAAGAATTCTGGAAAAGGAAGCAAAAGGACCTGGATCTCAGTCCTAACTGCAAACCCAACCTGCCATGTGACCTTTACTGAGTTACTTTTGTGTTTCCATTTCTGGATCTCACAGATTGAAATTGGGAATGCTCTAACACCCATCTCCCAGAATTGCCTGAAGATCAAGTGAGAAAAGAGGTGGGAAAGTACCTTCCTAAAGTCAAAGGTTCTAGACAGAGGACTGTGGAAACTCAATTGAAAGGGCCTCCAAATGACACCTAATTCAACCCTTCCTGAAACCATAAATGTCCTCTCTAATGTTCTGACATTTTAGCCTCTGCTTGAAGATTTCCAGGAACTGGGAAACCACCTGCCATAGAATTTCATTCCACTTCTGGCCAGATTGACTTGTTCAGAAATTTTTCCTTATACAGAGTCAAAAGTCTAATACTTACCCCTTTTACCCACTGGCACTAGTTCTATTTTCTAAAGCCAAGCAGGGGTTTGATCTCTTACACACACACGAGAACATAGAATGTGCTAGGAGCACAAAGAAGGTCCTAACTTCACAGGTGTATAGGATACAACCACTGCTATTATCAATCTTAGAAATCCAATAACCAAGAACTTGCTCTCCTATACAAATAATGCTATGACATTTTTTTCTTTAAAAATCTATTAAAAGTACAGCATATACTAAGGCATGGAGATTGTAGTTGGCTTTTTATTTTATCAAAAACATTCACAAAAAGCCCCAAACCAAAAGTGTCTGGTTTAGAATGCCCAATCTTGTCACATCTTTACTAGGATTAAAATAATAGTTTACCAACAAAAGATAAAAACAACTAAGCCATTAACAATAACTGAACTATTCTAAAATAAGTCAACTAGAGCACACTATGAGCACACAAATATCAATCCATTCTCCCTCCCAGCCCAGCCCCCCAAGCCCTCTCACACAATACATCCACATCTACTTACAATTTGGCAAGCAAAAGATTACATTTTTTTTTAATTACCTCGTCTCCGCCCATAGCTCCTGGCTGCATGTAAACATAGAAGAAAACCATGGGTATTTTTGTCAAAATTTTGGTTTTAAAAGAAAAAAAATCAAAAGTTTTCTAAGTCTTCTCAGAATTAAAAAATGTTTTGAGTTATTGCTCAGACAGTAGGTTTATCTACAGAAGAGTCTTCATAAAAAAAACAACAAACTAAATCAGAATCTTAAGACTGAAATTCAAATGAACTGGGCAGCCATTAGAGTAAAAATACATGGAGTACTTCTTGCTTGATCTAAATCTTAATAATGTCTAACAGAGTTAGACTATAAAAGCACACTTTACTCACATGTAAATTCTAACACCTGTACTCCAGAGTAGAAAACTTGATTTAAAATTTTATTAGTTGATTTTTATAGAACCTAATCTATTTTATCCATTTGTCTGCAATTCCATAAAATACATTTAAAATAATATACAATCTATAGTTATATGCAAAGTAGTTTATTGTAATATTTTCTAAAACTATTCTTGATCCCTTAACCCCTAAAAAAATTCCACAATTTCATCACAGAATTCTATCTTCAAGCCTTTGCTCATACCTAGAAGGAAACATCCTCACTTCTCTGACCATCTGAATACTAGACTCTTAGCTTCTGACCCTTCTTGCTTTCCATAGCATGACATAAACAGAGTTACAGAATCTCAGAAATGGAACAAAACCTCAGAAATCATCTAGTTCCAAAACAGAAATCATCTAGTTGACAAAAACACTCTACAATATTCTCTAACTCAGTTTTTACATGAAGACTCCCAGCATAAGGGAGAACTCCCTACCTGCTGGGTCAGCCCATTTCACTTTTGGACAGCTCTAAATTTTAGGACATTTTTCCTTATGTGGAACCAAAATTTTCCTGAGACTTGCACCTGACTGTTTATAGTTCTGCCTCCATGGACCTCTTTTCCAAAGTCTTTAAAAACTAGAATGTAAAAAAAATTGACCAAAACTCAGAACTCTTTCGCAACAAAAACATTATGAATGCTGTTTAAATCCTCAGATGTCAAGTTTAATATGAATGTATAAGTAGAGCCTATATGAATGAGACTGCATGCTATCTTGGAGAGGGGGAGCAGGAGAAAATTTAAAACTCAAAGTCTTATTATGGAAGTGAATGTTGAAAATTAAAAATAAATCCCCAGATGTCTTATGAAAGATTATCTAACCATTAACAAAGCCTTTGAGAGCAAATAGAACATTGGCCCTGGAGACAGGAGGTCCTGCTTTCAAATCTGGCCTTAGACACTTGACACATGTACTTAGCTGTGTAACCTTGGACAAGTCACAACCCCAATTGCCTTGCCTTCCCCCATCCCCCCCAAAAAAATCTTTGAGCAGCTAGCTGGCATAGTAGATAAGAGTGCTATACTTTGAGTCAGGAAGACTTGTGTTTGAATCCTACTACAGATACTTGTTAGCTGTGTGACCCTAGGTATGTCACATTACATAACCTAAGTTTCTTCATCAACAAATTAGGGATAATCATAGCATCTATAGATCATAGGATGGTTGTGAAAATCAAATAATATATGCAAAGCACTTTGCAAACCTTGAAGTGCAACAGAGATGTTAGCTAATAGTTATTTTTCTATTCATCAATTTATTTTCTCTATCCATTCACTTATTTATTAGCTTTTTGGTTAATTGATTGCTAATAATTGCTTGAATTCCAGTCCTGGAAAAAGGCTGGGATTGGTACCAGATAGCTCAGAATGAAAAGAAAATTACATATTTCTTTCCTCCCTTTCTGGTGTGGCACAAGACTGGCCTTGGGCACCAGGCACAATTTCAAAACTGGTTAAGACTGTCTTGGGGATCTCCAATTTCCCTTTCTGTGCTCCTTTTTCCATCTTCTTGTACTATTGATGATAATTTACTTCCCTGGATGGCAGTAGCTTCGTGTTTCCCTAAACTCCTAACAAGAGAATCCCTAAACCTTTGGCAACAGGATAAATATCTCCACCTTCTTGCCTCCACCAATGTGCTTCATAAACAAACAAAATAAATAAGGATAATTGGCATGTTTTGGGGTAGTATTGCCCAAAAAATTCAGGCAGCATGAAACTGCTTTGGGGGTGGTTTTTTGCCACAGGTGAGACAGCTTTAGCTACTGATGCTTTTCAGAGCTTTTCTTCTACCTCTGTTAAAAAAAAAAAGTCTCAAAGATCCAGGCTATTGGTTTGTTTTTTTTTCCCCCAATGGCTCTCATGTGTCAGTCATTGGAACTTAAGAACCTTTTTCACTGGGTGAATCTTGTTTCCCCAATGTAATCATAAGGCCCTTGAGAACAAAAGACCCTGTATTAAGCTCTATTAGTAACTCCCATCCTCTTTTACCCCAATCAACACCTAGCAGAGAGGGCTGAACCTTTGATCATAGGCAGTTCAAGGAAATAGTTAATTCAGTTAATGAATGGACCAAAGGAGATAGTAGACCATAATTCTTCTAAGTTCCACCTCTTCATCTGCCATTATCAACAACTCATCTGAACTTCTTTAAGAACAGAAATCCATATCGTGAGTAGATGCGTTAAAAGTTGATAAAGTCCCTCATGAAAGAAGTTTGCAACTAATTAGTCTCACTAGAATCATACTCTTTCTTTAACAAAGACAAGTGAACTGAATACAGAGCAAAGTCCAGAAGCATAAAAGATAGATTCCCCTCCACACACACACCCATGATAACAGATATTCATGACATTTATGATTTGATTGGATTACATAAGATTATTAAAATTTTTAGAAAACAAACTTGCAAATATTTTAATTAAGGTTAGACATTATCACTGACACAATACAATATTAAGACTCTATCATTGTCACATAAATCTACCAAACAGTTTAGAACTCATAGAAATTGTAAATATTTTTAAAATAAGAATAATGAGTAAAATATTTCCAAGAATCTTGGAGTTGGAAAGGATGACACTTAGGCCAACTAGTCCAAAATATACCTTTCAAAATCCCTTTCTAAAACATACTGACAAGTGGTCATCCAGCTTTTGAGGAAGCCCTTCAATAGAGGAGTACCTGCCACCGCTACAGCAGCAGTTCTTAATTTGGGATCCTTTATTTAAGTGTTCTATGAACTTGGATGGGAAAAAAAAATCACATCTGTATTTGCATTAACCTCTAGTAGCAATTTGGCATTTCCTTCAGTTATTTAAAAACATTTTTCTGTGAATGGGTGTATAGGTTTCACTAGACATTTTTTGTTCATTTGCTGTCTCCCCCATTTGATTGTGAGCTCTTTGAAGGCAGGAGCTATCTTTGCCTCTTTTTGTATCCCCAGTGATTAGCACAGTGGGTGGAACATAATATGCATTTAGTAAATCTTTTTTTTGAAGTTAGTAAATAGTTAATAACTATTGCCAAAGGAACTGATGGCACATACACAAAAAGGTGAAGAATGCCTAAATGAAAAGGATGTGTTCCACTTCTGATAGTTCTCATAATTAGGAAGTTTTCCCCAACATGGAGCCTAAATTTGTCTACTGCCAATGTCCACCCATAATTTCTAGCTCTGCCTCTGTGTAAAACAGACTAATCCTTCCACCCCAGTCAATCTAGTCCCCTAGCTCCCCACGCTATCTTGTCTTGACTAATCCTTGTCTCAGACCTCTAATACCTCTCCAATCTTCTCTTTGACTCTCCAAACACTAAACCGTAGGACAACCCTCCAAATACCTAAAGACACCATTCATTTCCCCATATAGAATTTATCTTCTCTGAGCTAAAGATTTCCAACATGGCAGAGTAGAGAAAAAGCATGGCATGGTATAGAAGAATGCTGAAACTGGAGTCAGGACGACCTGATTTCAAATGCTATTTCTAATACTTCTTAGCTATTTGACTACAAATAAATTAACTTTAAACCTTAGTTTTCGTGCCTGTAAAATCATATTAATAGCTTTGGACCTGATTCCAAATGCTATTTCTCATACTTATTAGCTATTTGACTATAAATAAATTAACTTTAAACCTTAATTTTCTTGCCTGTAAAATCATATTAATAGCTTTAGAACCTCTCACATGACTTTGACATAGAATGAATTAATATATGTAAAATGCTTTAAAATGTTTGCCTTTCTCAAGTAGAACTACGTTTTGCATGACTTGACATGTATAAGTGATACAATGCTTGTCTTTTTTTTTTTTTTTGCCTTTTGGAGGGCAATTGGGGTTAAGTAACTTGCCCAAGGTCACACGGCTAGGTTTTTTTTGTTTGTGTGGGCGTTAAGTGTCTGAGGCCGGATCCGAACTCAGGTCCTTCTGACTCCAGGGCCGACGCTCTACTCACTGCGCCACCTAGCCGCCCCTAAATTATTTTTGTTTTGTCTTTTTGGAGGGGGAAGGCAGGGTAATTAGGGTTAAGTGACTTGCCCAAGGTCATATGGCTAGTAAGTGTTAAGCGTCTTGAGGTTGAATTTGAACTCAGATCCTCCTGACTCCAGGGTTGGTGCTCTATTCACTTCGCCACTTAGCCACCCCCTCAATGTTTGTCTTCTCAAAAGGTATTAGGGGAGGAAGAGAATTTAGAACTCAAAAAATTTTAAATGAATATAAATAAATAAATGAGCCTTTAATAAAGTAAAATAAAATGAGCTTTCTACCACTCCTGAAAGCTTATCAACCACCTAACACTGTGTTGTACTATTGTCTGCCTGTCAATAAGCATAAAGATGACTGAAGTCTCTCCAATTAAACACCCAAAAGTCCTTCTGACAGTTCAAGACTTTTGTTAATTATACACTCCAACCTTATTATCACCATACACTAATCAACAAGTTAATGAGCTACACACATACAAATAATGACCATTAATAATAGCATGTTCTTAAAGGAAAAGTATTTCATCTTTGTATTACATGTAGCTTAATAATACAAACCATCTCAACCAGGAAATGCTCAGTTTCCTTGCTGACCAGAGAGAAATGGCAACCAAGGTCACCAATGGTTTAAAATATAAACTTGTCTATAAAATCTTACAAGTGTAATGGTGGATCATTGAGGACTATCACCATGTCAAGTGACATAATTAAGTAAGATCATTTGTCGGGCACTTAGGAATTGGAAGGAGTAATAAACAGATGAAAAAGAGAGCATATATTTCAAGGTTCCATAACAAATTCTCCTCTCCACTGAAGACAATAGAACCACCACATTTGGGCATTACCTTACCAGTCCCCAGGGTGCTGAATGATAAAGTGTGATTGACACTAAAGAAAACTATAAAGGGAAGTGAGCAGCTGGTTTAGTCCAACTGTATATAGAAAAGGTCCATCCTGGAAACAGCAGTTTTGAAGGTACTGAGTTAATCTTAAGATATTTGAAAGAGTGGAGGAGACAAAAGTTATGGGGAAAATATCACAGACCTTATTGACAAAATGAAAATCACTAGTGACTACTGACTCATATGCTTTGTTTTCTACCTCTACAAAATTTTTATGAGAATAAACTACACCCAAATCAAGAGCATCCTCCATTAATCAATGGGAGGGCAAAAGGAAAGCTTTCACATACAATATTTTATAGGAGATCAGACTTATATAATCATATAATTGACTGAAGGGAATTGGAGAATACCAAATCCTACTGTGCTCAGAGTTTGCTGATCAAAAAGATGAATTTCATTTGGCAGAATAAAATATCACCATGAAAACTCTTGCAACAAAGTGTCTTTCATGGTTCTGTTAAAAGTCATGCAATGACTTCACATGTAGGTAGCATATTTGTCTTCTCAGCTTATGGGTGAGGACTGGAGCTAAAGAGAGAATATGGAACTCAAAACTTTTAAAATATTTTTAAAATTTTAAATAAAAATCATACAGTATTTCTCAAAAGATGCATCAGGGGTAACTTTGAAAACTCTCACATGATTAATATCAAGCTAGGGATTGAGCAGAGAGACACATTCTTGCCAAAGGTGTTTGCCCTTGTCATGGAGCATTGTTCAGCTGAGTGTCCAATAGCAAAGGAAAACTCTATAGATGATGACATTTCCCAGATGCTCCAGTTTGCAAACAACACTGTGCTATTTCAAACCCAAGAAAACTGCAGAGCCTCCCATAAGAGATTTATAAACCCTGAAGAGTCCAGACCAACTAATCACATGGGAAAAGGCAAGTGGATGAGGAACAGGTATACCTACTGCACAGTGATGCGGGGTTATCAATGGCTCTGTGGAAGCAGAAGGAAGGGGACATAGCAGGAACAACTGCCAAATGTGACTAGTGAATTATATGGGGCAGTTCAGAGCACCAAAGATACTGCCCAATCCAAATATGATTTTCCCTAGACTTGTATGTAGCTGGTACATTTGGAAAAGTGAAAATGTTTCTTTGCTTCTGAGGAAGCCCCTCAGAAGCATGCTAGTGTTTCTTTGTCTACTTCAGTTTATAAAATACAACCTCCTCTAATTGCCCCAGGGAACCCCAACATAACCTGGTAGTCTAGCCAAGGCTAGTCAATCACAGATAGATACCTTCACTTGTTCTAAGACCAGAAGTGAATAAATAAAACTCACATTGGCAGGAGATGGATGGGACATACGTACCTTTCTTATCCTTTGTCCATATAAATAGTGTATTGTCAGAATTGTATCTTAAGAATAAAGGCTCTTTGCTTCTTGAAATACCAGCAGATTCAGACTATGGTTGAACACCTCAGGCCTAGTTCATGCATACCTAAGTGTGTACACACTTGTGTATACATATATACCATGAGTCATGTATGTATGTACGTATCTATCTATCTATATGTGTGTGTGTGTATACCAGATGAAGTATAAAATGATCCCAAAATTTATCAGAAAGAGGTGTACCAAATTAAATTAGGGAAGCCATACTACCCCTTCTACTTGATAGGATGGCTATTTTAAAATGTTAATGCCTATCTCTTTACACATTTCCACATCCTTGAACAGTTCAGATTTTTGGATTTCCTTCACTATCTTGAATTTCCTCTTCTGAACTTATTTTGGTTTATTGATGTCCCACTCAAGGTATGGTACACATGAGTGAACAGAAATATTGCAGATGTGGTCAAAACCAGACAGAGGCCAATAAGACAATTTCCTTCTATCATTTGGACCTTATTTTATCATTAATGCCACATAAATTTGTATTAACTTAAATTTATTATATATGCCAGGCACTGTACTGGGGTGAAAATCAAAAGACAGTCCCTTGCCTTGAGGAACTCACAGTCTGACTGGGGAGACAACATACAAACAAGATATATTTATATGTATATACTATACACATATATATGTATATGCATATACATACATACACACACATATACACACATACCTATTTAAGAGACAGAGACAATTTGGGAATAGTCTCAGAGAGAAGACATTTAAATTAAGGAAGACTGGAAAAGGTTTCTTGCAGAAGATGGGACTTGAGCTGAGGCTTAAAGGAAGCCAGGGAAGTTAGAAGGTGGAGAAAAGGAGGAAGAGTGTTTCAGGCCTGGGGAAATAGCCAGTAAAAACACTTGGAACTGAGAAGTAGAGTTTCTAGTGAGAGCAATAGCTTTTCCCCCACAATTCCATTATGCTACTGACTAATGTTAACAAGCTGGGCATCAGTTAAAGATTTGAGGTTATTTTCATGGAAATCACTGCAAAGTCAGATCCCTCTCATCCTATATTTGCATATTTGAACATTTTAATCTAAACTCAAGACTTCACATTTGCCCTTGTTAAATTTTGATTCAGGGGTGGCTAGATGGCACAGTGAATAGAGCAGTGGCCCTGGATCCAGGAAGACCTGAATTCAAATCTGACCTCAGACACTTAACACAAAAAACTAGCCATGTGACCTTGGGCACATCACTTAACCCCAAACCTTTCCCCTTCCAAAAAACAATGAATAAATGAATTAATGAATAAATAAATAAATTTTGCTTAATTGGTTTTAGTCTAGCTTTTCAAGCCTACAAGGAAAGTGTGTTGTAAAATGTGCAGTCTTATGTAAATATAAGGTCTCTGATAGAATAAAAGCTACCATTCTCTCCATTTCTGGGAATATAGTACCATCTAAGAATAAACATATTTCTTTCTAGGTATATTAATTGTCCTCTTCTGATGCCTTATCTCTGTGCCAACAAGTATTTTTTTTTCAACAAGCATTTATTAAACACCTACTGTGTTAAGCATGGGGGATTCAAAGGTAGTTCCTACAAGTGTGAAAGTGATCTTGAATTCCCGCAGGTTAGGCCGGTAGAACTAGGGCCACAAAAGGTCCTACACCAAGGGCAGCTAGAAGAGCTACTAGTATGGGCCTATTAACAGGCTGTCTGTCTGTCACACAGCCCAGTACAGTCCTCCCAAGAAGCTCATCTCTACAGGTCTGGCCATACCATACAAACTAGTGGGTTGTTGTTGTTGTTTTTTAAATTAAATATGCTTCAGAGAGAAGGAATCTACAAATTCAGATTATTCTGATTTTTAACGTTAAAAAAATTCTTATTCAAAGGCTTGGAAATATTTTTAGTAGATGTTGTTTGGACTATTGCTTTAACTGAGAGCTGCCAAGTTTGCTGACTCACAGAGAGAAATGTCAAAATGAAGTTACAAAATGGAACTTTCCCTTGTTGGTCTGTGATGAGAGGCTCTGCTCATTAGACAACAGGCCTCCAGGAATTGGTGACTACTTTTCCATGTGATATTTTTTTTAGCTGTCTACAAAATCAAAGGCAAACTTGTCTCTTTCAATTTTGTTGACTTTTTACATGAATCAAATTATAAAATGCTTCAAAGACTTTCCATTTTTAAACTACTCATCTAGGAACAAGATGAAGGGGGAAAAAAAATGAGACTCCATCCCACTCCATATAAGACAGAAACAAAAATATTTGAAAAATTCCAAAAGAATGAAGGCCAACAATTGCCTCCCTTCCTAAAAGAAAAAGTTTCACCTGAGATTAATTGCTCATAAAAGCTTATTAGAGGACTCAGGGAGTTCAAGTGTCTTAGGAAATGAACTTTTAACTTAGAAAAAATGAACCACATTAGAACATAGCTCAGCACACAAGAAGACTTCAGGTCAAATCCTGCCTCTGACTAGTACTTCTTGTATAAAAGTGGGCAAATCACTTACTTTTCCTGGGCCTCATTTACCCTAACTCTAAAATGAGGGGCTTGAACTCAATGGCCGCCTCTGCATTCAATGACAACTTAACTTCTATTGGGAATGATTTCAAATGAACTACTTTATATAAACTTCCTCCCTAGGTACTTATACATTCTGAATTAGAAAAGATTATTGTTTATTATAACACACACCCAAAGAAACAGTGGGCAGATGGTGCTCCGTAGAGTCAAGAAGACTTGGTTTCAGGGCCTACCTCTGACACATACCTGTGGTGTGATACTGGGCAAGTCACTTAACTTATTATCCCTGGGCAATTCTAAGACTATAAACTGCAGGGCAGGTACTAATCTTCATTGGTAGGGGGGCCGAGGAAATCATAGGTCTGCTCTAAAAAAATAAACACTTCCTTAATAATAGTAGTTTTGCTCATGTCCCATAATAAGGCCTCTGCCATGAAAGCATGAGCTCCAGTAGGCTCAGACAAGCTGGAAAGGTTTTAAGCATTCACACCAGGACAATTTGCATTCCCAGGATCCAGCACAGTACATACCACAGAGTAGGTGCTTGAGAAATGCTGAATGAATTGAACTGAATCTCTGAAGGGAAGGGGGTATGATCTCTGCTAACAGAGGAAGCATTCACACCAATGAAGTAACATGTTTTGAAGTATTAATAATAGCAATAATAAATACCTAGGAATCTGATTCCTAGAAATGTATTTATTTGACATAATCTCAGAGTTGGAAGGCCATCTGTCATAATTTGCTCCTCCCATATTCCATACCATCATAAAAACCCTAGACATCACCCTCCATTTTCTCCTGCTTTGCACTAGGCTCTAGCAAAGAGGTGGCATTTCTCTTGATAGTCAAGATTAAGTCATCTACTTGTGTCCTTGATCCTATTTCCTCCTGTCTCCTACAGTAACTTGTCCCTTCAATTACCAACAATAACACCCAAATTTTCAACCTCTTTATGCCTACTGACTCTTCACCTACTACTTAAGAACATACCTAGTCATCTATGTTCTTAAAAGAACAAACAAAAAGCAAAAAATCCTTCACTTGACTATCACACCTTCAAGCTAACATCCTATAAATTTCCCTTTTCTTCCACAGCCAAATGCTTTTGTGCCTTCTCCTATTTCTCCTCCTATCTGACCATTCCTCAATCTCCTTTCCTGGGTCATCATTTATGTCTTGGCCCCATTTGTAGATATACTTTAGGGCTCTGTCCCAGACACTTCTTTTCTTCCTTCTTCTTGGTGATTTCTTCACCCCTCCTGTGAATAACCATCTTTAAATAGGTGATGCCCAGAACTATATGTCTCCCTCTAACCACTTTCTTGAGCTCTAATAGTTCATCTCAGCAATTGTCTGTTGGAAATCTCCACCTGAATGTCCTTTAGGCATTTCAAACTCATCATGAACACAACCAAACTAATCTTTTCTACCATATTTACTCTAGCTACCAAGGGTACTACCTTGTCACCCAGTCACCCAGATTAATAACCTTGGAACTGAACTCAGCCCTTTCATTTCCTCCAAGCCCCAACCTTTCCCAACCCCCACATATATCCAAGTCTTATCATTTTTACTTCCATGATATCTCTTGCATTCATGATCTTCTCTCCACTCATATGGCCACAACCCGAGTTCAGGCCTTCACCACCTCTCATTTATACTTATGACAATGGCCTCCAAATTGGAATTCTGGATGCCAGTCTCTTTCCTTCTTCAATAACTCCTTCACAGATTTGTCAAAATTATCCTTCCAGAGCACAGGTTTTGATTGTGTCATTTCCCTGATCAGGAACCTTTAGCAGTTTCTTATGTTTCTAGAATAAAACACAAACTCCTCAGTTTGGTCTTTAAAGCCCTTCAGGATATGGCTCCAGTTCAGTTTTCTTACAATTCTCCTTTGTGCCTATACCACATTTCTGGCATGCTTGTCTACCTGCTGTTACTGAGCTCAGAGGCTTTCTCCCATGCCTGGGACTCACTCTCTCTCTCCTTATCTCCACTCTTTAGAATCCCTAACTTCCTTAAGAGCTCAGCTCATAATGTCCCTTCCTGTGGGAAATCATTCTTGATGCACCTGGTTGATGGGACCTCTTCCTCGTCTAGTTATTACATATATACTTGTATTTCCAGACAGAAAATACAGTTCTTTGAGGGTAGGGACTATCTTTAGTCACCTTTCTCTCCCTAGGTCTAGCATACTGACTTGTACATAATAGGTTATCAATAAGTGTTTGTTGGATTAGAGGGAATCCTAGAAATCACTTAGTACAACATATATCAGAGTAGGAATCCTTTCAGCAGTATATAACATCCTTGTGCCAATGGAATTTGCAATAAAAAATTTGCATTGCAAGCAAAGGATTTGTTGGCATTGAGAAACTGATTATGTACAGTAAAAAATATTCATTAATTCACACATATGAGGAATAGGAATTCTGGTTAAGTTTTTAAACTCGGGCTTAATGCAGAAAACCCAATTTCCAAATTGCTGAAATGTGCTGGTTTTCTGGCTTAGTATATAATACACTGGGAATAGTTTAATCTTTTTTTGATAATTTACAAAATTTTAGTATCTTAGCTCAATCATGTATAGTAGGTAAAATGTTATAGTCCTATAAATAGAGAGAATGATTTGAATGACTACAGCCTTTTGGAAGTTTTCCCAAATAGATGTCAGATAACTTCTTGTCATGTCATCATGGCCTGTACATGATGAAGGGAAAAAAATATAGTTAAGAGTTCTAGCTCACTGAGACTTTATTGTGGTAAAGTCAGGTGCAAATGAAAACTCAATCAGAAATAACAAAAATATATCATGTCAGTAGCAAACTATGAAATATATAAAGATTACTGTGAATATTTAATTTTTAAATAAACCAAAATAAGGGATGCTGCCATACTTTGAAATCAGTGCCTGATTCTAATCACAAAATACTGTTAGGCTCAGACTATTTCCTTGAAGATAGGCTGGTGAGTGTTGCTCACAAAGATAAGGCTTAGGAATTTGTTTCACCTTAAAAATTTTAATGCCTCAACTTTATAAACGACTTCATAAACCTCATCACCAACCAGAAAATGACTAGTCTCTCCACTCTCAAAGCCAACCCTCCAGCCACTGGTCAGATCCTCATCCTCCTTATGTTCAATCGACCTCTTGGTGTCAACTGTATCTCTTCCTACTCTAAAATATTATACTTAAACTGTTGTCTCTGTAAACATAAATCAATAAAAACAAATGCAACGATGGAAACAAGTTTATATGCTGGGAAATTAAAGCCCTGAGGACATCGTTGCTTTCCATCAATGGTACTTGAGCTGCTAAACTGTACCTAGAACAATGAGAAGCTTTCCAAAGAGTAGACACCTGCCTTACCATCCTGACCACATGGTGTCTTACTGTAGGCTGACAAGATTTTAGAGACATCCTTTGAAATCAGAAAAAAAATGATTCCAAAACAACAATAATAAACCTTGGGAACTGAAGGAGCCTTGACTATCATCTAAAATAAGCCTTTCATTTCAAAGATAGCTTCCACTGGCACAGTGACTGAAATAAAAGTTTACAAGCCCTTTTACAGAGGAGGAAGGTGACATCCAAAGAAGTGACTAGCCAAAGGCTACCTGCTAACAGTGACAGATTTGAAAATTAGAACCCCAATTTCCCAAGTGTCTGCTTCATCTTCCTCCTCTGCCATTACAATGTTTCCACTGTATTATGACTGTGGAGACTGATGGAAAGGAATTCTCATTTTCCTATGCAGAAAGACAAAATTAATTTCTCACTAACTCCCTTCTTAGAGATATGCTCGTTTCCTGATGAGATGAAAGGATTAAACATTCACAAATGGTTAACTAGGATATATAAATACACAAAAGGCTATAGGGCCAGAGTTGGAGGTCAAGGTCAGGAAACATAACGCCAACCTGCAAAATCAAGATTCATAACAAAAAGAATTTTTAAAACATACCTCCCACCCTCCTCTTCTGAGATGGAAGATTATAGATATGGAATATTGCATATACTTCCAGACATGGTTATTGTGTTGTAAGGTTTTGCTGAAATGTCAGACTGGACTCCTTTTTTACTTTGTTACAAGTAAATGATTGTTGGAAAGATAAAGAAGGGTCACAATTAGAAATGAAGATGATAGGGGGAAGCTAGGTGGCGCAGTGAATAAAAGCACCAGCCCTGGAGTCAGGAGGACCTGAGTTCGGATCCGGCCTCAGACACTTAACACAAAAATAACTAGCCATGTAACCTTGGGCAATTTACTTCACCCCAATTGCCCTCCAAAAGGCAAAAAAAAAAAAGAAGAAGACGAAGAAGAAGAAGAAATGAAGCACAACAAATGATACAATAACCAAAAAAATTCAATATATGAGAATAGTCCCCTAAGAAGTAAGGTATGACTTTGAATTGTGTTGCCAATAAGATTAAGGCATCTTCCTAAAATCCCAGAGACACAAACTAAAAATATAACAAATTTAAAAAGAGCTGTGTCATCATGACTAGTATAGCTTGTAATGACAAATACAAAGAGAAAGGGGGCATTCTGTACAAAAGCTAGGAGAGTTCAATAAGGAATTTATCAGTATCTACACAGCACTGTCCAGGGAAGATGACCTTTTAACCTGCATATTCTGATCCATTTGCCAAGTATACCCTGGGGATGGATTCAGATTAGCTGACATTTATACTGTACAGCATCTTAAAGTTTGCCAAGCACCTTACATAACTCATCTCATTTGCTAAGCTACTAGCATAGCTTTGTGATGGTACCATTTCAGGTAAACCAATTTCCTCTCTTCCACCTCTGTTGACATCAAGATACCACCTGTTCTAAATATAGCTCCCCAAGAAGACTTTCTTCATAGTAAGACAACTTGCTGACCAGATGATATAAGAATTCTAGTCATCCTAGCAATTAAAACTTCCCCCATGTAAATTTAGACTCTGGCATTGTCAGTTTTTCCTTAGTCTGCTTGGTTTAAATCAGTTCCCCAGAGCTTAGCCAGCCCCAGTTGAAAATCAGATTCTGGACCTGGCATGACATCACTGTACCCTGGGAGGCTCCAATCTTCAATACCTTCGATTTTCTTTGTACAGCTTTATTAATGAGAGGTAAAAGGCACAAGGTAATAGTCATGTTAGAAGGACCTTCTGCAACAGAATCAATCCTATGGACACAGATAGCATCACTTATTAACAGCACCATCATCTAATAAGAAAAACTGAAATAATATACAAGATGTAAGTATTCTGGCTTGGGAGTGGCAAGAGACTGAAAGAGTGAAGGAATAATAGCAAATTGTGCTATTAAAACATTATGGGTGATTTAATGGTACTAAGCTGTAATGCCAGTTCTAGGAGAAGGAAGCATATTGTTTCAGAACTAATCTATTTCGAGAATATTAGACAAGTGGCAAGTCTCATTGATTTATCACAGCAGTCTTCATTGTCTTCCTTCTGAATGCATCAATATATGAGGCTTAAAAGTTTTTTGGAACAGCAAGGGTCTAGATGCTATTTTTAAGGTCTCCCTATCAATTCCTCCCAAAGGCTGCCTACTGTCATTAGAGATGCAAATTGGTCATAAGGGCTAATAGCAGCAGCTCACCCTCTCCTTTTATACCCAAGCTGGCTTCCTCCTATTTTTCTCCCCCTGACCCCACCCCCACTGCCACCTTCTAACACTATCAGATAGGCTCTGCTTCAAATTGCTAATAGTCAAATTGTTGAAAATTATATTACCTGCTTGCTTTAGTTAACTGAAGTCAGAAAAGTAGTAGTACAAATAGGAAGAGGGTAACTTTAGAGGTTTTTTGATACATTGGAATTTCAACATGGCAGATATTTGCATATAATTGGTTAAAAGGGATAAACAAAAAGACATGTCAAAAATGATCATTTGTAGAACAGAAGAACAGTGGTATCTATGACTCCCAAAAGGCAAGTGGAAAGATGAACTAATTAGAAGAACCAAGATTTCAGTTTCAGATATCCTTGAGATGTTAGAAGCATATTGGGGGCAGGTAGGTGGCACAGTGAGTAGAGCACCAGCCTGGAGTAAGGAGTTCAAATCTGGCCTCAGATACTTAACACTTACTAGCTCTGTGACCTTGGGCAAGTCACTTAACCCAACTGCCCTGCTTTTCCCCCTCCAAAAAGCAAAAAAAAAAAAAAAAAAGAATTGAAGTGGAGATGCTGTCTGGTCACTTGGAAGTGTTAGATTAAACCAGGGGTGGGAACAAATTGTTCTGTGAAGTTTGGATTCAGTCAAAGGTTTACATTTAAGGACCTAGAGGGCCACATGTGGTTAAACCCTTAGAACATCTGTTAAGCATCTACTACATATTAGTAGTATGTCCCACTATGCTGGGCACTGGGGACATAAAGACAAAAAATGGAACAGTCCTTATCCTCAAGGTGCTTATATTCTATATAAAGGCTATAATACATACACTAAGCAGAAGCAAATTAAATATAAAATATATTCAGAGTAATTCAAAAATGGAGAGAGGACTAATAATAGGGGGTGGGAAAGGGAGAGAACTGGGGAAGGTCTTGTGGAACAGGTAAGAAAGAAGTTAGATCTAGAGATGCCAAAGTAAAAGCTGTGAAGTTGAAGCCATAGGAATGAATGGTTTACTAAAGTAAGCAAGCAAGGATACCACCTTGGGAGGCACCCCCAGGCAAGGGACACAAAGAACAGGAGGAACCAACAAATAAAAAAGGAGTTTCTTACCAGTATAAGAGAAAAGCCAGAAGGAGCTTCCAGGAAGAATTGGTGAATTATGCGGGTTAGGAAAAGGTCAGGGGTGGCTGCAAGAAGAGGATACTCTGCTAACCTTAGAAGAAATACTTTTTGTTAAGACTGGTAAAAATAGACACTAGGGTTACAAGGAGTTAAAGAAACAAGCAGACAAATAGAAGTAGTAGGGACATAGTTCATTGTCAGGAAAAGACGAGAGAACAGATGGTACCTACAAGGGGTAATGATATCAATCCAAAAAAAATGAAGATGGGTAAACATGAACATTTTTGAAAAAAGGATAAGACTGAAAATGCTTAGAAGGGGAGGGGCTGACGTTCTAAAGGAATGGCTCTCCAAATATTTTTTTAACTAGACCTATGATTTAATTGGTATAAACTTCTTTTACCAATGCAAATTGATACAGGCATCAATGTGACTTGTGGTCTTAGAGATTTGTCTGGTCACACAACCAGCATGTCTCAGATACATAACTCAGAAGTCAGATGTCCCTAACTCCAAGACCAGCTAACCTTCCAGGGGCCATGTCATGACCTCAAAGAGTGTGCGATCAATAAATCCGAGGAAGAAGCATCAAATTCCATACTCCCCAAAGAGTCAATTATAGGGTTTTGTCTCCAACATAATTCCACAATACATTCCTCCCCCACCTTCCTTCTCTGTAATTCAAGCTCCCTTAACTCTGCCCTTCTGAGTCAAGCTATGGCCTTGAATGCAAATTACAATCTAAACTCACCCATAGCGACAGCTATGCAGGTGCCAGTGGGCGATTCCCCACAACCATCCACCCAGGATGTTCAGCCCTCTTCTTTTCCTATTACTTTGAGGCTACAGGAGTCATTCATCAGAGGGTGAATTCTGTTCCCTTTTCATTTAAGTGGGGCAGAGTCAATCACACAAAATAAGTAGGCATGGATGGCTTGCATTTTGAATCCTGGAATTCTCCCCCTTTTAAACTTCCCTACTACTGTCTTTTCAGTTGCCCAGGTTTGGATCTTTGGGGTCATCTTTGACCCTTCACTTCCTCTCACCCTGTAAAGTCAAACAGTTTCTAAGTCTTGTAACTTCTCCATCTACAATATCTCTTGTGTCTCTCCTCTTCCTTATACTCACAAGTTCTGGTTCAGGTACTTATTGTTGCTTCCTGGACTTTAGCAATAGCCTGGACTTAGCATCAGTAAGACCTGAGCTTGAATCCTGCCATAGACATTTACTAGCTGCGTGACCCTGGCCAAGTCACTTAACCTCTCAGCCTCAGTTTCTCCATCTGTAAGATGAAGATAATGAGAATATCTGCCTCACAGGGCTGTTAGGATTAAATGCAATTATACATGTAAAATGTTTTGCATACCCTTAAAGAGCTATGTAAATGCTTATCAATTTAAAATTTATTATTCTTGACTAATTGGTCTCCCTACCTCAACTCTCTCCTTCTCCAATCCATGCTCCATATAGCTGCCAAAGGGATTTTTCCAAAGCACATTTCTGACCATATTATTCCACCTACTCAAAGAGAATCCCCCTCCAATGATTCTAGATTCAAATGCTCTATTATTTCACATCTAAATCATCCTTTTAAATGGTCACTTTTTAATCTAAGTTTTATATTATAAATAATTAACATAGTTCATGTAATTTATAAGTAAATAGACACACATAGGAGAATATGCTTAAAGATACTTAATAAGAGTATTATTAAATAATACGCTTAGTTATTAACCATTACATATATTTATTAGTCATTAAATAGTGTGCTTAAAATGCTTAAAAGTAATACTTTTATTATTGAACATATTTAAGCACACTCCTTTTTGTTGTTGAGTCATTTCAATTGTGTCCAACTCTTTGTGATCCCATTGAGGTTTTCTTGGCAAAAACACTGGAGTGGTTTACCATTTCTTTCTCCAGCTTCATTTTACAGATGAGGAAACTGAGGCAAACAGGGTGAACTGGCTAATAAGTGTCTGATGCCAGATTTGAACTCAGGAAGATTAGTCTTCCTGGCTTCAGGCCAGGCACTCTATTCACTGTGCCACCTAGATGCCCCAAGCACGCAACCCACTATGTGTGTCTATTTACTTATAAATTACACGAACAAATAAATTACATGTGATCAAAAAAGACTGGAGATCATTGTGTAATAGCTTATTGCCTCTCATTTCAGATATTCAGAAGTTGAAAAAAAATTATGTTAGAGAACAGAGAGGCAAAAAGAACCAATGCCGGGGCAGTATTGCAATGATAACATTAGGAAATTCATATCAAAATGTCTCAAAGGAAAGGGTCAACACTCTCATTCTACAGAGAAGGTCACTGAGGTTCAAGGAGGTTAAATTTGAGAGGTGGGATTTCAACCTGGGATCTCTAATTCCTCCCCCTCCCTGTACTATGCTAGAGAGTCTGGGAAAGACAAGTTGGGAAAGACAAGTTGGCAAAGAGTAAGGAAAGAATTGATGAGTAATTCCTGGCCTACAGTCAGGAAGATCTGTGTTCAAATCCAGCTTCAGACACTTGCTTAGTTATGAGACCTTGAACAAGTGACAACCTCTGATTCCTCATGTGTAAAGTGGAGATGATAATGATAACCCCCTCACAGGGTTGCTGGGAGGATCAAATGAAATAACATTTGAAAAGTGCTTAGCCCACAGCAAGTACCATATAAATGCCAGTTATTAACATGATGAAATGTGCAACCCATCTCCTGAAAGGGAAGTGACTTATAAAGCAGACTGAGACACACACACACACACACACACACACACACACACACTTATGTATACAGATAGATGTGTGTATAGATATGAAATGTTAAGAAAGAAGGCCTCTGGCAGCTTCCCACACCAGGAAGAACCCCCTGGGTGGGAAGTTGGGGTGGGGGGGTCAAGTATATATATCAGCTCCTTGAGACAGCAAAAACAGCAGCAACTCTGGCTGCGGCGATCTCCCAGGGATCCTTTGGGAGATGGGCAATTTGGGTCATTCACAAATCAGATAAACAGGAAGAGACTACTAATATCGTTGAATGAGGCACACCACACTTACATTCCCTCTCCTTATGATACTCTGGGGAGAAAGGAACATACTAGCTATCAATTCTTACAGCAAAATAGTCAACAGTGGCAACAGGAAAGATGGTAATGGTGACAAACTTGCACAACAAATGAACAATTACCCAAAGGCCATTCTTGCCCAGCCAGGTTTAGCCTACTACCGCTTTCTATGAGAACAAGATGGACTTAACCTTCCATGGAATGGTTATCTCACTCAAGCTAATACTGTCCCTCCCTCTACCCCCCATTCACCAACCAGTACAGACACACCCTCCTTTCATACAATTCTGGTCTATACCCTTCCATGAATCCTCCCTACAGGAGCCACTTGATGCAATGGAGACCTTCCCTCAATCTTTTGATATTTCACAGTTACAGGTCCAATACCAAGGCTCTTATGCCTCATCCATAATACGTGACTAGCCCACCTTCATTTCTGGTCATGCAAACCCTTGATATGATCTTTTGCATAACTTTTCTCCTGCAAGTCATTGTTGGTAATAAGTTTTAAGCCTCCTTAATCTCTGCCCTTTGAATCACCTGCAATTTTAAATCTACTGAGGTTGTGGGTATTACATGAGTCAGAGTCATAGACAATGACTGGAAGAATCTGGGGGAAGGGGACAGGACCCATGAATTCTGACTGGTTTGAGAGCATTCATAGTGAGGAAACTCCCTGTAATGAAAAACTGGGACTGTTTCACAATTTAGCCTTAGTGAGTTGCCTGGGGAAGTGGGGGGAGGGGGAAGGGCCTCAGAGGTGAGTGACTCCTCAAGGGTCACATCACCAGCAGGCATCAGAAGCAAGACTGAACATAACTCTTCCTGACACTGAGACCCAGATCTCTATTCACACCACATCCTTATGGGAGAATACCTATGCTTAAAAAAATAAAGATTAGTTTTATAGTGAGGAACACACCTTGGGATCATTCAAAGCTCGTTGTACTTAAAGAAATGCATCTCAGTCTAATTTCTAACTCCTACTGAATTCTAGGCCCAACTCATTGTTTGTCTGCAATGCCTGTACAGGCACTGATGAACTAACTGAACAGGTTGCCCATTCAATAACATGTCATGAAAAATGCATTTTTCATTTCCTTGGTTTTTCTTGTGGCCATGCATCTTAATAAAAGAATTCCAGGGCTATACATGATAAGCTCAATATCATCCACCAACAGCAACACTACTAGAATCTCTTTATCATTAATTAAGAGAAAGGATGGTGAAACTTAAAGGGTGAAAAAGCTTTCAAGAAAATCAAAAGGGGAAATGGAGAAGCAGGACATCCAAGCAACAGCCCAGATGCAACTGCAGCTGTAATTAAGACACAATTTTCTATTTAGAGTTTTCCCTACAATAAAATTTTGTAATTTGGACTAATTGGTGGGAAGGTCATGCTGAATCAGTAAAAAAAAATCTTAATTATAGAATATTTTAAAAGAAATGCAGTTTAATTACTTCCAAATACCAACCAGAGCTAGAACTAGGCTAATAAGGTATTACTTAGTAAAAGTCCTTAGGGAACTAGATTTTAAAGGCTTTGGATGAACTGCAGCCAGGATACTAGCAGCAATGGGTACCTAGTGGTATTTTCTAAAGTGCTTGGGGGTATTTAAAAAGTTTACTCTCAAAGAGTCTAAATACTTCCCCCATATAACTTTTTTACACCATCAATTTGCTTAACAAACTCATTTACTGAGAATGCAGAATTAAATTTTAGGATAGTCCCTATTCTAATTATCCAAATTTTCAATTAAATGGGATTTTATTAGGTTCTCATGTCCACTTTTCAGAAGCAAGAAACCTTAGGGGAAAGGGAGAGAGAATCCAAGACCGTTCAGCTGTATTCAGAAGTATGGTGACAAGTGATGATTCACATAAGCATATGCTAGTTATTTAATTTATTATATACTAAAATGAAAAGCAAACTGTACATAACAGAAATTAACCATTTCATGTATAATCTTTGTTCTATTTTGCAAATGGAAATGCTCATTTTATTTGGTAGTAAGAATTAAATAAATTTTAGAACAAAACAAAAATATTACATACAATAAGCTAGAAAATATGGTATAAGGGACAAAGAACATTCTTGAAGTCAAGGAGAACTGGATTCATATTCTCCCTGGCACATACTAATTCCCCCAGCTACTAGTGCCTGCTCTCCCTTCCCAAAGCACCTTGTACACATTCTGTATGTTCTTAGATATGTACATGTTGCCTCCCCTATTAGGATGCAAGCTCCCGTGAAGCCACATATACAAAAATAATCATCCCAGTTCTTTCTGTAGGGGCAAAGAAATGGAAACTGGGAAGAGAGAATAACTTAGGGAATGGCTAAACAAAATATGACATGAACGTGATAGAATATTATTGTGCTCTAACACAATAATTTGTCAGTGCAGACAAGCCTGGGGAGATATGTATGAACCAATTTGGAATGAAGGAGGCAGAACAACGAGGACAATTTATACACAACGTTGTAAAGATAAACAACTTTGAAACACCTAAGATTTCTGCTCAGTGCAATAACCAACCATGATTCCAAAAGGACTAGTGATGATCCACGTTCCCCATCTCCTGACAGAGAGGATGGACTCAGTTTGGAGAATGAGACACATTTCTGGTCAGAAACAATGTGGAAATTTGTTTTATTTGACTATGGATATTTGTTATGAGTGTTTTGTTTTTCTTTGTTTTCCTTTTAAATTGGATAGAGGAGGGAGAGAAAATAAATGTTTGTTAATTTAAAAAATAAAGAAAATGAGGTGTGGAAAAAATGTAAGCTTCTTGGGGGCAGGAATAGCTTTACTGCTGTCTTTTCATCCGTAGTACTTTATGTGCTGGAACATGGTTATAAGTGCCTGCTGGTTGACTACATGATCTTGAATCTCTCAATCTCATAGTAACTTTTGCTTTTAAGGGGGAAGGCAAGGCAATTGGGGTTAAGTGACTTACCTAAGGTCACACAGCTAGTAAGTGTGTCAAGTGTCTGAAGCCACATTTGAACTCAGGTCCTCTTGACTCCAGGGTCGGTGCTCTGTTCACTGTGCCACCTAGTTGCCCCCATAGTAACTTCTTAAGACTGTAAATTGCAGAATAACTGCCCACGGGCACTGACAGAAAGTTGCACATACCAATGCTCCCCCCTCCCACCTATCTATTTTCTTTTACACATGTATGTGCATCTAAAAACGAATCCATCCCTTCTATTGCTCTCTGACAATATCCTATTACTGGTCTTGCCTTTCTTACGTCAAGACTTTCTCCCAAACATCTCTGTGAAAATGAGAAGGCGAGCAACAGCTTGACCCAACCATTCTCTGGCCAAACTTGAGATGCTAGGTCACCTCCTGTAACAACCTCCAAATGCACTTACCCCTTGTTAGAGAGACAAGGTAAGGAATTCTTAAATGTTTTTATGCCTTTTATGACTGCCTGCATCAGAGTTATCTTAAAAAGGCAACCTGGTGCACCTCCCACACTTCCTCTGAATGGGTATAACCTTGGTCAAGTCACTCTCTGAGCCTTAGTTTCCTCATTTGTAAAAAAGAGGCCACTCACTTCTAGCTCTCAGGATGGAAGTCCTGTGTAAACTTTAAAGAGCCACATAAATATGGCATTATTATTAGAAGCTTGAATCCTGAGCAGAGAGAAAGTCTGTTTTATCTGCTTTAGTCTGCTCCAGGGATGGTACCATGCATGATTTAGCAGTTTAATAAATTCTTATTGATGACAATCCCTTAGAATTTGATCTGTCTCTGTGAAATGTGGACAAGCAAAGCACAGAATTTTTTATATGTTCTGTAAATAAGTATGAAGTACTTTGTAAAAGAAATAATGATACACCATTCCAAACAACTACATTCTCTGCCACCCAGTGGGGTTCCATGCTTTGAACTTAGAGGGAGATTATGTAATGAAAATCCAATTGGGAGATTCTTGATAGGTTTTTGTCTAGAATACTCATCTTTGTCTGGCCAGTGCTGCCTGCTATTAAGCTCTAAGGCCTAGAATCCAACTAGGTAATAGAAGGATGGAGGGTTGGGGTGGCTAGGTGGCACAGTGAATAGAGCTCTGGCCCTGGAGTCTGGAGGACCTGAGTTCAAAGCTAGCCTCAGATACTTAACACTTACTAGCCATGTGACCTTGGGCAAGTCACAACTCCAATTGCCCTGCCTTCCACCCTTCAAAAAGGGGGAAAAAAGAAGGAAGGAGGGCATTCTAACCCTAATAGCTCTGAGGTTTCCTTTTTAAAAGGTATTTAAACAGAAATTGGCTTTAAAAGGAATTTAACATTATGGGAAATTATTCCCAGCCAACATGGAAGTCATTTAAGATTTGTTGTTCAGTTGTTGTTTTCAGTTGTCTCTGACTCTTTGTGATCCCATTTGGAATTTTCTTGGCAAAGATACTAGAATGGGTTACTATTTCCTTCTCCAGCGTATTCTACATCAAATGAAGAAACTGAGGCAAGCAGGGTTAAGTGACTTGTCCAGGGTCACTCAGCTAGTAAGTATCTGAGACCAGATTTGAACTCAGGAAGATGAGTCTTCCTGACTCCAGACTCAGCATTCTATCCATTGTGCCACTGAGCTGCTAACATTTAAGATTAAGTTATGTTACAAGATTTGGAGAAAAAAGAGAGGAAGGAGTCTCTTAAGTTTAGAGAATGAAATTCCACTTAGTCATTTCATTTAATTCCTTTTTTTATCAACTGGAGAAGAAAAATATTCCCTCGAAGGTAAAAAACTTAATGGCATGCCTTAAAATCACACAGGTGAATGAAACCTTTTAATAAGGTCATAATATCTGATGACATAAGACTTATTTTATGATGGACACACATTCTTGTACCCTAAACGTGCTACACTCTTTTTTTTTTTTTTTTTTGCTTTTTGGAGGGCAATTGGGGTTAAGTAACTTGCCCAAGGTCACACGACTAGGTTTTTGTTTGTGTGTGATAAGTGTCTGAGGCCGGATCCGAACTCAGGTCCTTCTGACTCCAGGGCTAGCGCTCTATTCACTGCGCCACCTAGCCGCCCCTACACTCTTATCTCTAGCAAAATCCTTGGTTCTGTTCAGAATGACTCGTCAATGTGATTTTGTCAGCCAACAGAGAAGTGTAATTAGTGGTTCCAACTAACTAAAATACAAGTAAAAATTTATTTAGTCTTAGAATTTCTATTACCTTGATTTACTAGTCCTTCCCAGAAAGTTGTATGAAATTTAGGTCAAATTTTAGAAAGAGATATTTGGGTTCAATATACTTTCAATGTAACCCTAGGGCAAGATACTTAGCCTCTCCAGGCATCAGTTTGCTCTTCTGTAAAATGAGGGGAAGTAGGCTATTTGTCTTCCTAAGGTCATTTCCAGCTCTATGATGCTATGACTAGTAAAGTGATTTCTTTTTAGCTTTACCTTGAAGAAACAATTTGTTTTCCCTCTTTACAACTCAGTTCAAGAAACAGCTGAAGACAGTTTAAAAGTTTAGTTAATCAACACTCAAGTAACTGGCATTTTTCCACAGGCAGAAGACACAGGTGGTAGAGAAAGCCATTAAAGTCAAGAAGATTCCAAGTCCTTTTGTTCTATACTTAAAAGCTGAAGTCTTCAAATAAACAAAATCTTGAGAAGTCCCTTTGGAGACTTCATAGAAGCTAATAACAATAGCAAACAATAAAGTTTCTATTATTACACCAGAGTTACTATTTCTGCTTTAAAAACAGCATCAGGAACAACAACATATATTTAGATATAAAAAGGAAAAAAAGGGCAAAGCTACCAAGAATTTCTTATATGAAGTGCTTAAATTTATGCTTTGGGGTTCATACAGTTCTCAAATCTCATCTTTTCCTTATTCTCAACTGAAGAAAACAAAGAAAAACACCTCCCTAATTTCCTGTTGCAGAAATTGAAGGTTAACATTGACAATTTCATCTGCTAAATTTCACAGGAAAATAGTTTTCTCTTGAGGGTATTATAGATAAAAATAATTTTCACCAGGTTACTTTTGTGAACTTACAGGCATAAAAGCATTTACTAGCAATGAGTTTAATGCAAAAACCAGTCCAAAAATATCCGTGTTCTCTGAGAATGTGGTGTCACCACAGGAGTGGTGTTAAACTGAAATAGAAATGGGGACCACGATGCTGTATGTAAGGATCCCTGTGGGCCACATAATGAATACCACACATGTTTATATCCTTTTTTTATTACTACATCAACACAATGAAATCAGATAGGAACAACATTTTAATCTGGATCAGGGTGATGCTTCCAAACAACAGCATTACAATAGTGCTTCTGTGAACTGGAGCCTATTAAAGAATTGTGAGTACAAACACCATTCTATTGTCTATTTCTCCTTGGCCAATGTGGGGTCTGAGTGCTTACCTTGGCAATCTGCTCAGCAGGACAAGTTTAGAGAAATAGTTTCTAATCATCTTTATTTTTTTTCATAATAATACTCATTACAATAGCCCTGAGTGACAAATGCTGAGTTTTCATTTCTTGGGACTTACTGATACCTAGGTAATATTCATGAATGTGGTTGTAAATTATGGGTGAGCTCACAGAGCCTCAGAGATAAATCCTGATACTTCATTTTGGAGATGAGGAAACTCCTAGGTGAGTCAGTTTGCCCAAGATCGATCATATTGCTAGTTACTAAGACAATTAGGACTTGAATCTAGGTTTCCTGATTCTCAAGTCATCATTGTCCAACTATACCATGTTTCCAACCATGTTAAAGTGGCAAAGGAGTGGCCAAAGAGACTTGGAAAAACCATTATTCAGTTAAGCAATTTCTATTATCTATGTTGCTGGAAGAAAAGATGAGGGGCTGTAAGGTAAGAAATACAGGGTGCTCCCAAAGTCTTAGTGCAGCTTAAAGCTTTAACAGGTGTAAAATTGCCCTAAGACTTTTGTGACAGCCCATTTATTTCTCATTGTAAATTAATAGTCACTTGGTTTTTAGGTTATTTCCTTTTGCATTTGGTTAGTCTATGTTGATTTTATATAGAGTGAGAGGTAACTCCTGGGTGAACTGAACAAAAAATCTTTAAACTTCCATAGCTAAGGAGAACCAGATCATGGTGAAACCACAAATATATAAAATTCACCAAAAGCCAAGTCTGAAAATAGCCTGTTGGTCAATACTCATCTTACTGACAACTGACCAACAAGTATTGGAGATATTCTGTCTCGGGCTAGAGGCATGTTGGTGGTGCAGTGGATGGAGCACTAGGCCCTGAGTCAGAAAGACTCCAATCTAGCCTCAGATACTCATTTGTTTTGTGACCCTGGGCAAGTCACTTAACCCTATCTACCTCCATTACCTCATCTGTAAAATGAGCTTGAGAAGAAAACCCCAAATGGAGTCACAAAAAGTCAAATACGACTGAACAACAACAAAAATGATTTAAGTGAAAGGGGCTTTACCTTCACAAAACTTACATTCAGTGAGGAGAAACAATGTGTATACAGAGAAGGGGATATAGAATAAACACAAGGTTAATTTAGGGGAGGGAGGCCCTATTTGCAGGGAGGAGGGGGCAATCAAGAAAGACTTCATGGAGATGTCCTTTGAATCGAGCTTTGAAGGAAACCAAGACTTCTAAAAGGTGGAAAGTGAGAAAGTTAATGATATTCCAGGAACAGAGGGTAGCCCTGTGCATAGGAACATAGATAGGACATGGGAGATCCCATGGAAGGAATGGCAAGATGGCCTATATGTCTGAACCACAGAGTACATGAAGATGAGTGGCATGTGATAAGCTTGATAACAGATACACACATATGCACTTGGAGATATGTATATGGGCTCTACGCAGTCTTCTTCCTATAACCTTATTTACTCTAGTTCAGCAGTAGAAATACTCATTTTCTTTTCCTGTAGATGGTTATCTTCAGGTCTGATGCCAATTAAATCATCACAGAATTTGAAGGGTTGAAAGAGACTTTAGCAGCTATCTAGTCCAATTCATACCCAAATAGCAATTCCCAAAATAGGTGTTTAATCACATTAGTATTCCACCTTACATCCAAAATCTACAGTCAAGGACTACAGTCAACACCAAGGGCTTTGAATTACAAAGAATCTGTAAAAACTAGAAAACATATGCAGACAACTTCTATTTTTAGAGATTATGTCAGACAAACACTTACTGTTAAGTGCCATAATGTTATCTGTTCCTGGGTGATGGAAATTTATTCCCATTCGTCCTAAAAATAAATAAATAAATGTTGGTGAGCAGAAAGAAAAAAACCTAAATGTTCAACTTAATAGCCTCACAACTATTACAAGACAAAAACATTCCCAAGGAGCTAAAATAGAAAAACAAAATAAACCACAACCAACCCAGATGGTTTTACATCTTAAATCTGTTAAGAAGAAACAACTATTACAAAGGCTTTAAAAATAAAATAATAAAATATGCAAATGCAAGTATCAGAACCATGCCCCAATCCTAAGATTAAGTCAGAAGCTTCTGTCATAAAGCTCTGAGAATTTAGCAGATCTTGATATGTATTAGTATGCCAGAAATATAAATGCAACTGTCTGGATTAAATTTTTATTCTACATTTAACCTCTCACCTTGACCTTTTGATCCAAGTAACAAAATGACACACATACACAAAGGTTATGTACTTTGATACTTGGAGGGAACAGAAAAGGCACAATTCTTACATTAATGGCATACAACTATAAAAAATAGAGACAAGGAAAAAGACAATATAATGTAATTTGGTACAGGGCAGGGGATTAGGAGTTGGGAAGAGTAAGAGACACGCATGGTTTCAAAGATAAAGGGAACTCCCTTCCTTACAGATCTACCTAGTCTTCCCCAACAGTATTAGAAAGTTGCCTGAGGCACTGAGAAGTCAGGAGGATTTCCCATGGCCCAGGTCCCACTATGGTCAGTCTGCCATCTTGGCCATACCAAGATATAGATAGCTTCAATCAATCATAGAATTTCAGAGTTGAAAGAAGGTATCTACTCCAATCCCCTTGATTTCATAGGGTGAGGAAGCTATATTCCAAGGAAAGGGAGTGATTTGTCCAAGGTCACACGGCTTGGCTCTCAGCTCCTGTGATTCAAGTCTACTGCTCTGTTCTACTATATAACCATGCTGACTCTCCCTAAATTAAAGTACTCAGCTCTGCTACATGTTCTTTGTTGGCAACTTCCTAGAATGCTGGAACAATCACTTCTGGACTAACAAAATAGAAGTCAGATACTTAGCAATTCTGTTTAAAAGATTCATAAAGTACGTTTCCTGGAAACAGTGCTTTTAGTTTAAATCTCTGATTTTTACTCTTGGTTTTGCCAGGTGGTCTCCAATGACCCTAAAGCTGGTCATAAAATTCTCCAAATAGTATTTTATCTTCCCATCAACCCCAGAGTTAAGCTCTTATGTATTATCTCCCTCATCTGGAGTGTGAGCTCCTTGAGAGCAGTCTTACTTTTGCTATTTAGATCCCATGCCCCTGACACCATGCTTGGCATACAGTAAGCATTTAAGAAATGCTTTTTTCATTTGTTCATTTATTAGAAGGAAATTATACCATATAGCAATAGAAAGAGTGTTAACAATTGTCAAAAGATTGGGGATCATTCATTTTAAAACCTCTTTGGGAATTTGAGAAAAGTATGAAACAGAAGCACCCCAGCCCTGACCCCAGGATATCTGGTATATGCCCTGTTATCTGAGAGGCAGACAGACTGTAGACAGACAGACACAGAGAGAGACAGAGACAGAGACAAAGAGACGGAGACAGACAGAGACAGAAACAGACAGAGAGATATTATTAGTCTCAACTTAGAATTGCCATTTTCCGAAATAAGGTCACAGCAGTTGGTGAAGCATGCAACAGTTCAGCAAAGCTGTTTAGAAACAAACAAAAAAAAAACTCCATGCATTCCAATAATCATTTAAATCAAAGATCATTCCATACTCTAAAAGCAAAGACAAATATTTAGACCCTCTCTGCATCTTATTGGTAGGTTAGAAAAAAAGAATTGCGAAGTGGCAATAGAACAATTCCATCCTAATTTGTCAATTTCCTACTCAAGCCTTTGAGTAAGGTTTTAAGTCAAAACTAGAAGGTGGCAGCTTCTTTGTGTAACAGGAAAGACCCCATATGACACAACAAACTAAATACAGAAGGACTTTGCGGTTTTTCTTATTTTTGATACTTAAAGTCTACCTATCATCACCTTCACATTTCCCTAGTCCATTAAAAAATGTAATCAATTAAATAGGAAAGGGACATAAATATGCAATTACCTCATTCAACATATAATCAAACAGAGGCCAGAGAAGGGACTGACTTGTCTGGGGTCACAGAATGGGTTAGAGGCAGAACTAGAACCCAGATCCCCAAATTGTTTTCAGAAAAGCATTAGAGGGCTGGGGAAGGGGAGACTAGAAAAATCAATAGTATTTTACCCAACCACGGTTAGGTTCTTCTTCCTTCAATTTTGATTTAAAAGGCTTCCACTGGAAGAAGCAAAAAAGGAGACAGTGCCATTTAAATTACTGTTACTGAATCTCTAGGGAAGCATATAATGTTGATTTGTCTATAAAATTTATATTTCTGAAGCACAGAGGAAAGTATTTTAAAATATTTCCTATGCAAAAATGATTAGTTAAGTATTGAAAGTGAGATGTTTCATATAAAATTCTAAGAATAAAGGATAGGACTCCCTAAACATATAGGCTTCTATTAAAGAATTATCATTTCCTTTTATCAGACACTAATAGCAATTTCAAATACCTTTTAAAAATTACCCTAATGCTGCATAAATACTTCTCAAAATATTTTGTTCAATTGCTATGCTTTACTTTTTCTTCATCAGTCGCTTAAGTTATTTCAGTGAACTTCTAAATAAAAGGGAGTCATGGACTCCTATACCAAGAAGTGGTCATGGCTCTGCTTCCCAATATATGAAAATATATCATGGAGAAAAGTCCCATGGCCTTGCATGAATTTACACAAATTTTCTGGGGATGGGGTGGAAACAGTTACACAAAGTTTTCAATAATCCACATCAATGCTCCTCCCCTCCCTCCCATCACTGGTTCAGATAATCAAGAGTTCATTTAGGTTAATTAAAGCCATGTTAACATAGGAAAAATGGAATGTTATTGGATTTAGAGCTGGAAGGGAACTTAGGTATCATTTAATCCAATGTCTTCATTTTATAGAATGAGGAAACAGGTCCAGAGAGGGTGTGGTTTGCTCAAGATGTTGCAGATAGTTAAGGGTCAGTTCTGGGAACTCAATTCAATTCTCCTAACTGCTTTCAAGTACAGAGTTATTTCCACTGAACCCCAATAGCCTCCATTACTTACTCTAGCTAGCAGTCTATTTCAGTGCAAATTTGGCATGAGTAGAATCTCAGATTGTTAGAACAGAAAGGGGACTCTAAGAAACTGTTGAGTCCTAACTTCTCACTTTGCAGAAGAAGAAAATGAAACCCAAAATCTAGTCCAAAGGGATGCAGTAAGTTAGTGACAGTAAGTTAGGCAGAATCAGGCCTCAACACCAGGTCTCTTCTCCTAGGCAACTGGTCTGCCCATTTCATCCTACTGGAAGTCACAATGAAACCTTTCCCCAGCAGCCAATGGCATTCAAAACTTATCTGTCCAAAGAACTTAAATTTTGTGGTTTTAATCATAAATCAATAGCCTGATTTTCAAAAGAAATGATGAGAGAGAGTCTATAGCAGGCCATGATTGCTGCAGAAAAATTAGAAATGTGCCCCAAGACAAAGCTACATTGCCTTAATAACCTTAGGAATTTATTGCCTCTGAATGTCAAAAAATAAATCCTTCCTGAAGCCAGCTTACGCTAGATCTCAAGATACTAAGTTCCAGAAACCTACAAATTATCACTTAAAACCAAAACAAAAAAAAACCTTGTTTCTCTTATTTTCCGAGCTGCCTCTCTTTGGGCTTCAAGGGAGGCTTCCTGGTTCCAGAGTTTCTGGAATTTGTTCAACAAACCAACATCTTCTCCATTCTGTGCCTTATAATGTTTGAAAGGCTGATTAAATCTCTCTCAACTTCACCTTTCTCTACCAAAGTGCCCTCAAACTTTTTATCTAACCTCACCCAGAAGCAGCTCTATCCTGTGTCCTTTTCAATGGTCCTCAAAACTTTCATCACCCTTGGGAGTGTCCTCCTTGAGATATAGCAACAGGAAGGAAAACAGTCACTAAGAGCATTAGTCAGTGTTTTGTACAATGGTAAGAGGAGAGAGAGAGAGAGAGAGAGAGAGAGAGAGAGAGAGAGAGAGAGAGAGAGAGAGAGAGAGAGAGAGATCTCAGAGTTGTTAGGCCTGGTGAAGACAGTAGCACTGTGGACTCTGCCTCCCTTTTTGGGGTCAGAGCTGAGGGAACAGAACATTAGAGATAGGAAGGAAGTTATAAACCAATGGTACAAGGGGAAGAGCAATAGCTTTGGAGGCAGAATACCCAGGTTGTGATCCTGGTTCTGCAACTTCCCTGTGTAACCTTGGTTAAACTAGACTACCTCTCTGGGTCTCAGTTTCCTTATTTGTAAATTGAGGAGAGGGAAGGGTTGGTCTAGATCTAAGATGTCAAACATGGAGCCAAACCAGATTAAAATGTATCTCCTATCTGATTTTAATGCATTGATATAGTCATAAAAAAGAAATACATAAACCTATTTTTTTAATCAATAAGCAGCCTGCAGGGACACTTATATATGGTTTAGTGGACCCCCCTTTCCATCTGGGTTTGACACCCCTGGTTTCCTTCTAACTCTAACTCTCATTCTGTGATTGGTTCTAACCTCCAAGGTTAGAGAGGTGAGGTACTAAGGCTCATAGAAGCTAACTGATTTAACCAAGGTCAAAGATCTAGCTAGTTAATATCCTAACAAAGACCAGAATCCAAATCTCCTTGACTCCTAGACTGGTGTTCTTTCAGCTACACCACCACCTTATCTGCTAGCTCAGAATCTACCATTTTAATAAGTGTAGTTTGCAAAATTTTCCTCTTAAACATGTCCAAAAAGTTCTGTCCAAACCATGTATCCTCCCATGGTCTTTAATAAAATCAGGAATTATGTTTCTAGTTTCATTCCATTTTCAAGTTCTAGAGTGATGAGTGAGTTTGCATGTTAATAGAAAATAAACCACACTAAATAAAGATAACCTGAATCCAAATTCAAAATAAGACAGTTTCCTTTTTTCCTCTCCTTTGTCCAACAAATACTGCTGTTTAATCAGCTGCAAAAATAGAATCAAATGTGTGACATCTGGTGATTTTGGTTAATACAGGCTGGTGTTGCCAGTGTGACATTTTGTCACCTCCCCTTGGTCTGCAATTTTTAAATTGTTCCTGTCAGCTATCTCCTAAGTGTACTGTAAAACAGAAGCCTTTGAGAGCTATAAAATAGACTTGGTAAAATGAGCTTGTGGAAATTCTGCAATGTGCCCCACTTTCCACATAGATAAGAGTTTTCATAGGGTTAATGATATCAAAATTACAAAGGCTCAAGTATATTTTTAAATGTTTACTAATATATACATTTAATGAGGTTGGTCATGGAAAGAGTTGACTATTCAAATAGTATTTTATGTCACAAAGACTTTTTTTTTTTTTGCTTTTTGGAGGGCAATTGGGGTTAAGTGACTTGCCCAAGGTCGCATAGCTAGTTTTTGTGTTAAATGTCTGAGGTCGGATTTGAACTCAGGTCCTTCTGACTTCAGGGTCAGTGCTCTATTCACTGCACTACCTAGCCACCCCCTGTCACAAAGATCTTAAATACAAAACCACTTTTTCTAAAAATCTGCAGCTAAGTGGGTTTTTTTTTAATAAAAAAATGTACATGATGCTTCTTCAAGGTGTTGATAGGACAAGAAATTTCCTAACAGTTCTGCACTCACTTCTTTCCTCAAAGAATAAATGTATCTGACCTAATACAATGCATCTTCCTGAAAAGACTGTCTATGGTGATTTTTAGAATACCAAATCCTATTTTCCCTCTAAATCATCCATTTAGAGCTGGAAGGGACCATTTGTGTCTAGAGCTAAGGGCCATCTACCCCCACACCTCATTTTACAGAAGTGAAAGCTGAAGTTTTAAGAAGAGTGGCTTGCCCAGCACTACTTGGACATTCTCTGACTCCGGGAGAATTATGGGTCATATCTGTCACTGGGTACTGAACCTCATTGTCTCTGAAATGGACAGTAAAATTAGAGCAAAGTTCACAGTTTCCCTATTCTTAAAACATGTAAGAATGGATCCAAAGAACTTTAAATCATGTTGACAGACAGATGGTAATTTTTCTGATACAAATGATATTCAAAATATCCACTGACATCAATTGCCCAAGGTTATTTTTATATGGGGTATATTGAGTTAAGCAGATTAAAAAGAAAACGGGGAAAGAAGCGAAGAAGGGACTGAACTAAGAAGCAGTGGGCTCAAAAAACCAGACCAGCCTCTAACAAAGCACCTCCCCAAGATTATGTCGCAGGACCACCTACAGGTTTTTAGGTGCTCAGAATCTGACCTCTAGAAGTCTGCAGCAGTGGCCAGCTTTTAGTCATGGGCAGATAAATATGAGCTGGAGAGAGGGAGGAAGAAAGAGAGAAAGAGAGAAAAAGAGAGAGAGAGAGAGAGAGAGAGAGAGAGAGAGAGAGAGAGAGAGAGAACAAAATCACAACAGAATCCATGATTGAGTCTTAACAGTAAATAAATAAATGAGCCAATCTGTACTGCACACCCAGTATGAGGGAGTACAAGGCCAAGGGGACTGCAGAGGCTTTATAAAGCAAAACAGTTGTCACCATCAGCAGCCTGATTTGTCCAGTTCCCAAATGGCCTGCTTTTATATATTTAATTTCTACATATAGAGGTATAATATTCTAATCATGAAAGGATGTTTCTTGCCCCTGCCCCCCATATCTCTAGCTATCATTTCACCCAATCGTAGATCAAATGTACATAAGAACTTTTAATGGGTAATATTACCAGAATAGCTAATGTTTCCCCTAGTTGTTTCAGTACATAAATTATACTCTAAAAACAAATCTATCAGTATTGATTCTCAACTCACATCTGCTCCTTTCATTTTGCTAATTTCAGTTTCATGGTTCTCTGGTCAGAATAGTTAAAAACAAAGAAAACTCAAACAGACAAAAAGTACCCATGGAGGGTAGGTAGAGGAACTCAAGGTTCCTTTTGGAAGGTAGGCAGGGACACAGTTCAGTTTGTTTTGTTTTTGCTATTTTAAATTCCCAGTTCAGAGGTACAGTAGACACAAAGGTCAGAAGGGAAAACAGCATGAGGAAGACATAGCTCCCATTTGGTTCTACAATAAGAGGCCCCCTGGCCTACCACAGACAGACAACTTGTCCTCAGGGGGGAATGGGGCATTGCCTTTGCCTGGTGCATGTTACTGTGAGAGGGAACATGCTACTCAGTATTCTTCCTTATAATGTTCTGCCCAGGTCTCTCAGCCCTCCTTCTTTTGTGTGTCAATTGGGTGGGTTATTATGATTTCACTGGTCTGAAGAATAGCCAGTTCCTCAAGGTACCTGCCTCTGCTGACACAATCCACAAATGCTCTGAAACAGTGGAAGGGTGACCTGGGGACTGAGGAGTCCAGTGATGTTGACTAGGGCCTGTTTTTCCTAAAACCAAGGGAGTAGATATTCTCTCTATAGGCTGCCTCTCTAAATGAGGATAGTTTTTTATACCACTGGCACACAAAGATACATATGGTAACGTCTTCAAAAGATAAACATTTCCAGAAAAAAAAACCCACTATCTTTTTATGAAAAATGTAAACTTTGAAGTTTGAAATCTGTCAGCTTCAAATTAGGATCCATATTGGAACATTACCAATGGAAGGTATTCTGAAGATCACCTATGAGGCCCAGGGAGGCAAGGTCACATCAAATAAGCAGCCAGGCTGGAACTAGAATCAGTCTCCTGCCCCCAGTCCAGAGTCCTTTCTATGCCATACTCTCTTGATTGCGCTCTCAAAATTTTATGGACATTTTTATTAGTCATAAACTGGACAGAACAACTTTGGAGCAACTCAGATGAATGGGGACAGAGGTCCAATTTAAGATATCACATTCTACAGAAAATATCACACCGCATAATCCAAAACTCATGATAAGGGCTTATGTCTCAGAGAACAGATGACTCATGGAGTACTAGAAGAAGGCACCTGGAGAAAAAGCACCACTCAGTCAAAGTCTGAGTTCCAGAAATAGTGAGAAAGAGATGTCTCGTCTTCCCATTACGCTACATGCTCACTGAGGGCTGATATTGTGACTTACTAGACTGTAGATTCCTGCCTTCCCCACAAAGAGACTTAAACATAAAAGGGACTTAATCAGCTTTAATTGAATGAGCCTTCCATTGGTTAGGGGTATTGTGCCACTACTCTTTGGGTGGAGGACTACAGAAAAGCTCATTAATACACACACACACACACACACACACACACACACACACACACACACACACCCCATGATGGATCATTTATGCCATCCCTGATTTGCTCTTTCAATTAGGAAACACCTAAAAGTGTAATTATAATACAGAAATGTCACTCAAATGAGATATGTGCGAAGTACTTTGTAAACTTTAAAGTACCATGTAAATGTTAGCTCTTATTCACAATATCTTCATTTGCTCTCCTCAGCTCTCAAATTTTCCAGGATGGAAATAGGAATTGAGAAGCAGACTCTTTAACCCAAGGTACCATAAAACCAAGAAATAAAAGTGTTGGTACAAAGGACTATTTATTCAGATATTAAAATAATTTGCACTCCTGCTGTGGCCCAGGTAGAACATGAGGAGAAGCTGCTAGGCACAACCTGACTTGGTGAAAGCCTGTTGATAGCCAGATGTCTCAGTTGAGCAGTCTTGCAGAAAAGTGATCTCATCTTGCCAAGAATAAAGGAGAAACTCATGCAAAATGAGGACAAACTATTCCCTCAAAGATGGATTGTCACAGCACAGACAACACCAACTCTCCCCTGCTGGTGCACACAAACAAATACAGATACACATTTACACAGCCCCTAACTTCTTCCTTCAACACTGCCTCTAAAATTCTCCATATCGGTTTGGTTCACAATGATGCTCTAGATAATTATGCCTGAAATTATAGCCTGGGAAGCCTTAGAAAAAGGAAAGAAGGAGGGCCCAGAAAACAGGGGCCAAGTATTCTGGAGAGAGAGGAGCAGAGGCCTGCAGCAACTAATTAAAGAATTCAGCCCAAGAAACCTGGCTGTGAGGAGAATTATGGCAAAATGAAAAGAGTTTTAATAACATTGATTACTTAAGGCAAATTCTACATCTGTGGACAAATTAAAGGGAAAAGGGCTGATATGAGGGATAACTTTCAACTTCTTGCAGAGAATGTATTCCATTACCTTTACTACATGGTCTGACAACTGTGTTATTTCTACTGGAAATCAGGAAAGATACATGATATTCTCTGCAATGTAATGTAAAGAGACCATTGCCTTAAGTAGTTTTTGAAAAATCAGGCCCTTTACTTTAGAGTCAAATCTTGTTCTTGGGTCTGGTTAGAAGAGGATGGATTTATAGGCTACCTCCAGAAGAGGAAGATGTATGTGTGTAAAAGATGGACATTTCCTTTAATTCAGGGGTTTTGCAGACCATGGTAAGATTTTATGGTGAACTTGGATTGGCAAAAAAACACCTATCTTTAGTTTCACTAATTTTTCCTTTGTTTCCTTTGTAATCCTTTGTGTTTCATTTTATATATGGAAAACATTATCCTGAGAAGTCACCGGATGACCAAGGGCCCAGGACCCAAAAAGGTCTGGTTAAGAAGCCTTGATCAAATTAGAAAAATGCTTGACCCTGTGGTTCTCAATTATTCAGCTGCTCCCATGACCATGAAGAAGGTAGCACATATATAACCACCATAAAAATATTTAAATAAATTAGGGCTAGAAATAAACTTTAATTGATTATGGAGTCCCTGGTCCCTGTATCTAGGAAAAGTTGACCTTAACCAGGTCAGTCATATCTCTTCTGCTTTTAAAGATTTTCAGAGAATTAAGTCTGATATTGCAGACTCTTATGGTCAGCAGTCTTCCCTACCATTTTTTTTTTTTGGTCAGACCTATGATTTTATTAATGTAGGAAACTCCCAGTGAAGAAATTACCTCTAATAATGTAGATCAGTAAGTGTTATGCAAATTCTAGTATCAACTTACAGGTTTATGGGAACACTGAGAGATTAAGTGTCTTGCTTGGGATCACACACCCACCAAATGTGGGAGGTAGTTCTTTTTTTAAAAAAAATTGTTTTTAATGTAAATTTAAACTAAATTTAAATTAATTTATTTCCATAATAAGCAATTATATTTACTATATCATATATTATATTAAATGTGGCATTAAATATATAACAAAAATATTACTAATAAATATATAATAAATAGAATAATTAGATTAACAATTAAATTTAAATATTTAAATGAATAATTTATTTCCCCTCTAATTATGTGTAAAAACAATTTTTAACACTCATTGTGGAGGTAGTTCTTGAAATCCAGATTTTCCTGACAAGGCACACTCTTAATTCACCAAGCCATGCTATCTCACACTGGCTTCCTTAAATTTAACCTAAATCAATTTTAAGATCGAGTCATTCTTTTTTCCTTTATCAGTGCAAGTAGAAGATATCTAATTACCCTCTTCTATGTAACTATTTTCAGATAGTGGAAAAAAATTTTTTTCTGTCATAAGATGGAGTCTTTTTCCTACAAAGTTGTTTCAAGTTGCCTATGGAGAATACTACCAAATCAGTGACAGTGGCTGACAGAAACACAGTGGGCTTGTTAGTCCAGAAAGGACAGCACAAGACTAGAAACTAAGTTCCCTCAGCTCTATGGTTTTAGACTTCTTAGATGACCTTGGGCAAGTCGTTTTAAGTGGGGATCATACCAACAACCAACAGACTTTCCAAAGGAATTTGAGAATTAAAATAGGCAACCTTGATTATCTTGTACTGCTGAACCAGATTTTTATAAGAAAAAAAATCAACTTTAAATACATTCATGGCACTTTACTAGTAGCAAATTCATAGCAATTATTTCTTAAACAGCTGATTTTCATTTAAAACACCAAGCAAGGAATGGACGTATGAATATTCCTAACCTGCAAAATGATTCCTCCACATAATATCAGCGAAACTCATTGGTGGGCCACTGGGAGGGTAGTGTTTACCTTTCAGAGGCTCATGATCAGTCCTTATCATATCCATTAAAGAGTTCTCCAAAGAGTGCAAGTTAAATGTGTCATAGGGCCTATTCCGGTCCTAGAAACAGAAACACAAGACAAAAACAGCATATAATAAAAATGTCTTCATAAAAACACTGTATTTTGCTTCCTAATCCCAATTAAATATAAGAAACATGCAACATGCTAATTACAAGCAAGGACTTCTACTTGACAACACATTTTCAAGCCTAGTCTAGTTACACCCTTGTGCACTTGAATAACACTGTAGAGGTTCTCTTAAAATGGTCTTTAACTTGCATGCTTCAGTCACTCAGACTGGCCTTTCTACCAAATAAATTGCTAAAAAATATCTTATCACTTAGTTATTAACTCATTAGGATTTCCCCTTTTCTTCCTTTGCCTGCCATCCCATGCCACCAAGAGGCAACAGAACTCCCGAATAGGACAATTACCACAACATAAGGAAAGTGTATGGGGAAATGGCAATAGCACAATCTCCAAGCTGAACTTCTTTCCCTGGACAAACAAAAGTTGACCATGTTAGCGATGATGAATTATTAAAACTTTTACTGCTTGATTCTGAGGGAAAATATCACTTTTATCTAATCTTAATCATTTTTGACAAATGCTGGTTTTTCATAGAGGATCATAGGTTTTGGAGTCCAAAAAGAACTTAAGAACTCTTGTCTAATTCCCTCCTTCTGCAGAGAGGTGAACCAAAGAACCATAGACATGAAATGACATGTCCAAGGTGGTTACTTACAACTTTAACACATAAAAAAGGCTTATACCCAGGGTATTGTTTTCACAATGATTTATGGGATCATTCAAAAACAAAACAATAAGCATTTGATTCAGTAGTGTGTGTGTATTATTCACACTTATATATACTTGGAGGGGAGGCAAGAAAAATCAAGTTCTACATTGTCTCAAATAGAAATAGCTGAATAACATAGGTATGTATATAATTTCCAAGAACTTGAATCTAAGTGGGGAACAAAAAGCTCAAACTGGTATAGTGGGTATGGTGCTGGACTTGGAGACAGACCTGGGCTCAAATCTTGCCTCAGACCCTTACTGGCTAGATGACCATGGGCCAGTCACTTAACATCTCCGTGCCTCAGTTTCCTCGCTGGTAAGTGAAGGGGTTGGACTTAGTGGCCTCTAAGTTTTCTTCCAGCTCTAAATCTATGACCCTATGTTCTCACAAGTACAGTTTTTGAGCTCAGCTGTGTGACACATGAGGAACCTCCATGTAAACCACAGAATTGGGATCCTATCTTAAAATTCAAGAATGTTTTGAGAGAAGCTCTTAGGCATTTTGAAATGTGGAAAATGTCAGTCTTACAGGGTCATCAGGTTTTTAGAAGAGTACATACAGAAGCAATGTCCCTTTTTCTTGCTCAAAGCAAACTGCTTAGATGAGCTGAGCAAGAAATATCTGGTCAATGCCTCTAGTGCTATATGTGTGTGTGTATACATATGTATATATACATATGTATACACACACACATATATGCACATATATGTATTATGTGTGTGCATTTTTTTATTTTTTAGGATAAGTCCAAGAGAGATTTTGAAAATATTTTCTTCTGGTCACTTCAAAGCTCTTCTGAACACCCACAGAAGGACACCACAGGATCCTAAGATTTGAGCATTTAAAGGGACCTTCAGATTCAGGGAGAGGAGATAAAGGGAATGGTTGCATAAATGTGGTATCAGTGTAGGAAACTCCAAGCATGTAAACTCCCTCCCATTGAAGCAAACATAAAATTAATCTGTAACCTGACATAGAAAGCAGACTAGAGACACTAAATGACTACGTGACTTGTTTAATATCACATAAAGCTGTCAGAGCAGGATTTGACCCTATGTCTTCCTGACTCTAAGCAAATCTCACCATATACTTTAAATATTATCTCCAAGTCCTTCATTTTACAGATAAGAAAATGAGGCCCAGAGAGATGAAGATAAGGTCACACAGCAAATAAATGGTCAAATCAAAATCTGATTTCAGCTTTTCTGATGGCAGATCCAATGTTCTTTTGGCTCTGTAGCGATGGACATGTTTACTGGCAAAAGTGTAAGTGGGACAGCTTTCAAATGAGAGGCACAATGACTAGAGAAGGCAATGGAACCATATATGGAAGCAAATGTGGAAATATGGAAAGATCTATGAAAGTTGTGCAAATGGGAGGGAGTAGAATTGTTTGGCATTATAAACAGATAATCCCACAAGGGAGGATTGGAGTACCTACACATTGATTTTGAGGATTTAAAAAGTATGTTTATATAACTCTAAAGATCAAAAGGTTACAGTATTTATCTCTGATTACAGAAGCTTTGATAAACCAGCTTATTTTTGTTACAAATTTCATTATATAGGGGATAAAAGTATTAGAGGTCGCAAAAGTCATCACATGAATTCAGATAGTTCTTCATGATCCTTGGTAACTGAACTATTGAAAGTTGGCAGACCAAGTGGTCTTTCCCAACAATATTGCCTCTCATTTGTTCCTGCATTCCCCATCGCATTGGAATGAAAATTCTTTTTTTCTGAACTTTTCTGTAGTGTTTTTGCAAGTCTCAAGTTAGTGCACACAACTATTATTTAAGAATGTCGCAATTTTCAGAAATGTTATCATATTGGTCCCAACACAATTATTGTATCGGGTTAGGGGGTAAGTCATAGGTAAGGGAGAGATGTAATCAGGAAGCAGAATTACAACCCATTACCTACATTAATAGAGAAAATTTTTCTGAGCTTCCTTTCCTAATTCCACGGGCCTCTCTACAACCTCAGTGGTACCAATGGCATGAAGGAATGTTGAGCTGTTGGGGAGGAAGAGAAAGAAGCAGCTGGGAGGACAAAGGCCATCTACTACCCTGAGTCTAGAAGGAAAAAAGATTTCAACAGATGGAAATGAGTCAGGCATGCATCTTGGGCAAGGCGAATAATTAGTCCAGTTTGGTTGGATTGTAGAGTACAAGGAAGAATGAAATCAGGATGGGAATAAAGGTCAAAAAGTTGACAGAAGTCTTTAAATGTCAAATTGAATAGTTGGTAATCATCCTAGAGGCAGCTTGTTATAGTATGAACAACAATAGATATCTGGATTCAGAAGATCTGCATTCAAATTCTGCTATGCCGCTTACAACTTTGTGACCTCAGGCAAGTCATTTCCCTCATCTATTACATGAACAGGCTGAACTGGATGGTCTCTCAGGTTTAATCTCATTCTAAATCTATGTCACTACAGGTTTCTGAGGTACTTGTATATCAGAAAGAATATTTTATCATATGTGTGGAATGCAATAGGTAAGAGGTGATTACAGTCGTACAGCTCAAGCCATCATCTGCCTGGGGAGGTGAGCACAAACAACTCCCTCCACAAAAAAAAGACATAAGCATCACTGAATCTGCTGCTCAGGGACTTCTTATGTGCAGATTTTTTGGTGCTCCATGGTGTGCTGAGTAGCTGAGATTGCCACATAAATTCACATTATTATACACAGGGAATGTGGTAAGCACCAAAAGGTAAAGGACAATTCATTTAGACCAATCTATGGGTATAAGTTGATAAAACACAATTCGTTTCTAGTCCCAAGCTCCTTTGCTGGACAAACTAGTTAAATGATCTCTGACTGAGCAAAGTTGTAGAAATGCAGATTTCAGCTCAGTATGTAGGAAAACTTCTTAACAATTAAGAGATATTGAATGGGCTGCCCCAGGAGGTAGTTTGTTCCTCATTGATAAGAGTTTTTAAGCAGAGACTATATGACCACCTACCCAGGATGTTATAGAGCTTTTCGACTAGGTCTGTACTTAGACTAGATGACCTTTGAGTTTTCCTCATCTGTAAAAGGAAGGAGGCAGACTACATGACTTCTTTTTTTTTAATTAATTTATTAGTTTAGTTTCAGTTAACAAGATTCAATTCCATAGTTCCTTGATTTTCAAATTTCCTTTCCTTCCCTCCCCCCTCCCCACACGACAGCATATAGTCCAGTATATGATCTGCAAATGCATTCATATTAGACATTATTCCAATTACAAAGGCGTATTGTACTAGGTGGTATGAAAGATGGTAAGGAAGAAATAAAACCAAACAATGAAAAGAACAAGACCATTTAGTTTGCTTCCATCAGGATTCAGGCTCAGTTCTTTCTAGTTATATCTCTGGATGGCGCATTTCTCACTTTCTTAAGTCTTTCGGGATTAACTTATATCACTGCATTGCTGAAAAGAGTCCAGTCTGTCATAGTTGGTCATCACAGATATGGTATGTCTGTGATTGTATACAGATTTCTTCTGATTCTACTCTTCTCGCTCAGCATCAGTTTGTATAAGTCTCTCCAGGTAATTATGAAATCCATCACCTCTTCATTTCTTATAGCACAATAATATTCCATTACATTCATATACCACAACTTGTTTAGCCATTCCCCAATTGATGGGCACCCCTTCAGTTTCCAATTCTTTGCAACCACAAAAAGGGCTGCTAAAAATATTTTTGTACATATGGGTCTTCCTCCCACTTCTATGATCTCTTTGGGATATAACCCTAGAAGTGGTATGGCTGGGTCAAAGGGTATGAAATTATTTATAATCCTTTGGGCATAATTCCAGATTGCTCTCCAGAATGGTTGGATAAGTTCACAACTCCACCAGCAATGTATCAGTGTTCCAATTTGTCCACATCCTCTCCAGCATTTGTCACTTTCTTGTTTGTCATCTTAGCCAATCTGACTGGAGGGATGTGGTATCTCAAAGTTGTTTTGATTTGCATTTCTCTAATTAATAGTGATTTAGAGCATTTCTTCATATGCTTATAGATATCTTTAATTTCTTTCTCTGAAAATTTCCTGTTCATATCCTTTGACCACTTATCAATTGGAGAATGACTTGTATTCATATAGATTTGGCTCAATTCTCTATACATTTTAGAGATGAGTCCTTTATCAGAGACACAAGTTGTAAAAATTCTTTCCCAATTTCCCACCTCCCTCTTGATCTTGGTTACATTGGCTTTGTTTAGACTACATGACTTCTAAGTACCTTAGAGTTGTAAATCTATGATCCCACCAGCCCTCCCTGTCTAGTTCTCCTGAAATCCCTACCACAAGAGGCCACCTAACCCAAACCTCTTCATTTTCTGATAAGGCAACTAGAGATAATGATAATAATAATAATAATAAACAAAAATCAATGTCAGTCCTCCCCACATAGATTACCTGGAAGGCAACCTCTACTTCCCTCTCATTGCTACAGACTGTTTGGAGGCAGAGATACAGTATCCTGCAAAGGATGACCTTGTAAGGGACATATAAGTTGGGAGTAAAGGGAAGGGGTCCTAGAGAGAGCATGGTCCTACAAAGCCGGCAACAATATGACAGTAACAATCTAGTAAAGTGGAGGAGATAGGACACCAAGGCTTGCCCTAAACTCGATTTTGCTGCTTTGCCTATGAGCAACCTTGCACCTGGTGGCCTGAAAGTTGGCAGAAGCCAGAGAAGCAACTGTGACAAACTGTATACTTCAATGTGTGCTCATGTGGAACATAAACAAACCTCTGGAGTTTCACAGAACCAATTCTTATTAGTTTTGTCTAATACTCAACACGTGGAACACGGGACATGTGAAGGGCATGACATTGAATTTGTAGAAGGTTTTTAATTGAACAAACGTCAGTCCTTAGAGAGACTTAGTGATTAAAATGAATTCTAGCCATGCCTAGTCAAATTCTGTTTGCCACATACTATTTATTTATTTTGTTTTACAAGTAACAAATTTTTCTGACACAATTGAACGAATGACCTAGAAGACAACAACCAAATAGAAATAAAAGGACACAAGTAGGGGAACTGCAATCCAGTATTTCACCTGATCAAACTGTTTTTCATTTGATGCCAAAATTAATTACTCATCATTAGAACTAGGCAATCAGTTTTCATTCAACAACCTCTGTTATGATTGTTCACTTTAAGTCTCTCTATTCTATTAACCTATAGAGAGGAAGGAAGGGGGATTGAAATCATGTCTTATTTTTGTTTCTAAAAACACACCAGGAAATTTCTTAGAATTTTTCAAAAGAATTCAATGATTACATCTTATTCTCTTACTTTTGTATATTAGCACTGCAGAAGTCCAACCCTTTACAGGGTGAGCCGGAAGAAGCTATGCTTAGCACTCCAGTATCTTAGAGAAGCAAAGAATATCCTGGGCAGGAAGGAACTTCAAGAGCTAGATGGATTAGCTCTAGAACTGGCAGGGACTCTGGAGTTCATATGATACAACCTCCCCCCCATTTTATAGATGATGAAATTGAGGCCCAGCAAGGTTAAGTGATTTGCCCAAGATCAGAGAAGTAGTAAACTAGGAATGGAGCTGGTTATGTGAATCTAGATACAGCATTCTTTTCCATATACTGTATAGAGAGGAGGATGGATACTGAAGCCCTAAGAGGTGAAGTGACTCATACAACCAAGCCAGAAAGCCACTTAAGTGGCAGGATAGGAATCTTTCTAACCTCCCCTTTTTTTATCTAGCTTAACATCCTCTGGACCCTCTTTTCTTGAACCTTCCTCCCATTCTTTCTCCAACCTAACTCTATTCAGGAGACATGGCCCTTCCTATACAGGTGTGAGCCTCTCGTAAACCTATACCCTCAGAACAATACATTACACTCAGCTAGCAGGTAATTGTTTCAAAAAAGGAGGTTATCACAATGGGATTTACCCAGTCTTTGGGTATAAGAAACCATTTTTAAATTTAAAAAAAGTTCCTAATTCCCACATGATCATACTTGAACTTACTAATATTGAACAAATATGTAACCAAAAGCTACTATGAGTTCAGTAATGCTTTCAAATGTATTTATGATTTTATTGCAACAGCATCTATATATGCTTGAGGAATATTACTATATATGAAACATTTGCTTTTTCTATAGAAGGTCTGTTTCCTTATTTAGGGAGCTATGGATTCCTGGAAGCCTGTGATCCACAGTTTGGGAAGTAAGAACTTAGCAAAGCCACCCACTAGTGTAATCTCAGGCCTGCCTTTCCCTGATATTTCCCAGCAGTATAAGAGATCTACCTACTGCTCTAAGGGTGGGGCATCAGAGAAGGAGATAGAATAGTATATTGGACATAGCATTAGACCTGACATTCAAAGATATGGGCTCAAACACTGACACTGTCACTAAAAAAAAAAACAAAAAACAAAAAACAAACCTCTCACAGCCTCAGTTTCTTTATCTGTAAAACAGAGATAATGTACTTCACAGGGTTGTTCTATTAAAAAGTGGCTTGCTGGGGCAGCTAGGTGGCGCAGTGAATAGAGCATCGGCCCTGGAGTCAGAAAGGACCTGAGTTCGGATGCGGCCTCAGACACTTAATGCACACACAAACAAAAACCTAGCCATGTGACCTTGGGCAAGTTACTTAACCCCAATTGCCCTCCAAAAAGCTAAAAAAAAAAAAAAAAAAAAAAGTGGCTTGCAAGCCATAGAGTGCCACAGAAATGTGAGCTATTATTATTACCCAATCTTTCTGACTCACAGTCATATAAGTCAACTTGCTTTCCTCTCCCCAAGACTAAAAAAAGTACAGCCAAACCAGTCTGATACCAATGCAGCAAAAGGTCAATTTAGGATCAAACAATTATTCATTGGCTATTATCTGTAAAGCCATTCAGGAAAAAGAGAAGGTCCCTGCCCTCATAGAGTTTACAAGGTGAAGAGCAAGATGACATAAACATAGACAGCCTCATCAAATGATAAATTGTTAGGACCAAAATTGCTGCATGGGGTCTGAGTAGGAAAGTTGTTAAAATGTGGGGGTTGTGAAGGTAAGGGGTACAAAATATGAGGAGAAAGGCAGTGTTAGAGCTCAACTTCAAAAGATACGTAAAAATTCAACAGGGAGGGGTCATTCCAGACAGAAAATACACAGCATGAGCAAAGGTATGGAAGGAGGAAAACACAGGTAATAGGTGGTATGGACAATAAGTTGGTAGGCAAGAATAACATAAGCATAGCACCAAGTAGGAGTTTGGTTGAAACTATAAGAGTAGTGAAAACCTGTGAGACAGGCTCAAAATTAAGTTGGACAGGAATGAAGAAAAGTGGCAACTTTAAGAAAGGAACCAGAGGAAAAGTAGTGTTAAAAGGAAAAGGGTATTTAGTCTTTACCATGTGACCCGTTAAATAGAAAAAACCATGATGTTCACATCCCGCACCCTTCCCCCAAGTTTTTTTTCTTTTCTAGTTTTCTCAATCGTCATTGGGCATGGTTTCCAATCCCTCTGCCATCTTCCTCGCCCACTGGTCTCATTGTTATCTTTCCCAAAATGTGGCACCCAGATTTTAACTGAAGGCAATATTCTAGATGTCATCTATATAAGGCATACCATAAGAAGACGAATACCTTTTTCATTCTACTCAGTACTGATAATCTACTCCCATAAAAGCATGAGCCTTTTTTGGCTACAATGTCAAAGAGAGTTTCAAATCTCCACTCTGTTACTATGTGACTATGGACATTTTAACCAGGGAGCTGGTTTCCTCATCTATAACATATAGATAATACCAGTTGGACTATCTACAAAACCGTAACTAGTCATTTTGATCCCCAATGCCAACTTCACAAAAAGCATCTAGGACCAACAGCAGGAAGTACATTCTTAAATTAACTTTTTAAAGACACATTCAGGTATGGGATTATGGGGTGAGGACAGATCCTCAGAAACAAGGCCCCGTGGAGGGGTGCCATCTGGCAGCTTCCTATTTTAAATAATTATTCTTGCTGACTATGTGCTGAGCTCAATTATGTCTACCCTGCTGAAAGGAATAAAAGTACTGCCAGTGCTCTCTCAATGACGGCGTGCTGGGACAAACCCCAAGTTGCTCTGCTCTAGTTATGGTCCTTCCTATTCCTCACAGGATTTGTTGCGAGGCTCAAATGACATCACATATATAAAGCAGTAGAATGCTACAAGAGTTACACAAACGTCTGTTTTTACTGTGTCCCACTGTCGACTCATTTTGGTCTTACAATACACTAAACCTTTAAATATTTTTTCCATACCAACTACTGTTTAGTTACACCTTTCTCCATCTGGATTTATGAAATCATTTTTTTTCAATCCAAGTATAAATTTTACATTTAACTCCAATACTGACTTCTATTTTCTTTTCTTAATTCAATCTGACCCACTGTTTTTTAGCCTCCTGGGATTTTCTACACCTTGAGTCTGTCAGTCTTTTCGCTACCTCTTCATACTTTTATGTAATCTGCAATTTATAAACATGCCATTGAAAATGTCAATCAATACAAATGGGTGAGGTACAGTAAGTAGAGTTCAACAAATGCAAACACATATATGAATATGTCTTTCTCATTCATGAAACTCTACCTTACTTATCCTGGCATTTTAGAGCTCAAAAGTGGTTCCAAATCAAGTTAGAATGTGACCCAGTAAGGTATCTGAATGTTCTGGAAGACCATTCTACAGCTTTAGGGGATATGAACTAAAAAAGAGCTAGAGATGAGAAATAAAAGGCAGGATAGAGAAAGAAAGAAAAAAATTCTTTTAAGTCTATAGATTTAAAGAAGTAAGGAAGGCCCTTTGGCAATACAGAGAGATGCTAATCAGTATAAATTTGGTCTGCAGCTGTTCTGAAGAATAAGTCAGGACAACTTCAGAGAGATTTAGCAACCAAGCTCACACAACTAGTTAATAGATCCAGAACTTGAACTGAGGATCTGGTGCTCTAGGGAAATTGAATAATGAAGACTAGGTGGACAAAAACAAAAATGTGTATATATGGTAGGTACTTAATAAAGGTTTGTTGAGTTGAATATTCTTACAAAATTTTGGTGTTTCATGGCAGAAACTGAGTAACATGTATTCCCCAGGCAAACATCAGCATTTGATTTCAGATTGAAATATCAAGTCTATTTCAGATAATCCTCTGTCAAAAATTAGAGATAATTTATATCAAACTGGATTTGATTATAGGTATTTTCCTTGTTCATATAGCATGTGTACTAGGTGAGTTCCTAAAAAGAGATGTATATACGTTTGTGTCTATGTTTCTGGTGTGTGTGTGTGTGTGTGTGTGTGTGTGTGTGTGTGTATGTGTGTGTGAATATTACATATTTAACTCATTGGAAAAATGTCTCAGGTCAGATTTTCAAGTCTATGTATGCATAACTATATTTCTAGTATTTCCTACATAGACAATCATAGTGTTGTAAGGCATCATAAAAAATCAACCTTCTGGGGTGGCTAGGTGGCGCAGTGAGTAAGAGCGCCGGCCTCGGAGTTGGGATGACCCGAGATCAAATCCGGCCTCAGAAAATGAGCACCCACACACAAATAATGACTAGCCATGTAACCTTGAGCAAGTTACTTAACCCCAATTGCTTTAAAAAAAAAAAAAGAAATCAACCTTCCATTCTCTAATCTGAAGCAAAGGACCAATCTCAACTATACCAAGCATAATCTAGATTTTAAAAAAACAAACTTCCAGAAAAGGCATCCTCCGAGTCTTTGGTCTCATCATTTCTCGTTGTTGAGAAAATATTCTGCTACTTAGTAGCTATGTGATAAGGATAAATCACTTCACTTTATGGCTGAGAAAACTGAAGTCTAGAGAAGGATCTGAAACACAACAATACTTTTCAACCCCTTTCTGCTTTAATAGTCTACAAGATTCTGTAAGCCCCAAATTTCAAAGTAATTTTAAAAATATAGTTGTGTTTTACTTTCCTCATCTGTAAAAATGAATGCTGAACTACATGCTCTCTGGGGTCCTTTCTTCTAAATGTATGGCCCTACACTTAACCTAAAATCTTTCACAAATTTAAGTCTACCACTCCCCTCCATATTTCAGAAATGGGTAATAAATGGTCATATTTCAGAAATGGGTAATAAGTGGTCAAAATCCTTCGAGTGTGTCACGAAAATTGATGACAAACTAAATCTTACTCCCATCTGCTCTGGTCACATTAATCTCATTTTTCCCCCTCAAAGTCTAAAGTACTCACTTTAACAGATAGCACCTAATAGGTTTAAATTTGACATCTATTAAGTACCTACAGGTGCTTTATTAAAATACCTCCAGGACAATGCCCTAAATACTGGAAATTTAAAAATACATCCAGACATAGTCCCTGTGCTCAAGGAATCATGGATTTCTGAGTCAGGAGGTACCCTCAAAAGTCCAGCACCCAAGCCCTTAATTCCCCCTGTAACACTGCTGGCAGCCTTCACTTGAGGGTCTCTGGGTTTGGTTTTTTTCCCCTTTCCTTATAGTCTCAGAGCCTCAGTACAACGCCTGGTTCATAATATGCGCTTTAAAATGTTTCCTGATTGACTCTATTAAGAGAGAATTACTACCTCACAAGACAGTTCCTTTTACTTTGGGACAGTTCTCACTGTTAGGAAGATTTGCCTTTACTTCAAATCTAAATCTTTATCTCTGCAATTTCTACCCGGTATTGCTAGCTGCATCCTCCAAGGCCCAGGAGGGCAGGTCTAAGCCCTTTTCTATATGATAACCCTTCAAATACTTGAAAATAGCTATCACATGCCCCATACCACCGCCATCACCAGCCAAGAGTTCTTTACAAGGTAGAAAGGAGAAAAATACAAGCCCATTAAAAATGATCATATACCCCTTTCCACATTCCATTCCTTTGCAGAAACTGGCAGGGGTAGGGTGGGGGAAACCACAAGTGTGGAACATTCAATATGCTGCTAGATTTTGAAGATACTGATCTGTTTTTTTTTTCTGAATTTTTTCTTCTTTTTAAAATTTTTCCATTATAAGGAATGGCTCTCTTAGAGGGAAGAGGGCTACAGATGAAAATCTGGGTGATATAAAACAAAAAATAACAATTTTTTGGGTAAACTACCATACAAAATTTTATTAAAAGAGTATGGAAGAGATTTTTTAAAAAAGAGATCATGAATTGTTGCAGAGGGGGAAGGAGGTAAAACAGAGAGAGAGACCAGGAATAGTTTCATGGAGAAGGTGTTATTTGACATGGACCTTGAAGGAAGGTCAAATTCTTAAAAAGGCAAGATAGAAAGTGAAAGCCAGTTCTAGTGAGTTCTTACTAGAGGAGGTATGAAGGTAGTTCTTACCACAGTAGAAGTGAGATCAGGGTTCCCATAGCTATCCATTAACTTGAGAAAACCCCAAGGGTTGAGGCAGGTCCCAAGAAAGGTAGATAGGACAAAAGGAACAAATTTTCCCTACTCCAAGTATAACTAACAGAAACAACAGCTCCAAAATGCCAAGTATGTATGTGCTGAGAAAGAATGGTTCTACCCTTCCACAGACAGAAACAAGACCCCAAAATGAAGTAAAAAGTGGATGAAGTGGGGGGCAGCTAGTTGGTGTAGTAGATAGAGCACCAACCCTGGAGTCAGAAGGACCTAAGTTCAAATTTGGCCTCAGACATAGACTAGCTGTGTGACCCTGGGCAAGTCATTTAACCCTGATTGTTTCCACACAAAACAGTGCATGAAGTGACGGCCCCTGTCTCAAATTTTATGATATCTCAAGGTCTACAAAATACTGTTCTCACAACTCTAACTAGGCAAGTATTCTTATGTTCATTTTACAGATTAAAAAAACAACAACAACCCAAAACTGAGGTTCAAAAAGGTCAAGTGAATTTTCCACGGTCAAATGCCTGGCTATTGTTGGAGCCAGATATTGAAACCTCACACCAACTAGAGCACTCTGCTAGGACATGCAGCTTCACAATGGGACATTTTACTCTCTTTAATTGCTTAAAGAAAACCATTACATTTAAATGTTTAATTTTAATTTAAAATTACTTAAATCATTTAGGTGATTATTGATGCCTAAACTGAGTTCCTTTCCAACCCTTCCCCATCACCTACTGAATGCTTGCCTGTCCTTCACAACTCAACTCAAATGTCACAACCTCCACATAGATGTCTCTGATCCCCTCCTTCGTTGTTAATAACTTCCCCATTGAGCCTCAGATAACAGAAGAACAAAGGATCATAGATTTTGAGCTGGAAAAGAGCTCTAGATACCAACCTGCTCATATTACAGATAAGGAAACAGTCTTAGGCAAGTTGAGTAACCTACCTGGGGTCACACAGCTAGTGAATATCAGAGGTGCAATTTGAGCACTCGTTCCTCCGGCCACACTTTCTAATGCATTTATGTAATATTGTGTATCACTATCCTCAGTATTTGAATTCCTTACTCCACTGTAAGCTCTATGAGGACAGAGGCTTCATCTTAGTTAAACTTGGTATCTTTCCCCAGGAACTAACCCAGTGCTCTGAACACAGTAAGTGCTAGATAAACCTTTGAATGAAGTATTTCAAGTCAGTACGACGTTTTGCATGTAGGAAACATTTAACAGATGTTTACTGAAATCAATCTTAAACTTTGTTTGAAAGTTACCCCAACAAATTACTAACCATTGAAACTCCATCTATAAAGTGCCATTGAATTCCTGCTTTAATGGCTAAGTGACAGAAATGGTGGCTAACTTTTTGTTGAGCTAACATGAAGTTGGTTCTTTGTAGCCAATACATACATCATGGTCTCAGTAGCAGGCAAACATTTTACTGAGTTATTATACAAAGACCAATGCATAGGTAGTTACTGATCTTCTGTATGGACTGGTTATTAGTCATCATGTTTTTATAACTACTGCTACCATTATTGTGTCCTACTTTCTCCTCTAAAGGTTCCATTTCTTGCAGAGTTTTTGTATTTTAAAAATTGCTTTCAGGGGAAATTTGACAAAGTGACATTAAATGAAAGTCTTGTGAAAGCATAAAGGTGGACAAGTAGGTTGACTCAGCTTCTACTAATGAATCTATACATAGTATCAATTATTCTTTCAAATCCATTTTCACATCATAATGGTCAGACCAATAGCCTTGATACTGACTCTGACAGCCATACAAAGGGACAGTCAGAAGCATGGTATGAGGCAGTCCAGGTCATCAAGCACAAACCACTAAGAATGTCTAACCCAGGGGTGGGGAGCCTGGGACCTTGAGGCCACATGTGGCCTTCTAGGTCCTCAAGTGCAGCTCTTTGACTCAAAACTTCACAGAACAGTTTGGATTCAGTCAAAGGGCCACCGTACTTGAGGAACTAGAGGGTCACATGTGACCTTGAGGCGGCAGGTTTCCCACCCCTACAAGGCCCCCAATTTCCATAGCAAACCCAACAAAGATAAACCACTTATAAAATTTATCTCAAATCTTTTTTAATCTTTTTTACATTTTCAGTTAGAACCTTATGTGATCAATGAGTTCCATAAATTTATTACCCATTGTTTCAAGGAGTATTTGCTTTGATTCATTTCAAAACTTTATTAAGCTCCTATACATAGATATGGTAGTAGAGATAAAAAGATGAATTGCTTGTAATCTAGCATGTAAGATACAACATACACAAGTAAATATAAAAGAGAAGACCATGCCAAGTGGTTACTATGAAAAATTTGAGGTAAGAGATATCACTTAGATAACCAGAGGAAAGGTCTTTTTATTGTTAAACCCTTCACATTCAAGCAATTATCAAGTCTCATTCAATCCATCTCTCCACAGTCTCCCTTATCTCTCCACAGTCTCCCTTATATCAATGTCCATCTTTTTAGTATTTATTTATACACTTAAAGCACATTCTGAGAAAGACCCAAAAGATGAAGAATCCTTGATTGGAGGAGACAGCTGATACAAGAGGATTCAGCTACAAGTTGGATGGAAAGGCCCAGGAATCCTAGCAGTACATGAGGTTATTAGGGTACCCATGATCAGATAGGGTCTGGGGGACATAGTATCAGGGCAGATGGCTGGACCTCACAGTCCTCTATCTTACCAAAAAGATTGTGGTTGGTGATTGGTGGCAGGGATGATTACTGGAGAAGCCCAGAAGCAACTAGTGGGAAAGAGATAAGTGAGCCTGAGGGGCCAAATAGTGTGGAGATTCTGGGTTCCCTTCTTTAGGAGTAGAAATGATCAAAGAATAGTACTAGCTGAAATGCATGGGGAGAAGAAGAAAACGAGACCTCTGCTGGCATATATGTATTAAGACTTAGAGCTACAAGAGAGCACAAAGTTCAGCTTGACCCCTCCCTTCATGGTACACATGAGGAAAATCGGGCTCACATAAACAGAATTGCCCAGGGTCACATAGATTCTAAGTGGCTAAGCCAGGATTCAAATATAGGTAACCCAACTTCAAATCCAATGCTCTTGTACCATGCAATTTACTGAAAACCTAGTATATTTCTGGAATTAAGAGTTTATGGCTTTTACATTAATAGAATCAGCCCAACTAGGATAAGGAAGCTGCTAATCTGTTAAAAAAAATCTTTGCATCAATGATCTAAATGTCTGATATCCAAGATATATATGGAACTAAAGTGTGTGACATCAAAAGTCATGGCTAAATGGACAAGTGACCAAAGGATGTGAATTAATAGTACTCAAAAGAACTGCAAACTACTAAAAAAAAGAAAGAAAAGAATGAAAGATGCTTCAAGTCACTAATAGTAAGAAATGCAAAAGAAAATAACTCTGACAGCAATAGTTCATACCCAGCAAACTGGCAAAGGTGATAAGAGACGAAAACAATTGATAACTGGATGGGCTACAGAATGAGAAAAACAGCAATCCTGTTGGGGGAAAATGTGAATTGGTCCAACCATTTTAAAAGTCAATTTGGAATTTCTCTAAGAAAGTGACTCAAGTGTTCATACTTTTCAACATAGAGATCCTACTATTAGGCATAAAACCAAGGAGGCCAAAGAGAGAAAGAAGTATCAGAATATCAACTATTGATCTGGCAATGAATAAACAAGTTGTGATATTTAAATATAATGGAATGTTACTGTGACATAGGGAAAGATGAACATGAAAAACACAGGAATGCATGGGAAGAATTATATGTACTAGTGCAAAGTGAAGTAACTAGAACCAGAAAAAGCATTACAAGAAATGACTATCATAATGTCAATCAAGAAGAATAATTGAATGTGAGAGGGTTGGATGATAGCCAAGGTTCTTTCAGCTCTAATTTTATCATATGATGAAACCACAACCAAAGTAGGCCCCCCACTAATAACAGTTACCATTTAGATAGCACCTTCAGGTTTGCGAAGAATTTTACACATGCTAGCTCACTTTTACCTATGGAGTAAGTGTGAATATTAATCTCCATTTTATAGATGAGGAAATGGAAGTGGAACGAGGTTAAGGGTCTCACCACTATTAAGTGCATTTTTGCTCAACTCGTCTAGACTCTAATATACCTCTTTTTTCTTTGCAGAGGTACCCCCACCATGGAGGTGGACCCCCACCATGTTCTTGTCAGATTTAGTTGGTATGTTACTTAGTTTTGTTGAATTATTCCCCTCCCCTTCTCAATTTTTGTTGCTATTGTTTGCTCTTTGGGTGACAGGGATGAACATATAAAGAAAAGTAGGCAAAGTTAAACAAAAGAAAAATACAATTTTGAAAATATTTTGTTTCGTTTATGTAATTGAGAGTAGAGATCTGTTATTGAACAGAAAACAATTGAGCCTGGTAGAATGTAAGTTTCTAGAGAATAATGATAGTTTCATTTTTGTCTTCGTAACCTTCAGTACAGTACCCAGTACACATAGGCACTGACTACATCTGTTGAAAGTAACTGAATGGGGAAAGGTATGACAAGAACAATGGATAACTTGGTTAAAGTCTGTTAAAGGAAATTGTAAGGCCTTAAATGTCTAGGGAGGCAATGTATGCTTTAATGTGGTGTAATATAAGAAACCACTAGAGGCTTAATATTTTTATCTTTTCAAGAGAGGCAGAAAGGCCAAGAAATTCAGAAGCTGGTTTGGGAGGTAAGACTTGTGCCTCTCACATATGCTATCTGTATAACCCTAAACAAGCCCCTTAACTTCCTAGCGCCTGGAGGCGACTCTCAGGATTGGTGCAGTCTTCCTTGCTAGTTCAGGCCCTCTAAAGAAGTTCGAAAGATATCCCTGAGTGACTACAATGTTTTGTTCACATATGTAACCTAAAAAATGGCCAATTATAGCTTCCTAATTAATTAGGGCTCCATTTCCACTGAAGTGAATTTAATAATATTTGAGTGCCTCTTATGGGTAAGGTATTGAGCTTTATTTCATAACTCAATTTTTTTCTATTCGTATTTTTTTTCTTGGAACTTCCTGTAGATGGCTGGGGCCTATTTACTCCAAGCTGATGTGGCACTGAATGGATAGATGCAGACTAGAGGGATGTCCTGCTAACAAACCACTTATGACCACAGGCAGCATAATGGGTAAGAAAGCTGGATTTGGGAGTCAGGAAGACCTGAATTCAAATCCCAACTTGGACACCTTGCTCTGTGACCATGAGCAAGTCATAGCACCTTTTTGCCTCAGTTTCCTCATCTGTAAAATGGGGGTGGTAACACCTACTTTCAAAAGGCTCCTGTAGAATAAAATGAGGTAACATATGTTTAGAGCTTTGCAAACCTAAAAATTCTATATGGGACAACTAGATGGCACAGCAGATAGAGCACTGAGTTTGGAACCAGGAAGACTCATCTTCATGAGTTCAAATTTGGCTTCAGACACATACCAGCTATGTGACCCTGGGCAAGTCACTTAACCCTGTTTGCCTCAGTTCCTCATCTATAAAAATGAGCTGGAGAAGGCAATGGCAAAATACTCCAGTATCTCTGCCAAGAAAACCCCAAATGGGGTCATAGAAAGTTAGACATGACTAGAAAATGACTTAACAATAAAGTTCTATATAAATGTAAACTTTAATATTATTATTATTACTATGGAGTCCTACTGGCCTACTCTAATGGATTTATGATCTCATCAATGTGGACACTGTCTTCAACTATCCAGATTATAACTCATCCATACCTGCCTATCCTTTGCAATTCTTGCCCATGTCCTCTTATTAATCTAACATAGGGAGTAACCCACCAAATATGCCAGGGGGCTTCCCATATATTGTCTTGACATTGTGTAGACACCAATAGAACATGGAGATTGTTCATTGATCATTACCTGGTTTCTACTTGACTAGTCCAATTTCTCTCCCTATACCCATGTATTTCTCATAATACCTTATCTTGATTTGTCTGTATAATTCTTTATTTGTGGCCTCCACATATCTACCATTTACTCTCCACTGCACTTTAAATGAACTTCAATTCATCAGAAATCACAGCATTCCATGACTATGACACACAATATAATCAAAATTAAAATGGTGTTTAAGATGAGTCTTTGTTTCATGGAGAAGCTTAGAGTCATTGAAAGAACTCTACATTTTCCCAAAGGCAATTCAGCCTGCTCTCCTTCTCAGTTCATTCTCAGTACCAATACAGGATACATATACAGTTGGGCTATCCATCCAACTTCCTAGCATTATGTGGGAACAAAGACAGTCTTTATCCAGTGAGCTGCTTTTTTCCCCCTCCATGAAGATAGTTAAGGCAAACTCTTAAGTGATGATGAATGTTATTTGGGAAGCTTTGTGGTGTTCCAAGGCTTGATGTAATCTGCACAATCTTATCTGCAAAGAAAAGCATCTGGCAAAGGACACTATTTATAACAAGGGTTCTGAACTTAGGGTCTATGGATTCCTAGAGGATCTATATATAGATTTCAAGAGGTCTATGAACTCAGGGGGAAAATGACAATTTTATTTTCATTAATGTCCAAGTGAAATTTAACATTTCCTTCCATTATTTAAAAACATTATTCTGGGAAGGAGTCCATAGGTTTCACCAGATGGACAAAGGGGTCCGTGATACAAAAAAGGGCTAAGAATTCTTATTCTAACATAAATCTTAAATATGTCTGGATGTAATAATGAACATCCTCTGTGACAGAAGCAAGCATGCAAGCATGCATCTTCCTGTTTTACACCTCACTTAATATGCAAAAAGTTGAACTTCTCTGTTACCATCTTTCAAGGAATCTTAAATAATTTTACCACATGCACAGCAGACATTTTATGGAAATAGAGATTTTGTGTATTTAAGCTTGTTTTATTCCAGCTGTTTTTCTCATCTATTTTCTCCAGTGAAATTCAGTTTCCTTATACAGTATATCTAGGACTATGATGTTAAAGTCCAAATGTGAGGACTGTACTATCATTTAGAGTGAAGAGAGGTTTTTTTGTTATTTTTACTAATGTCTTGATAGATCCTTTCTCTGGTGTTTTTCCCCCTTGGTCTGTTCTGTTGTCCTAGTTCCATTTTAAATGCCAAGGAGTAGGGGGGGATGGTGGAAGATGGCACATGGTTTTGCTTTAAGTTCGTTTTCCCCTCCACTGAGTCTCACTGCTTAATGAAGGGATGCTGATCAAAATCATCCAGTATCAATTTTATAAACAAGTTCTCTCTTTGGCTGCCATACCTATGTGCTTGGCAAAACCAAGCGTTTGCTGGATGAGGTTTTTTCTGGAATCTCTGAGATCTTTAGGGTAACTGATTTATATCTATTAAGCTTCTCTAGGAAATTAATACTGCTTCTATTGATGTCTGCTTCTCTATCCACTTTCCATTTTTCAGTATATCAGTAGGGTGCTTCAACAGGTTAGGCAGAAGTTGCTTTAATGACACCCTCATCCTTTTTTCATTTGTATTTCTTCTTTTGTTCTATTTTCATCTTTACTCTAAGAAGTCAGTGGCCTACAAGACAGCGGATTTGAGAATAACCCCTATATCAGTAACAAATAATCTCCTGTCAAAAAGCAGTAAATTTCATTTTTGTTACACTATTTTGTGCTTACCATGTACAGTATCTTCTAATTCTTTTCTTCAAGTATTCTGACATGAGTGTATGATTTTTCTATACTCTGTGCCCTTGAATTTCCTTGGAACTCTGACCTGGATCAATACAGGTTTCAGAAAACTATCCTAGCTTACATTCACTGCAGTGCTTCCAAGATGGCATATCACAAGGCCTAGGAGCCCTTGTAAGAAGGTACATAGCCTCCAGGACCCCCTTGTGGAGAAAGAGTTCTAATTTTCACAAAATATTTAAGATAACCATTGGGATCTGAAAAGCCATCCCAATATGAAACGCCATACAGTGGGTGAATTCTTCAGGTTTGCCCCAATTCAGACCACAGACATATAGGTTGATCACTATAGCTGTTTATGTCCACCTTTGAGAAGGAATTCTACAGGTTCTCAATTTTATATCCTGTTGGGCTGTTTTTCCAGAGATACTACCTCATTGCTAGCCTTCACACATGAAGATACAGCTATCCAAGTAGAACATTTCATGGTTTCCCCTCCCTCCCCACCCCAGTAGTGAATCTGAATGTACTTCCAAGCCTCTTTTATGACCAAATCATTCATCTTCAAGAAGTCTAGCTAGGTTTAAGGATGGAGTATAAAGCAATAAAAAAGCTAACTAGACCAAAGAGACAGAGAATCCCTGATCTTTGTTTCATTAATATAGGGCTCTTTCCAATAATCCAAGATTAATTAGCAAAAATAAATAGTATATTTATGAAAATATCACAATTATCTGTTTTGGTTTAGAGGAATCATTTCTTTTCAATATCTTGGGGTCTATCATCTCTTAGAGCAACTTTATATATTTAATGTTACCCCTGTGACAAGGATACTTCAATTTGTCTATCATGGACATGGGGCTGGATTCCAATTTTCCTACTATATATGGCTTACTAACAAAGATGCAGGAGAAGCTATCATGCTGAATCCAATCAAGAACTAATAAAAGACTTGGATAATGATGCTAAATCAGGTTGGAGTGCCGTTCTTGGGTCCTTAACTTTGTTGCCACTTTCCTGGATCACAGAGTTAAAGCATCATAATGATCATTGCTAGCTAAATTTGTAAAAGAAATATAAAGAAAAATTCCATTGCAGGGGGTTGTAAATAAATACTATCTGTGTAAATGACTATGGTATAGGTGGTGTTTCATTATGCCTGATGCAACAAACAAGCTCTAATTTCAACAAAATTAAATCATTTTGGGGATATAGTTTTGCACTGGCTGATCACCTCCAGGAAGTCTTAATTTACTCACTCTGTCCTCTGTGTAGCTATCTCCTGGAGACAATGCATACTGCAGACATCAGTGGACATTCTGACAAAGACTTCCTAATGCAGACCTTCAATGTGTTTGCAAAAAAAAAAAAAAATCACTATCTGTAAAACAGAGGGTTGGAACCTTGATACTAAAAGTATATCCTATTACTCATTTCAACCAACCAAATATTTGTACCACGTTGCTGATGCAAAGATGTGCAGCAGAATTCGCAGATTCATATGAATCTGACAGGGGCCGCGACGTGAACGCTTCTGCTATGGCCCCCTGTTATCCACTACAGCCTCCATATCTCTTTGTGTTAATAGCAAAAAAAAAAAAGCTAAACTTAAGCAAATGGCTTTGATCTGAAATAGAATTTATGGCTATTCAGACATTAGCCTGGGCCAGATCTAGAGCTCTGCCTTGCAGAGGATAGATGTAAGCACTCCAACAAGCGGTCCCTACAGCATCTTCTCCCCTTGGTACTCATGCAAATTCCCTGCTGTGAGTCACAGCTCTCAATGCCCACACATTACTGAATAAGGCAGCTCAGAAACCCTCATCACAGAATGCGGTACAGAAACGAAAGCAATTCAACATATGCGAGGCCATGGAGAGAGATTGGGAAACACCCTCCCTAAACTAGAGATTAGGAGTAGACAAGGTAAACCTGTCTAGAGCACAACATGCAAGGAAGGGAGTGCCTTAAGAGACACATCTAAATATTTCATAAAAACCCATACTTTTTAGTGCCAGAAAATGTTATTCACAGTTGCAAAAAAATATTTACTTTGTGCTAAGTTGAATATGCTACAGAGGCAGTTCGAAGCCTCTAATAGCCAGCAATACCTCACAGAAAAAAAGGAGATAAGAGTGTTTTAACTTAATCTGCTCTCAACACTGGAGCCATCTGTGGCTAGGAAGAACAGATTTTTAAATTTTCAGTGTGACCATTACACCTTGCAAATGGGTAAACACTACAAATCAGAGCTTGATTTATTGTTGTTGTTTTACTATTTAGACTGAAGAAAGTAATAGAAAAATGCTAATAATGTAATTTAAATTTGAAAGTGTGCTGTGCTCAGAAAGCTGGTTGTTAAACATTCATAAACACATTCCTTCCCAGTTTCTATCAGACCACTTCCAACACAGAGTATGACAGGAGAGGTAAAATGCTGGAGAAATAAATAAGCTACCCCCATGGAGCCTGATTCAAGAAAGATCCACTTATTTAAGGAGCATGGAGTCAACAAACATTTATTAAGCATTTGTGTGCTAAGAACTGTGCAAAGCCTTGGGGATACAAAAAAACATGGAAACATGATCCCTGCCCTAAAGTAGCTCACATTCTGATGGAGAAAACAACTATGTACCAAAATGAATGCAATATGATGGTAAGGTCAAAAGTAGTAGTGGCAGCAGTACTAGTAATTCACCTAGCAATAAAAATACACATTACTTTATATGTTCCACATTTTGAGATTTTAGTTCCTTCCCTTTTCCTCTCCCCTCCCTGACCTTCAGAGAGTTAATCAGGAGACTAAATAGAAAGAGGAAAGGGAAGATAGAAAACTTCGGTTTTTTCTGAAATCAGAATGAAGGAAGGCAAGATATAGAATCCGTTTCTGAAAAATACAACAGAAAAAAAGAGTAGAATACCTCTACTTTAGTAATAGTCTAAGTACCAGTCACCTAAGCAAAACAGAACCACCTGGCAACTAGTCAGGAGACAGGGAAGGATCTAAAGGGTAGCAAGGTTCCCAAGGAAAGTAACCAAGTCAAATCTGGCATAGGTAATGTCGGAGCATGGTCCCAAAAATTTGTCATAATCTACTTTTCATCACCTGAAACCACCAAGGGGAATGAAGGAGATTGACAGCCCAATTCCTGAGCAACTGTGTAGCAGACAGACAATATATATAGTATAGATGGGACAGGAAAGGTGGCACAGGGAAGGTGGAGGTGGGGGTGGGAAGACTGCACTTGAATTAGAATGTGAATTACAAAATCTGAATCCAAGTCTTGGCTTTTTTTAACTCACTAGCTGTGTCACATTAGGCAACTTACACTCTCCAGACCTCAGTTGCCTTATCTGTAAAATTCAGGGGTTGGACCCAACGATCTCTAAGGTCTCTTCCAGCTTTGACAATCTATGATATTATGAGATGCAGAGGGGGAGGGGACACCTTGAGCACTGGGAATTCTGATAGGCCTGGTAGCAACTTGGAAATCTACTGCAGACTTGGAAACCAGGTCTTATGAATATAGATAGTGCAGATCACAAAGCACCTATACCTTCTCATCTTATGAATGATTTTTACTCAGTGTTTCTACAAATCCTCCCAGAGACTCTGGCCAAAATGTTCATCATCAGCCCTCTCAGGATGTGTAAATAACAATGCACTCTTGGTGCTATGCATCTCTCCTCCCCCTAGTGTCCCTACTTCTCTGTAATCCCACGAATATGTGACTGACATCTCAGGAGATTCCAATCTGTTGAGGGCTGTGCAGTGGCAGGTCAGCCTGAAATCACTTGAGCCCCCAGGTGGTCCAGCTGATTTAAATAGTTTGCATTTCTGAGGTCAGGGCTGAAAATAACTGAATCCCTGGCTCACCATGCAAATCACTTGCTAAACCTACACTTAGGGGGAAAAGAAATTAGTTTTTCAGTCTATAATCTTATCTTCTACAATCTAAAATAGGAAGACAAATATTTAGCGCATAAATTTACATAATAGTTATTTTTAAATATTTTGAAGTCATAGAAAAATTTCACTTTGAAATCAATGCCTGCAGCATCAACATCTTGCCTTTCCTCCTAAAAGCATCACCAAAAAAAAAAAAAATACTAATTCAAATGAATCAAGGGAGGAATGAACAGATTACTAAAATATTCTGTAATTCAGAGTTTTTAAAAATTCTATTACTTTTGAGTAGGTACAATAACTGTTAATGTTTTTGTCAGGTTGAAGGACAGAAATAATGACTAGAGGAGACTTTTTTGAAATAAGTATGTTTCAGTTATATATATTTATATCCCAAGAATCCTTAAAAAGTTTGGTGTGAGGTGGGCAGATGTGCCTTGCAAATCTACTAATGTATATATGTGTCATATATATATATATATGTATGTATGTATACACACACACACACACACACACACACACACATACATCAGGAAGGAAGGAAAGATGGAAGGAGGAAGGGAAGGAGAAAGGACATCATGATTACCTAAGCACACAAATGGCCACTCTCCAACCTATACTCAGGCCACATATAGCTGAAGCAGTAATGCATTTAACCTACCCAAAGAAATACCTATCATGCCATTCTTACAATGAATAGTGGGAAGGTTGTCAAGATCTCATATAATTGTCTATCCCGGTGTCTCAAAGGATTCACTGTTCTTGTTCTTAGAAGTTTCTTCTTCATGATATTATACTTCATTCACATGTCCAACTGTATGATTAGGGTGCAGGGTCTAGTACTGACAAGAGCAATTCTAATGGTTTAAAAAAAAAGTTGCAAAATTTTGTCTTTCTCTATCCACTGTCTTAGCAAGTTTGTGGGATGGATCATGGTTCAGTTTGACTGTAGCCTAGAGTAATTCGAAAGGAAGAAATGTGCAAAAAGGCTGGAGGGGGAGGTTGGAGCAAAATTGTAGAGGGCCTTAGACACCAAGTCACTGAATGTTGTGTTCTAGAAGCAAGTGGGAGTTACTGGGAATTCTTGAAAAGCACAGGTTGTTTTGCAAGTTTTATGAAATGGAAAAGACTAGAATTTAGAAAGCCAGCTAGGACACCCAAATTGTAAGGACTCAAATTTCCCCCAGCATGCAAGTGAATTTCTCTAGTAAAATTGAGGATTTATAGCCCACATCGTTGGACTAGATCATGTCTAAGGTTCCTTCTGGCCCCAAACAACAGGGATACTAGACCCAGGTAAATTTCCCTTTAGGCAGAACCCAGTTTACATAAATTCTATTTAATTCAAAAACCTTTACCAAATTGCCACTAATCCCAATTTGCCCAAAAGAAAAACAGGGAATGATTATTTGCCTTATAGATTGGACTTACAAGAAAATTCCTTTAATAGCAAACTCTGTAAAGGCATTTAAAATAATCCACTTTACAAAAACTCAATTTACACACTTTCCTGGAACACATTTACAGTATAATGTGAGGTATCTCTGAGCAAATGAATAATGGAACAGCCGTATCCAACTCTATGCACCTTAAATATAGATTTTTCTCCTTTGCTAGAATGACTGAATATTGTAATTATCCCCATTCAAAAGAATTTGCAGGTGCTTGATGCACTCACAAAAGGAATAAATCTAAGAGGGCAGTTTCAAGGTATAAATTGATGAGAAAAAATGACTGAGGGAAAAATAGTAAGTGAAAAAAATAAGAAAACCAAAGTGCTAAGAGCCCTGTAAACCTAAAAACACTTGCTAACTCAGGAATTAAAGTTTCCCCAGTCTATCTAATCCATCCTTCACAACACTATTCAAGTATTTTCTAAATAGACCACATTCTGATCACATCACTTATCTAAAAACCAAGAACAACAAACAACTTCCCAAAGGCCAAGCAAATAAAATATTAACACTTGATCAAGGTTTTCCAGGCTTCCCAGAGTCTGGCTCTAACTTTCCCACATACCACTGCCCTCAGCCACTCTATTGTTTTAACAGAAATGAAATATTACATTCTCATCCTATCTTCTTCCATCTCTATCTAGGACTGGGCTCACAACATTCCCCCCTGAAGTCCATTCCCCTCTTTAAAGCCCAATTCAAATGCCACATCCTCCCTCCTAATGTCTTTGTTCTCTATGTCTACCCTGATAGAAGTGACCTCGTCCTCCTCAAATTTCTCATATTTCTTTGACTGGACATTTCCTCTGGTTGATCACCTTTTCCCCTGTATATCAGATATATGGGCAGCCACTTCTTCACCCTCCCTGCTCATACCCACTAGACCAGGGGTGTGGAATCTGTGGACTTGAGGCAGCCTCAAGTACAGCCCTTTGACTGAATTAGCCCACTAAGTGCTTAATAAATGCTTGACTAAGGGAAAATACTTGGGACAATCAATCAGTCAATAAGAATTTATTAAGAACCTATGTGAGGGGCAACTAGGTGGCACAGTGAATAAAGCTCTAGCCCTGAAGTCAGAAGGACCTGAGTTCAAATCTGACCCCAGACACTGAACAAAAAAACTAGCCATGTGACCTTGGGCAAGTCACTTAACCCCAAATGCCATACCTTCCTTCCTCCAAAAAAGAAAAAGAAAAATAAGAACCTATGTGCCAGGCACCATGATAAGCATGTTGAATCAAAAGAAAAAAATATCCCCCCCAAAAAAACACAACAAAACCCTGTTCTGGAGGAGCTCAGAGTCTAGTGGGAGTCAACAATCATATATGTACAAACAAGGTATATAGGGCATCTAGGTGGAGCAGTGGATAGAGCACTAGTCCTTGGAGTCACGAGGACCTGAATTCAAATCCAGCCTCAGACACTTAACACTTATTAGCTGTGTGACCGTGGGCAAGTCACTTAACCCTGAATGACTCAGGAAAAACAAACAAAAAAAACAAGGTTTATACAGGAGAAACTTGAGAGGGAAGGCATCAAAGGCACTAAGAGCCCTAATGAATAATCAAATGAAAAATACAGTTCCTCAGTCAAAAGACAAGAAAAGGAATTTTTCAACAATTTCACCTCTATCTTCTTAAAGAAGTATGAACTGAAATCAGTTAATCCAGCACAAAGGTCACTAATGATGTGACAGTGGTGAAATCCAAGTAGAATTGAGAGAGCAGTATGACAAATGGTTTCTTGCTTGTAATTATAGGGAGAAGTATGTATCCATGTAATGTATCCATAGGGAGTTGAAGACCTGAGTTTCAGGCCCAGCTCTGTGACCTTGGACAAGTCACCTAAGCTGTCTAAGCCTTTGGCTTCTCATCTGTAAAACAAGAAAAATACTAGTTTGCACTACCCAACCCACAAGGCTGTCATTAGGATGAAATAAAACAATAATGTATCATAAAGTGCTTACATAAAATGAATAGTACTATTATAAAAGTTATAGAAGGAATTGGCAGGAATTACCTTAAACTCATGGTTGATATGGGCAGTCCCTGAAGAAAAGAAAAGGGAATAAAGTGCCCATATTAAAAAGGGGAGGGGAGGGGAGGAGAAAGTTGAAAAATACATGGAAAAAATAGAACAAATCATTGAATAAGCAATTTGAAGTTATGGGAAGACTTAAGGTAGAATAACAATCAGAATAACTAAAAATAAATGTTTTTTTTTTAAAATCTGATTCTTATTTTAAAAATTTTGGCTAAGATTCTTTAGCAGACAACCCCTATATTAAGGCAATTTAAACTAAAGATAAGTTAGCTCAAAGATTTCACCATGGAATTACTTTAATTATATAGGACAGTATTTAAGGTAATGTATGCACTTATTCTTTTTTTAAACATTTTAAGAAATAGGTCAAGATACGCTATCCTCTATCTTAGAAGCCTAATCTTGCCTGTTTCCCAAAGGTTTCACTATAGATTAATTATTATGATTGATGTTTAATGGTGTCTTCTAGACTGTATGCTGATTTCCAATGGGTAAGGTGGTTTTCCAAAAATGCTTAGCCTGTTTCCAAATGTAAATTTGTTTCTAGAGATAATGTACTTATTAACAACCACATATGATGCAATGTCATTACAGATGATATGATGGTTCCACTGATACAGAAAAGCAAATGAAAATTAAAGAAAAAATACCTGATTGGGGAGCAGGGTAAATCTTGCTCTAAATTTGCACAAAATAGAAGAACATTTATCTTTCTATAATCACAAAGCTTAGTTGTGAAATAAAATGAGCTGGGAAGGTTATAGAAAGAATTATAGGATTGTGGATCTAGAGTTAGAAGGGTCTTTAGAGGACAATTCTACTAGAATATTCCTTGGTAACATAAACTCATTATATTGTCATTTTTCTTTTTTTATATATTGTGATTTTTCAAAAAGCAAATCTGGGGTTAAGAGATAAGAGCAGAGATCACAATTCACCCTCAAATCTACCTAATTTTGTTTACCCATTGCTACTGACCAGGTCACAAGAAGCCACTATCTCTCCTCTATGCCATGTCCCTAGCATTAAAGCTTTTCTCCTTTCTTACTTTGTCCCCCAAAATCCAGCAATTCTCAATGGTAATATAAATTTAATTTTTACAATAGGGGAAAGCAATCAGAAATTTTGGAATACTGATACTTCCAAATTAAACAAATCAAGACTGTCCTGCATTCACTCTTTTCTTTTCTATACTAATTCTACTTTGGTTCCCTTGAACCACCAAAGTCTCTCCCTAAATGTCTAAGACCCTAATATGTTTCTGATACTGCTTTTTCCTTTCTTTGGAATTCAGAATCATCTCTCAAATTTCACCTATTGTCATATCTACTTAATGCCACTTATATCCTAAGAAGACAACAGTATCTGCTCAAAATCACACAACCTTGGTTACTTCCTCCAACATCTAAGACTGTAAGGGTAAGGAGAGTTTTGAATCAGAAGACCTGGGTTTAAAATGTCTCTGCTTGGGGCGGCTACATGGTGCAGTGAGTAGAGCATTGGCCCTGGAGTCAGAAGGACCTAAGTTCGGATCTGGCCTCAGACACTTAACGCACACACAAACAAAAACTCAGCCGTGTGACCTTGGGCAAGTTACTTAACCCCAATTGCCCTCCAAAAAGCAAAATAAAATAAAATAAAATGTCTCTGCTACAATTCTGACAAATTCATTTTACTTCTCTAGGCCTGTTTCCTCATTTGTTAAATGAGGGGTTTGGACTAGATAAACTCTAAACTTCCTTTTAGCTATAAATCTACATTTGTAGATATTTGTTTTGCATAATAGGTTTTGTTTTTCTTGCCTTTACATTAAATAGGGGAGAACAGAAAAAGAAATAAAATGGAAATAAAGAATACAACAAAGAAGCAGAAAAAGAGTTTAAAAATGTGCTTTAACAAAAATAAATACACAAATCTATGGTTCTATTTGGTAGAAATGGTGGTAAAGGTCCTTCTAAAAAGAGGAAAAAAGCATGAACCAAGGCCAGGGGCAGGATGGGAGGAAAATTTTAAGGGAAAAGAAGCAGCACTAATTTACTAATGCACAGGGTTCATGTAAAAGAGAAAGAACCTAAAAGGGCAGGTTTGAGTCCAATTCATAGAGAACCATAGAGATTTTACAGCAAGGGTGGGGAACCTATGGCTTCAAGGTCACATGAGGCCAAGTTTTATGGAACAAATCCTTTTATTAAGGGGATCTGTTCTGTGAAGTTTGGATTCAGTCAAAGGACTGCACTCGAGGACCCAGAGGGCCACATGTGGCCTCAAGGCCAAAGGTACCCCATCCCTGTTCTAGAATGTTTGCATTATAGACAATGAAAATCCATAGCAGGTTTGGAGGCTGATTTGAGCTGATGATGTTTTTGAATGAGAGGGACAGCATCAAGGGAAACCGGACAGAGAAAAGTAGAAGGCAAAGAGACCAGAGAGAATTCTACAGAACAGTCTGGGTGAGAATAAGGCTCTAAACTAAGATGGAATCAGAGGAAATGAAAAAAATTGGCAAATGAGAAGCCTTTCAAAGGGAGACTCAGGAGAATGTGGTACCTAAGAGAAGCATTCCTGCTTACTAGGTCTATTAACTCTCTTTTGGCCACCCTCAGCTTTCTGTCTAGCTCAACTCTAGAGTTACTCCTCCCCAATATTTTCCTCACTAATATCCTAGACTTCCACATGCACTGGATTAATACTAACAATACCAGCTAGCATTTACATAGCACGGACTATGTGCTTTTTGCAAATGTTATGTCATTCGTTTCTCACAACAACTCTGCAAAGGAGGTATTATCATTGTCCCCATTTTACAATCGAGGAAACTAAGGCAAACACAAGTTAAGTGACCTGCCCAGTGTCACGCTGCTTGTAAGTGTCTAAAGTCAGATGTAAACTCAGGTCTTCCTGACTCCAAGTCCAGTGCTCTACCCATTGTGACACTTATTGATGGGATATGAAGACAGAGATAATACAAGTAGGGGTTAAGAACATACACTTTATCTATACAGAGGTAGTGGTTGAAATCATAAAAAAAAAAGGTTGAAAAGTGAGGGTAGAGGGGGAGAAGTATAGAGAGAGAGAAATGGGCTAAGGACAGAAACCTTGGGGGAAAGTCACTTTAAAGATTCAAGAAGATGATGAACCTGTGGAGGAGATCAAGAAAGAAAAAAGGCAGGAGGAACTAGTTATCTATGAAGCAAATGGGAAGAAGTGCCCATAGGGAGAATGGTCAGAGTCAGATGATGCTATAATGAGAGGTCAAGAAGGATAAAAGCACACTATTTAGCAATTAGGAGGTTGCTGTTAAACTCTGAATAAACAGTTTAAGTAGAAACCATCTTTCAGGGGTTTGAGGAAAGACTGGACAGTAAGAAAATAGAAGCATTTGTGCTTTAATGGATAGAGCAGTGGATTGAAGTCAAGAAGACCTTGGTTTGAATCCTTCCTCAGATACCTTCCATCTGTATAACACTGAGCAAGTAATCCTTAGGTCTCAATTTCCTCATTTGCAAAATGGAATATATTAACAGCACCTATCTCACAGGGCTATTGTGAAGATCAAGTGAGACAATATTGTAAAGCATTTTGCAAAACTTAACGTGCCATATAGATGTTACTGTTATTATTTGGTATGAACAACTTTTTCAAGCAGTTTGGCATGGAAAGAAAAGAGAGATGGCTAGCCTTTGTTGAAACTCTTTCTAGAACAGGGAATTACCTCCCCTCTCCATCATATTTCTCCAAATCTCACTCACCCTTCAAGGCCCAGAAGAAAACAGACACCATCCCTGAAGCCTTCCCTGATTACTTCAGGTGAAGTCACTTTCCCTTCTATGACCATGCACAGAACTAAGTCATACAATCTAGCTCTTGCTCATATACAGTGCTAAATGGGGTTATAATAATAACACCTACTTCACAAGGTTCTTGTGAGCATAAAATGAGACCTTATTTGTAAAGCACTTTGCAAACTTAAGTGGTATATGAGTGCTTCTCATGAACTTAATTCTATTTCCTTGAAGTTAGGAACCACGTCTTATATTTTTGATCCCCCACAGGCCCCTGTAAAACACTTGAATTGAACTGTGGTTAACTGAGAGTTATCAAATCTACATATTAACAATATGCTAAAATGAGTAAGATACAAAGAAATATATATATATATATATATATATATATATATATCAACTCTTCACCAAGGAAATGGTTGGTTCCTTTGAAAATTAGTTATATACAAGCTTATAGGACTTGTTTTAAGGAAGAGAATATAAGACCATAAATTCCAATAAACTTTCCTAAACATAACTTAACCTTTTCTTTGATGATTTCACAGAGTCCCCAAGTCCTAATGAAGAACAGAACAATTCAGTTATAGAAATGTAAACAAATACAGTGAATCTCTACTGACCCCATGACACACTAGAATCTGCTTGTGTGGAAAAATCCCTGCAGTAGGTTAGCTTGCCTCCTGTTCTCTCATAAAAGAGCTGGGTACAAAATGTACAAAGGCATAACCTTCTGGACAGTGTAACATGACTGCCTTCCTGCATATTTAATTAACGTAACAAAAACTAAAGTATCCATTAACCAAGTTACTTTGTCTTCTTCACCAGAAAAAAAAAATTCTCTACTGACTTTGACTTTCCCAGATTCAAAACACTGTAATAATTTCTCTATCACTAATAGTGTGCGTCACTCCAGTATCCCTCTCAGCTTCAATCTTCTCTTCAAGGTCACTTTCATGAAGTCTGACCATGTAGAAGCATATTTCCCTTTTAAGAATTTTTTCCTGATGCTTTTCTCTAGTCTTTCATTTCACCTTCAGCAGAAAATACTTTTGTCAAGAGAATGTTAAGCCAAAATTTTTCTCTAAGCCCTGCTTAATAAAGGTTCACTTTTCAACAGAACTTGAGGCACCAGCAGCATTATGATGTTACATCTTTTATGTTCTGAGATTAAGAGTCTTATGTAGTGGCCAAATGAATCATCAGTTCTTTCAGGAAATCTCTTCTGTAATAACATTTTCATTCTGGATCACACTGGTTCATAGGTCACACTGGCAGGCAAGAGGATGGTAAAAATATCACAAGACACTTATGCAAGGGTACTATCAGTAACTAGCTAAGCACTAGACTGGTTTTGCTATCAACAGGTAAGCCTATATTTTTAAAATAAAGTTTCATCATGCCCTTGACCTCATTTAATCCAATCAGAAAATGTTCTTTACTCTTAAATGTGTGATTACACATAAAGTCTCTAGGACAATTTTATTTTTTATTCATTAAATTTTATTTTCTGATAATTTGCTTTAAGCTGAATGTTTTTTAGCACAACAAAGAATAATTCATTTGGCTTTATTTAAAACCAAAGTCTTGATTCAATTTCAGAAACACTGGCAAATTTCTGGCACACAGAACTGTCCATTTATGGGGCACATAAATATGTAGGAAAAGACTAAGCCCTCATTTCATGAGTATCAACCAATATCCAACCAGCCAACAATAGTTTCAATTATTATAATGATTTAACAGAAGATGGTTGCAGGCAGCAGATCTTAATATGCAAAACATCTACTGTCCTTCATAATGCTGGAGTAACAACAGATGCAGAAAAAAATCCTTGGGTTTATAGTACTCATTTGTCCCGACATCAGTTAAGGAATTAAGGTGGGAGAGAATCCAACTGCAGTACAGGCATCAATGAGTGGAGAAATGCCTCTAAATGCCCTACAGTTGTTATAGCCCTGTTTCTGAGTATAGATCATATGCAATATTTCCCAGAAGGTTATTTCATTTTTCAACAACTCAGGGGTCAATTGATGACTATTTTTTAGACAAGATAGGCCTAATTTATTAATACTCTCAAAACATTAAAATGTTCCCATTGTTACTTTTTTCAAGATGCACTCAAATTTTTGGAACCATTGACAATCTTTATGCCTTCATTCTTGGTTTGTTGGTTTAACCCTATTTGAGAGCCATACAGTAGCAAAGAATGACATTGTGTGTTATAGGAGCAATTCCATATTGATTCACCAACAGCATAACCCTAGCCCACATTACTCTGAGGCAACAGCACTCTTTGCTTCCACTGCCTTTTATCTACCCTGAACTAGAACTCTACCTCAGAGCTGAAATCAATTTCTCTGCCCCAAGCTTCCCCCTTCATGACTTATTTATTCCCATTACCTGGGTACTCTGATCAAAGTTGGGAGATAAGGCAAATATTAAGGGCCTTTTCCTTAAGCTTTCAGGTGAGTTGAGGACCAGACAAGGTTCTTTATGTCCATGATTCCCCAAGGAATAAAATGTTTCATCATTTTTATGCATATAAAAACTTAACTCTGTTGTGCTACATCAACAGAATAATTTTTCAGGGCCTAATCCCATCTCTAATATTTTATAAAGGATATATAACCACATTTACATCCACTGACCCATGAATGACAATTTATTGAAAGTCATAAAGAGTGTCAATTTTGTTTATTTCCTTGCTCAAGTTCTCCATGCATTCTGATGAACTGCTAATTTATACTATCCTATACATACCCCTTTTCTTAGGAGGAGCTGTTGGGTTTGGTTTTTTTTTTCTTTTAAGCTATATCAAGAATCAGATGGTGGCAGAACAAAAGAGTAGACTCTGTACAAGTCACTTATGGCAAATCACTTTTTGCCAGAAATAGATCCTAAGGCGGGGGGAGTTTTGGAGTGGGGGCACAGAAGTTGATGAGTGACCCTGGGCAAGTCATCTACTGGCCCTCGGTTGCCTCATCCATAAAATGAGGGAGTAGGACTCATTGATATCCAAGGTCCCTTCTAGCTCTGAATCTATGCATATGATTTCTAGTTTCCTGGATGCTACGAACTTTGGAAAACTAGCCATATTTTAATTTTAGACAGAGAATTCTATCAAGTAGTCAACTAAGTAATCTTTCCTAATGAGCTTTTTCCCTCCTACGTACCAAGAATCCCCACAAAGGCATGGGTGGATGGAAGATGTCACATTACTTGCATCTTTACCATACACAGTTCTACCTTATATATCCTAAGTTACTCCTCCTTCGGGTGGCTTCATTCTCACCCACTTTAGTGATGAGTCATCAACCCACTCCCCTGCCACTCCCCTGGTATCTCCCAGACTTCCCTTCCCCTCCATGACAGCACCAGTCCCTTCTCTCCCTGGTGCTGGGCACCACAGGTACTTCATAGATGCTAATACTACTTGAGCTCTCTGGAAACTACCCTTGCTACACCATCCTGGTATGACAAAGGAAGAAAAAAACACAAGAATTTTACACAACATAAAACTATGGGCTCATTATGTTTTGAGGCCATTACAGATTCAATGGGATTTTGTGGGTGAATGTGATCATTTAGCCTCTGTGGGAAGATAGCCTTTAGGAGTAGATAGAAGAACAGAGTGGCAGGAGGCCCAGGTTCCAATTCTAACTCCCAACACTTACTAGGGACCAAGGGTTAGCAAATCATTGAACTGTTCTTCATCTGTAAAAGGCAGACAATACCACCTATAATACTTAACCTTACTGAGTTGCTATGAGGTTCAAATTAGAGAACATTTATAAAAACAGTTATCATTAACATTTATAACAAGGTTTTGATAAGAAAATGCCTTCAGAGTTTCAACTTGGGATGCTAGGACTATCTCTCCACTCCTACTACCATAGGGTCAGAGACTCCCCCAGCTCTAAGGCACTAGCTTTGAATCCTGTGGCCTGGCCAGGAGCTTTATCAAGGTGCCATAACTGAAGGTGGAAAAATCTGGGCGATAACCAGTGGCAGGGAAGAGTATTGATGACTCACAAGAGAAGTGGGTGAGAGTGAAGTAGACCAAAGGATGATTAACCTAGGGTTAATCTAATTAACTGGGGTAAAGCTATGTGTGGTGAAGATACAAGCAAGTGATATTAACATCTTTGTCAAGGTTGGGAGGTAGGGGAAGAGGAGGACCCCAGGGGAGCACAACATCCTGCTATTTTAAATTCCTAGAAACAATGTTTGGGCCAAGTAAACTTCCTGGTCCTCTCTTTTTGTTTCCCAAGGTCCAGCCATCAATCCCCCCCTCTTTTTTTTTTTTTTTTGCTTTTTGGAGGGCAATTGGGGTTAAATGACTTGCCCAAGGTCACATGGCTATTTTTTGTGCTAAGTGTCTGAGGTGGGATCCAAACCCAGATCCTCCTGACTTTAGGGCCAGTGCTCTATTCACTGCGCCACATATCGGCCCCTACTCCCTTTCTTTTGCATCTGCCTGGGATTTCTCCCCAGTTCCTAGCTTCTCCTAGAGAACAAGAAGCCATCACAGAGATAGTGTTTTGGGGGTCTTTTTCTAAGTGTTTTATACTGCTAGTAAAACAGGAACATTATAAAGAAAATTGTCTCTTTTCTATAACTCTCATGTTTAGTTTTTTCTTTTTTTCAAATAAATCTGAAACAAAATCATACTTATTAGTGAAATGGTATATATAGGGAGAGGGAATGCTGTATGCAAATAATAATCTCATCAACTCATGTTTCCACCTAATGTTAAAAGTTTAAATTAACCTGCATCTGAAAGAAAAAAACAAACTCAGGTCTTCTTGAGCATTATTTCATAAGAACTGGGGTAGGGATGGTGATAGAGTTAGATTTTAGGGGGATGGGGGATATTGGGGAAGAGGGAAGAAGAAAGAACTGCAGGAAAGGGGGAAGAAGAATAACTCTAAACAAGGAGATCTGAAAAGGAAGGAAAATTTCTATGGCCCCTAGCTGAGGGCTAATTGTAAGCAAGGGATATAAACAAGGCAAAGGATTTTAAGTCAGGGAATACCTGTTCTGGATATCACTGCTGGGAGGCAATAAGTAGAGGTAAGAGCCCTCTATGGCTATGCCTATACTAAGTGGATGGGAAAGGCCAGGAAAGCTCATTCAACACAAAACTTATTGCTTCCATCCAGTAATTTGCATAATTTTTGCCCAAAAATTACCTATGTTTATCTTATTTGACTTTTAAATAGATATATTCCATCATTCCACATAACTGTCCAAAAACAACAATATTGACAAAGCTTCTATAAGTATCTACCAACACTAAAGCTAAATAACCAAAAACATACACAAACAGAAATGGAGTTATAGATGACCCAACTTTTCCATTTCTGAAAGAAGCACCACCATCGACCTATCCCATACTCCATTTCAGGATTACCTTCGACTCTTCACTGTCCTTAATTCTCTGCACATCCAGCGTTGTTGGACTACCTGGTCAGAAAAGGGAGAAGAAAGGAAGTAGTGTGGTATAGGTCCAAGAACACTAGCTGGGAACTTGGGAGAACTGGGTTCTAGTCCCAGTTCTTGTCAATCACTAGTTATGTGGTTTTGGACAAGTCACCTCTTTGGGTGTCAATTTCCACAATAAGTTTGAGCTAAGTTATCTTTAAGCCCCCTGTGGTTGAAATTCTTCAAGTCTATAAATTCCCTATATCAGGTCATGGGCATACTGTGAATGTTCTCAATGCTTCTCTTTTTGTGAGTTAATAGTGAAAATTAGGAGACAGGGCAAAGAGCCTCAAGCTCTGGCAGGCTAAATGAGGCTCCCTGGCTACTACAATTTCTCCTGATTTTCCAATGAAGTAATTCAATTCTTCACACTCAAACCACTCAACAAGGCCTCTCATTTCTTCTTTCACAAGATTTTTCCCATCTCATTCCACTTTTCAACCCTACATTCAGGCTAACCTTTAAAATGAATTATATAACCTGCTTATCAAACTTCTTGACACTAAAGAAGTGTCTCAATTAATTTTAGATCTTCTCCTTATCCATCTTGACCAGCTGACTTGCCTTAACAACTTACCCATAACAAATCAAGAGAAAAAGACAAGCCACTTGAACGGGATAAATGAATCCCAAAAGAACAGGTCAGCTACTAACTCAGAAGTAAAGGGGGAGCAATTAATTTACAGAAAGAGAATTAGTGTCCTAACCTTTCTGTTATTTAAGATGCTCAAAACCGTCAGCATAGCAAACCTGAAACTCACAAACAAAGAAACCAGGGAAATACTACAACCTAAAATGCTGCCTCTAAGACACCAAATGCATCATACTGCATAAGAACACAACAAAATGGCGACAATACATGGAATCAGATAGGGTTCATTTTGCAGAATATGACAAAATGAAGGACAGTGAGCTACAAGGGAAAGGCCAATATGCAAGTATTTCAGGGCCAGAAGATGGGCACAATGACATTTTTGTTACTTATTCACTGTGTGATCTTAACCAAAGCTCAACCTCCCAGAGACTCAATTTCTAATCTGCAAAATAAGGATAACACTAAGTATTCACCTCACAGAATTGTGAGAATCACATGAAATAATGTAGACAAAGCACTTTGTGGCATGGAAGAATTCTATAAATAGATGATCATAACCTAAATAGTTTGTTACAAGCTATGGGTTCCAGCAAGAGAGTTTATTGAGAGGTGATGATGATATAAAAAATAGAAATCATTAATAAAAATGTTGAAACCTCTAATAAAGCAGATGTTTGGTGTCAATGGTTTGTGTGTCCCCAACCATGCCTTAAAAAAAAGTATGTTGTATTTTTTTTTAAGAAAGAAAAAAAATCTAAGTAACAAAATGTTCTTTCACCTTAAACTCTTAACTCTGCTTTGAAAGGTGTCATATTGACAATCTGAGAAATAAAGATCTTTATATAGCTACAAAACAGGGGGAGCATGGCCTAGATCAGAACAAAGTTTCTTTCACTAAGGCACACTTTACACACAAAACCTTTAAGCCTTAGAAGGGACCTCAGAACTCATCTAGTTCAACCCAAACTTGAAGCATGAATCTCCTCTACAAGCACCTCCCAAATAAATATTCCCTTAGCCTAGGTTAAGGGGAAACTGTCAACATTCTGGGAAAGTTGATTCCAGCTCTAAGCAACAGCAATGTTTCTGATGATGGTGTGGAATCCTCCTTCCAGCATCTTCAGTTCTATAGAGCTTCCTAGTCTTCCTTTTTGAGTTAAGTAAAACAAACAACATTTCTCTTCCATGAGGTCTGCCAACAAGAATTTTATACCATAATATAGCATGATTTGAGAATCCCAACAGAAGCAAATGGGACAGAAAAACTGACTCATGTAGTCTGTTGTTCAGATGTTTTTAGTTGTGTTTGATTCTTCATGACTCCATTTGGGGTTTTCTTGGCAAAGATACTGGAGTGGTTTGTCATTTCCTTCTCCAGCTCATTTTATAGAGGTAAGTGACTTGCCAAAGGTCACACAGCTAATAAGTGTGTGAGGTCAGATTTGAACCCAGGAAGATGAGTCTTCCTGACTCCAGGCCCAGCATTCTATCCATTGTTCCACCTAACTGCCTTCTCATAGAGTTACTTTGATGTAATACTGCTTTTCTTTCTCATATCACATAATGATAGGATCATAAATGTATGCATTTACCTATTTACTACCTGTAAGTACAACGTAAACTTGTGGCTTTCAGAAGAAATCAACATTAAAACACAACAGAACCTATAGACAACTTACAACAACAAAGCCAAAAAAAAAAATGAAAAGCAAAATTTGAATTTCCACTCTGGACTGGTTCAGGAATTCCCTGAGCATGAGGAATTCCCTAAGAAATTTGTTAAAGGTCCCATACCACATGGAGCCTCATGTTCACTTATTTCTGGGAAAATTCTCAGGTAGCTCCTATGGCTCTAGTCCTGAAAGTCTCAAATACAACCCTACATAATAATCCCCATGGATTGTCACTGCCAAAAGTCAAAATGGCTTTTCCAAAGCAACTTAGTGGGGCTATGTGAGGGTGTAAATCTAGGTCTCTGGGTTTGCACCTGAGGGTCCAGAGGGATTACTGCTATCTGATAATATTGATACTGATCAGCAGATTTGAAAAGTTTGACCAAAAAATCAACAGTTAGGATATTTGCAAAATCAGTCACCAGTACTATACCTAAATTCTGTCCAAAAGCCGGTTCCAACAAAGGCCTTCAGAACAGGGTCCTATTGTACTGCTAATTCTACTATGAAAATAACTCGAGTATTCATAAGTTATCTTCTGAAGGAAGGCAATCATCCCTGAGTCAATCCATCATTGAGAAACTACAATGTCTCTGAGAAAGACATATAATCACCCCAGTATGACTCATTGAATTGCCCTAGCCTACAATTACCTGGGTTTTGTTTGGTGTTTCCTTGGAGCAAGATTTTGCTCTCTTAAACAGAAAATCCTCAATAAAATAAAATCCTGTGTTCCAAATTCCCAGGCTGATATTAAAAAAAAAACACACCCCAAAAATGAATGATTAGATACTAGTCACACAAGCAAACATTTTAAGTAGAGAAAAAATGGTCTTGCTTGACAGCCCTGAGTGATTCCTTAACAATGTGATCAACAGCCATTAGGGTTAGCAAGAAAAATAAAGGTAGACATTACATTTCATTAAAAAAAAACAAACCCCAGACTCTCTTTTCCCCAGCTCTCTTTTACTCTACATACAAGCTACTAAACTAAAACTAACAAGCCATCCTATTCCCACCCTTCTGCAGAAAAAGCCACATGGGTCAGAGTGGGCCACCTGGGAACTTGAACTCAAGTTTCAAATTTTCACAAAGGTTATTTACTTTTTGACTTTTGCTACCACATTTCTCTCCCCCCACAGTAATTAGCAGTTGACACACATATGGCTTTAAGATTTACTAAGTGTGAGGCAGGTACAGGCATACCTCCTTTTACTGGGCTTCACAGATACTGTGATTTTTGCAAATTGAAGGTTTGTGGCAACACTTCATTGAGAAAGTCAACTGACTTTCCAACAGTGTTCGCTCACAGCATGTCCCTACATCACACTTTGGTGATTCTCACAATATTTCAAACTTTTTCATTATTATTATATCTGTCATGATGATCCTCGACCAGTGGACTTTGCTGTTATTATTGTAATTATTTAGTGGCACTCCAAACCGAGCCCATATAAGACTGTGAACTTAATAGATTAATGTTGTATGGGTTCTGACTTCTCCACCTAGCCAAAGATCCCCCTTCTCTTCCTTTCCTCAGGCCTCCCTATTCCCTGGGAAACAATGATATTGAAATTAGGCCAATAACCTACAATGACCTCCAAGTGCTCAAGTGAAAGGAAGAGTCATTGTTGTCTTATTTTAGAAATTGCCATAGCTACCCCAGCCTTCAGTAACCACCAACCTGATCAGTGAGCAGCCATCAACATCAAGGCAAGCCCCTCCACCAGCAAAAAGATTGTGACTTGCTGAAGACTCAGGTGATGGTTAGCATTTTTCAGCAATAACATTTTTAATTAAGGTATGTACATTGTTTTTTAGACCAATACTACTGCATACTTAATAGAACAGGAGAGTGTAAACATAACTGTTGTATGTACTAGGAAATCAAAAGATTCCTGTGACTTCTTTTATTGCAATATTTCCTTTACTGAGGTAGTCTGGAAATGAACCTGCAATATCTCTGAGGTAGGTCTGTATTTGGGTTTCATTTCCATTTTTACAAATGAGAAAGCTGAAGTAAATGACTCAGCCATGTTCACAAACCAAATATACACTGAGGGCAGGTCTGTGAACTGAGATCTTCTTCACTGCAGGTTCAGCATTCTGATCAACATTCAGCATACTACTCTGTTATACAGTCAAATCCTGTTATTACAACTGGACAAACATGAAAACCTCTGGGGTGTCAAAACATTTTTCACATTACCCCACCCCTGCCAGAAAATGAGCAATTAGACCACCCCCATGCCCCCATCCCTAGCAAAAGCAGTCAGCAGGTCAACCAATGACAGCCAAATAGCTACTCAGGTAAACCAGTACATTAAGGTAATAAATTGTTTTTTAAAAAAAGATAATATTATGTTCATGTCCCTATCTGACAGAAACATCCCCCCCACCCCCAGTAACTGGTTATTTCATCTAAGGCTGGATTTCAGTCTAAGTAAGTGAATGAAATAGAAATTTGGCAAATTTTCTATCAGGAAAGCCAGGGTTCAGGTCCCACCCTTGACACATGCTAGCTATGTCTCCATAGGCCAGTTACTTAACCTTTTGGTGCCTGCCAATAATTCCATAAAGTAAGTTACCAAGGAATAATTAGCTACAATGAAAATGAAACACAGGCATAGAGCCAAATGAAAAAAAAAAAACAAACCTCCAACACAAATACTACTCATTTTTAGCCTACTCTTTATCAAATATTGTTTACACCATCTTACGTTTAACATCCTTTGGTAAAATGAGAAATAGTTTTACATTTCTCTAACAAATACTACTTTTAAATACAACCAAGACCATGTGGTCCTGTTCCTAGCACACTGTCTTCCTCATCTCCTCATCTAACACCCTCCACACCACAGCATGACAGAGCTGAAGCTCCTTATTTTACAGGAGCTAAGAAAGCAGGTGATATTACCAACTAAGACAAAGTCAAGTCTCCGGTTTTTAATCTGGGCCCGGTAATCCTCATTCCAATAGGAAAGACTACCCTAGATCAATTATATTACTTCCTGAATTAGCAGACATTAACATGACAACAAAGAACCATCATTAAAAAAAAAATTCTAGTGACTTTCACTTCAAAAAAAACCCCAAAAATTTGAATAAAAGGATTTTGTTTCATTGCAAATTATAACCACATGCATTTGCATAACCATAATAAGTTTCAGATAAGAAATATAAAACTAAGTTGAATGATTAGAGGAAACAAAGTAAATTTTTTTTGAGGGAGCCAAAAATTGATTTAAGGATTATAAGAAGTGATCTTTAAAGAAGTACCTATACATAGCTATGTGTGAATAGCATAGGGACTGGAGCTATGATTTCACTGATACACTGAACTAATATAAGGACTGTACTACTGCAAGGCAGTACCTTCTCTGCAACTTAGAGTCTTAGAAAATCATTTGAAAGGGTAAGTGAATTCAAGGTCACAGGGCCAAAGTGGGTCAGAGGCACAACTTCAACAGAGGACTCTCCATGGCTCTGAAGCTCTAATATGCAGATGCTACATGAATAACCAATGCTAGATACAATTTAGGATCAGGCAACTAAAATTCTTAAGGCAGGTAAAGGACTTAAAAAGGAAATGCTAACATTTATTTTATATGTATTTACATGTGTCTTCTGTTTCCATAAAGTGTCCAAGAACCAAGAGCAAATGTTATTTGGAAACTCCTTTAAATATACTTGGGGCAATGCAATTTACAACTTGGAACCCAACAGGTTTATTAATCTGAATATATGACTCAGTTAACCTGTACTTAGAATCCAAATAAGAAAGCTCAAAAAAATTAATTCAACCAGCACATGTTAAGACCTTATTACTATGGTGAAAGCACTGCTAATTAAGACAGGGTTCTGCCCACTTGGAGCTTACAATATATTAATAAGATATATCACAAACACAGATAACATTGATATATCACAAAAAAAAGATGAGCGCATACTGTGTTGAAAGAGCAATGGTTGTTACTGACTGGGGTATGAGAAATCAAGAAAGGCTTCATGGAGTAGGGGATATCTGATTTAGGTTTTAAAGGATTAAAGCATTCACAAGGTATATAAAAATGGGAGGGGGATATTCCTGGTTTAGCAAATATCATGGGTAAAAGCAAGAAAATGGCATACTGAAGAGTTGGTTCTCTTTTAAGAGAAAAACAAATCTTGGAGAGAGGGGAGGGAAGGAAAGGAGAAAAAAAATTTGGAATTCAGAATCTTATAAAGTGAATGTTGAAAACTATACATGCATTTGGAAAGAATAAAATACTATTAAGTGGAAAAAAAATTTAAAAAGCAAGTCAACAAGGCAACTTTTTTAGGAGAGATCAGCCTCCTATAACTACAATCCTTTTCCCTGATACTTAGTATTCTTAACAGTTACTTTTAGACAATGAAAAATTCTGAAGTGCCTTCAAAGAAAGATTAGATTGTGCTACATGTAGGTCTGATGTTAGTTAACTCTTACAACCAGAAACCTAGGTTGGTAGTCTACAGCAATTGGCAAATAACCAAAATATTCAGTCAACCAGAACATCTTATTCCCCGAATATTACCATATAATAATAAACAAGGTATTACTGTGTATACAATGTCGTTTTCCCTTTATTCACAGAATTTCATCAATTGGTCTAATTCCTTTAGATTTAGTCCACACATTTTACTTACGTACCAGTCATCATTATGCCCTTGGTTGCTGGAGGGTGTGGAACCTTACACAGAATTATGAAGAAGTCCTTAAACATTGCTGTAATTATGTGCCTTGGGATGAGGTCCAAGGTCAACCAGCAATCATAATACAACATGATTCCAGTGTATAATGTGTTAGTTAAAAAATGAAAAAAAAATTCTTTAAATCACTGACAAAGAATTTTTTCAAATTACATCATCCAATGTTGTGTGACCTTCACAAGTCATTCAACCTCAATTTCTTAATCTGCAAAAATGCTCTTCTTCATGTGATAGTTTAAATAATTGATGCCTACATGTATTTCCAAATTTAAGATCCATGAAATAATTCTGATTTTCTTTTAAATCATTGAGATTTAATAGAAAAATATTAATAATCTGTATTTTATAGCAATAAAAAGCCATTATTGAGACCACTTGAAATACTTTTTCCTTTGTTTTAAAAAATTAAATACTTCATGCAATTCAACCAAATAAATGAAAATATGCATATCTGATGATGTTAACACTTTTAAAAGTTTCATCTTTCCTTTTTCTTTTTTTAAACTAGGCTGAAAACAAATCGATTATTCTGGTTAACTTATATCAAGCCAAAAGAGAGTCAGTTAACAACCCTCTACCTCATACAACACAAAAAATATTTGTTATCACAATTATGCATTTTAAGTAGGAAGGAAGTAATACAATCTTAATTAACAAAGCTTTTCATAAGACCAAAAAAAGTAGTATTTAGCTCTTCAAACTACAAATAGTTTTTGGTTATTCAGAAACATACTCTCTCTCTCTCTCTCTCTCTCTCTCTCTCTCTCTCTCTCTCTCACACACACACACACACACACACACACACACACACACACACACACACACCCCTTTTAGTCAAGAGCAATGAACGGACAGAAGAAAATCAGTCCATTTTGCCACTTATTAGGAGCTCTGAAAAACTGTTTTCTGAGACACAGATGGCAATCCCAACAGAGGAGCTAAAATTAGGTTTGGGCATTTGCAGGGGGATGGGGGGGTGGGGGTGGGGGGGTGAGTGGTCAGATTTCATTGATTGAGCTATTCCTATTTTCCCAAGCAATGACAAATTATCAAGGATTAGCTATTTTCACATTCAAGTATACCTAAAAGATACCTAAATATTGCCAACTTCACCCTATCCCAGATTTTCCAAAGGGAGTGGGGTGAGAAGAGGATCAATAACTAAGGTGAATTTAAATACATATTCAAGATGCTTTACTTTAAAAAAAAAAAGGAACAAATTATGAACTTTAATTTTGGGACTACATATTCTGACATAATAAACAAAGGCATGCAGTAATGTGTAGTTTTCATTATACATGTCAATGAAAAATGGAAATCCACCATAATTGGCAAGTGAATAAGCTAAAGTGGGGGGGAGGGGGGAGAAGGTCCTGACTGAAACATAGAGATGCTTTCTTCCTGCATGGTGGGCCCTAGAGCCTCCTTTAAAAAATCTTTTTTTCAGAAGCATCTATCCCTTCCCTTCTTTCAATGTTTGCCAGGATGACACTTGGCTTGTAGTTTCCATGAGCTCCAAAAGAAAAAGATTCTTGCCTTAAAATCATGATCTCCCTCCTTGTCATCACAATTCATGTATAGATACAACAGTCTGAAGCCCAATAATCTCAGGTCCTCCTACATGGAAGCCATTCAAAAACAAATAAGCCAAACACTCTTTCAAAACAATGAACAGTAAAGAAGAAACTAGGTGTATCAAGCCTTTTAAACACCCCTTATCAGCTGGTTGGTTCAGCTATCTTCCAGCACTGCTCACAGGAGTTTCTGTTTCATCTACTTGAACATCCAATTTGAACCCTTTCCAAAGACAATCCCTTATTTCCATCCTCATCTCTTCTCTTAGTAATTCAGTTTAGAAGCTTACATCCATGTCCATTTAAGAGTACAGAGCAAGTGTTTGCCTGAAAACCAAAAAATACAGCAAATATTCACCTTTATGGATCAACTGTGTTCTAGACCACTCCTGTGGCCCTGAAAATTATTAAAAAGGCAAAATAAAAATACCAATAGTATCATTCAACCTTTTTGTCCAGGCAGTTCCCTGGTTTCTTCATTGGTACTTAACACCAAAGCATGAGACTCATTTTTCATTAAAGTTGCAGCGCTTTTATTTTCCTCAGTTTCAAATGTTGTAATTGATCTGCATTGTCTTCTTAAATAACAAAACTCGTGAAGGACACTGCAGCTTTAAATATTTCAGTGCTAGGTAAGAAATAGACTCCATTGCAATATGGCTCTGAAGGTCGTGTCCTATTGTCTCTTTTCTCTACAAATATACTAAATGACATCTAAGTAATTCTTTTATATAGTAGAGGGATGGTTGCCTCCCTAGAATTTCCCCTTCATCTTCCCCACACTGCTCCTGTGTTGATTTAGAATCTTACATTCCTAATTTTCTCCGCAGGAGAGAGAAGCTGATTGCTACTAATGATTCCAGTACCTTACCTAGACACAAACACATGTGTTGACATTAGTTTAATTGAGCATATTCAACTATCTTAAAAGGACATCTCCCAATGGTTGAAAGCCTCTTCCATAGTGAAAGGAGGAAGAACTAGGAATGGACAGTTTTGAGCCTGCATTGGCATCCCTGATTGCAGAACTGAAATGTGTTCCCTACTTAAAATGACAGGAATTCCATACCACTTAACCTCGAGATAGTCTGGCAACCTTGCGATTCACTTTTTCAGAAAGTTTGACATCCCTCAAAGACATCAAATAACATCCAAATCCACAAAGAACAAGAACGTAAGAGGGAGAGGGTAGTAGCGTAGGAGAATCACGCTCAAGAGTCCTCGCACAGAGATGTACGATGAATTTATGTAATTCCTTAAACTACCGGAATGGTTTTCACTTGAAGACAAGCCAGTGTAAATGAGGACCTTGGGCAAGGAAATGGGACCGTGACATGTAGCCGGTAACGTGGGACACAGATGCAGAACACAAAAACCCGGCCGGGAAGCAACAGGAAAGGGGAAAGGGGGAGGGGGAGAGGAGCAGGAAGGTATGCGCAGGTGCATTTGGAGTTATTACCTGAAATGGCAACAGATTGTTACCATTATCGGTCCGAAAAGCGTTATCCTCCATCCAGGATTTGGAGGTGAGAGGGGCCGCCCGGGGGAATTTCGGAGGCGCAATCACGTTGCTGGAGAAGGGTTTTTTGAGGGGGGAGATGGGATTAAGCGGAGACGGCACGCCGACCCCGACTCCGACCCCTACGCCGACCGCCCGGCGAGGGTCCCTGCCAGCTTGCAAGCCGCCCCAAGGATTGGAAGGGGTGCTCCAGGCGGCGTTCTGGTGGTTGTTCCAGCTGGAGGACGACGAGGAGGCCGAGGCAGAGGACGGCTTGCTGGTCATGATGGGCTGATGGCTGTAAGCCGCAGCGTTTCTTTGGGTGTAGGACGCCTGGTTGGGGCTCACCGGCGACCTGCGCTGCTGCTGTTGCTGCGCCTGCTGCTGCTGCTGCGCCTGCGGCTGTGCGGGCGGCGGCGGCTGGGGCTGTGGCGGCGGCGGCTGCTGCTGCTGTTGCGGCGGCGGCGGCGGCTGTGGCTGCGGGGCCGGCGGTGGCGGCGGCGGCGGCGGCGGCTGCTGCTGTTGGTGGTGCTGAGCCTGCGCTAGGCCGATCTGCGGGGAGAAAGTGCCTCCGAAGACCGGGTTGACATGAGGGAAATTCTGAAAAAGCATGGTCCCATTGACGGGGGTGATCCCTTGGAAAAAACTGTCCTCCACGGCGTTCGTGGTGCCGGTCGACCAGGTGCTCCCGAAGGAAGGGGACAAGGACGTGCCCGGCGCCGCGGCAGGCTCCTGCTGCGGGGGCTGGTGGAAGCTCAAGCCGGGCAGGAGCGGAGATTCCATCTGCATATTCTCCTTGCTGTTGGGGGCCGTCGAAGAAGTCGCCGCCGCTGCTGCTGGATTGAGACTCGTCACTGGGCTGCAGTCCTCCGGCTTGGGGGTCTCTGAGGAGAGGGGCGTGGAAGAGGCTTCTGCTGCGTTTGGCTCTTGCTGCTGCTGCTGTTGTTGTTGCTGCTGCTGCTGCTGCTGCTGCTGCTGGGGCTGGGTTTTGCTTTTGTCCATCAGTAAATCATCCTGCATGGTTTGCGCAGCTGAAACGGGAAAAAAGAGAGGCGTGTTATTATTAATGGGCTCATCAATGCCACTCGCAGAAGCGGTGGGGTATTTCACTTGCGAAAATCCAGTGCCATTGCCACTAGCCAATTGCAATGCAAATCCGTAATCTCCCATTTAGAAGCCCCAGTCTGGCAAGGCAGGGGTCACGCTAGAGCTCTAAAAATATGGTTTTAGCAGCTTCACCCTTTCTGGTGTCTTGGCTCCTTTCAGTGTTAGTGAGAGATGTGCTTATAGGACAGAGATATACGGCAATTTCGCCACGTCTCTTTTCCCTTCACCGGAACTCAGAGCGCTCACCCTGCAATAAGAAACTGATTCTGGTTCCTGTTTTTTCCAAGCACCACCCTCCCCCAGTTATTTGCATACGTCAATAAATACTGCTGCGTCCTTCAGCAAGGTTAAAAAGACACCAGTCACTACATTCATTCCCCCCCACCCCCCTTCCCTGCTAGAGCACTTTAAAGAAACAGGAGTCTTATCCTTGATTAGCAAACTACCTTCTTGCTTTTGTAATTGTTTCATTTAACTACAAAGAACCACGAGGGGGAAAAATCTTTGCATTTGGTAAAAAGAAGCCTCAGCTGCACAATCATTCTCTCTAGTCTTGAGTACTGCAGCCTACTCCATTTTGTTAGGAACCTTAAAAAGCAGTCATTTTTAAGGGGGGATGGGGAGGGGGGGCGGCAGGGAAACTAACATTAGCTAACATGCAATTCTATTTGTCCTTTATTGCTCTGAGGAATATGTACATATATATTTCATATACATTTATTCCTGTTAGTTTTTTCAACACTACTAATTACAACCCAAGGCATTCTTTTTAGTGAGTTATTTCAGTTTTCAGTATCTATCTTTGAATCTCTTTGCAGAATAGAACAATGGTTCCAGTCGAATTTGAGGTCAAAAATTAGAGTAAGGCTGTGAGATCAGTGGACTCAATTTTAATCCCTATGAGATTTAGCCAAACAATCAGAGCAAGTTTTGAGTCCTTAAATTGACACTTTCAAATTCTAGAATAAATTATCATACAACTGGCATTTACAGTAGAAAGACTGGGATACTAGTGGTCCCAATAACAATAACAAAAGAATTAAAAACAGAAAAGTATAAAGTCCTTTATGTCTGTACATTCTGATGATACTGCTTTCGCCAAAAGAGCCTCCCTTTGCCCCATATGGATGATGTGGTATTTTCCATTTCACACAAAAGAAATACATTATTTACCTTCAAAATGTTCCTGAATGCTTAAGGATAAAATATATCATTTTTAACATCTGGCTTTTATATATACTATTCCCAGCTTCCGTGTCAGCCCATATTGTTAATATTCATAGTCTAAATACTTTTAAATTTATGCCTGTGAACTTTACATTATACCAAAGCCCTATCAAATATTTGGGGAATTTGCAAATGCATAAGGCCAAACATATAACTATTTAGATGATGATTCAGTATAATTAGAACAGAGTTATTGACATAGTTGGTATGGCTATTTTAATTGTTTTCTTCTACCCCACTTCAGAGCACTATATACTTGTGGGCTGCTATTGTTAAAATTCTGTCAGTTATTGTGGAAGCAGCTTTCTCTGAACCAAGAGTTTTTACATATACTGAATAAGTGCCTTGGGACAACATTATGGTTTAATAGGAGAAATAGGATAAAAAACTGAGAAACGATTAACTGTAAATAGATGAGATAGAAAAGTTAAAAGTAATGCACCCATTCTATTTTGAAAATACCCTTTAAATGGTTCATCTAGGATTCTTTTTCTAGATGAGTTTCATACACACAAAATGTGGAGGGAAAAACTTGACACCCCCTGTCCTTTGTCTCTCATTCTTCCCCCACACCTCATATGACAGATTAGCCCCTATTATCAACTAAACACACAACTCATTGTACTTTCTTCCATCTTGGCCTAAAAATAATCATTTTAAGTAAATATCATAAAAGGGGAAAGTTTCAAGAAGGAACACAAAAGATTTACATTCACACAAAAGATTCGTGTTAACAACACGAAGTCCTACTGCTTGCTGTCCAGGGGGATGGTCATGGAAAAAGACCTCTTCACACTTATTTGGGCAATGCTGCAGTAACCCTGAACACTCAAGAATCTGAGTAGCTTCCAGTGAATTAGAATTTTTATTATAACCACATCCTCATGGATGAAACTGTGGACTTATTTCATTGTAATTTTAATGTCACTTTGCTTTTTGACTTCTTGAAATGTCCATTGTGTGTGTGTGTTTTAATACTGAATTTAAATAAAATATTCTAAAGGGAAGAGGGACTGTATCATACCCCACCCAAAGCAAAAAACAACCTAAAAAAATCAATTGTTATTGATGATCAGGAGGAGGTGGATTGCCAGCACTACGTATTTCTTTTCTCACTATTGCTTAAAGGTATACATTTCACTGTTAGCGTAAATTCGGCACTATTGTCAAGGTCAAGACCTGCCTTTACTAAAAATTACCTGTCAGGACAAGAGTAGGACACTGAGTAAAGATAACATTTACAATACTATTACCCGATGTCTCTCAATTACTGTCGGTTCGAGTATTTCGGGATAATTTTTACAGCAAAGTCCTGGAAATATATTACACCATCCCCCCACCACCCTAACAATACTGTCTTCTTTTGCATGCAGTAAAAGACAGGCTCAATTCCCGAATTCTCATTCAGCAGTTACCTTTGAGTGTCCAAGCTTTTAAGAATCGATAAAAATTAAAGTGTACAGTATTTATTTTTCTTCTTTCGGGTTGATTATCTGACTGCTCCGGCAAAAGCACTTTGACAACTGGAAGAGTAGAGGGCATGCGCACCCGAGGAACTGTGGGGACTGGAGTCTCTGGCCGGAGCCTTGCCGGCCCCAGCACGTTGGCAGGAAAGGAGGAGAGTTCACCAAGCCAGTCATAACGTTCAAAAAGAAAACAATTGTTCCCCGATCGAGTTAGTTAACAACCAGCCTAAATCATTAGTTTCGGAAATGAATTGGGAATGGGAGGAAGGAGGAGAACTGATTTGTTAGGAAAGAAAGCTAAAAGGATCTCTGACAGTCTGACCTAGAATTACACACACACACACACACACACACACACCACCCCAGGAGAGCGACCTTAAATGGAATCAATAATGATTGACTAGCCATGGATTGAGAAGATTAACTAAAGAATCCTGAAAAAAAAAATAAAATAAAGCAATAGTAAGTCTGGTTTCATTTCTCAAGGAAACCCTATTTTTAAATGAATTGAGTATAATTACAGAAATCATGGTAAACACTGTTACACATTTTCCAGTTAAATCTGTGTCCACGAAAAATTCTCAGGCATGTATTTACTATGATTTCTTTAAACCTGTAATGTAAACCAAGACACAAATTGTTACTATACAAAATTGTACTGCCTGACACATAGGAGTTACTTAATAAATGCTTGTTAAATGAATCCACTTGGTAACTCAATTTACAGTTGAAAAAAAAAAAACCCTGAAAGCGGCTCTTACATTAATACAGTAATAATCCAAATAATATTCAAAATATCAATGTTTAACAACATCCAGGGATAGTAGATGAAATGTAAAATAACAAAAGTTAGTTTATTTAGTGTTTTACTAAATATCATTCAAAGAATCAAAGAAGAGTCCTCAGAAACGATCTAGTCCAGCCTTCTCATTTTACAAATGAGGAAACTGACACCCAAAAAGGTTAATCTAGCAACTTGCTCAGAGTGATATAGGCCTGTGGTGTCATCCTTATTCCAAATGTTGTTAGAGGCTTACCAAGTGCTTTATATGCAGATCATTTTATGCTCAAGTCAGTTCTGTTATATCCATTTTACAGATGAGGAAACTGAGACTGAGAGATTAGATAATTTGCCCAGTCACAGAGTTAGTAAGTATCTGAGGCAGGATTCAGACCACAAGTCTCCCTGATTCTAGGACCAGCTCCCCTTTATGCACCATGCCAGGCTGTCAAATGCTCCCCCATAGCTTAGCTTTCTAGTTTAGCAAGCAAAATTGTAGAGCCTTAAAACACTGCATTCATGCACTATGGCATACCATTGTCCACTGGGGTTCTAAGAACAATGGTTAAAGCTACAGCTGACAAAAGCAGCAGCAGGATATTTATTATTTCCTGTGGGTTTTGGTACAATGCCAGTGGGGGGGTGGGGAACCTCAGTATATAACAGTGGATGACAACACTGATTAAATTTGGAGTTTAAAATCCTGTGTCAGCTTTAATTACAATAACTTCATATTTTGCTTTCTTTCTCAATTAACTGTAGTATTTCCATAGACCACCAACTTAGAGCATTCTAGTAGCTTTTGTCTTATTCATTAAAGCAACAAAACTGGAAGGGTTTGTTTTTTTTTAATGGTCATTTTGAAAAAACATTCTGCAGGAGTGCTCAAAAGCCTCTACAAAAGAACCAATCTGCTTCTGGGCACTTCATTCACTCTACTAATATTTATTGTTCTTGTACTTGGTCCTATTAATCTGATCCCAACCTACCTTTCTAGTCTTATCTTCTACCATGTCCCTCAATGTCCTCTTTTCCAGCCAAACTGGTCTATGAAACATTCTGGTCTCAGCATACTTATCAAAGTTCTATTTGTCCTTCAAAGTTTCCAGGTCAAATCTCTCTTTCTCCATAAAACCTCTCAAAACTGCTTCAGTACTTGGTGGTCTCTTCTTTGAACCCTTGCATCTACTGACTGTGCAACTCCTTTGACATTCTTTGGAAGTATTTTGTGTTGTGTGTGTCTAAAGATAAATATGTATATTGTGTCTCCTCCAGTATAAGGTCCATGGGATCAGGGTTGATTTCTTCCTCTTTGTACCCTCACTGTTCAGCATAGTGCCTCCTATATGTCAGGTCTCAATAAATGTTTGCTAATTTATAATCAAGGAGGCAATTAGGGCTCAGTGGATAGAGTACTGGACCTGGAGTCAGGAAGACATGAATTCAAATCTAACCTCAGACACTTACTAGCAGTGTAACCCTGGGCAAGTCACTTAATCTCTGTTTGCCTTAATCCAGTGGAGAAGGAAATAGCAATCCACTCCAGTATCTTTTCCAGGAAAACCCCCCGGAGAGTACTGGCATGTTATGGTCCACAGGGTCACAAAAAGTCAGACATGATTGAATGACAGAACAACAATAATTTATAATTAAGATGTCATAACACAAGTCTTTAAGGAATTACTGTGTATTTGTATTTGGGGATTGTCATTATTTCACCTCTACCCTGAAAAGATAAAATATTCAAAAAACATAATATACTAATGTGATTTGTCAAGGAAATAACACCATGAGAAATCTACTTTTCCTCACTGTCCCTATTCACCAAAGGAGCCATACTGGGGAAACAGAGTTGTTCAAGCAATTTTTCAAATGGACAACTAAAAGATTGATAGTAATACCCTATTTATCCTGCATTGCCAAGGCAAAAGTCGTTCCACAGAGGTGAATTTTCCAAATTAACTCAAGTTTTCCTCTTTTAACAACAACAAAAAAATTTTAAGTTAAAAAATGGAAAATTTCCTAAGCTAAATTAGGCAATTCCTTTTCTTATTAAACATGATATACTAAATATAATTCAGGTTATGACAGTAGGTCTGAAATGGAACCCCTCTATTTACCTGATAAAAGTCCAATGTCCTCCATAATTTGACTCCAATCCACCTTTCTTGAGTTTTATTTCAGTTTCCACCCCTTCATTTCCTCTACATTATAACCAAAACCAACTAGTTGCCAAGCACTAAAAAACATCCTGTGCTTTTCCACTCTTGAGTAGTTACTCATATGTTGTTCCCTATGCCTAGAATGGCCCTCCCCACCACCAATGTTTTCTTACTGACATATTACCTGTCCTTCAAGCCCAATTCAAGCAACACTTACTTCTATTAAACTCTTCCTAATTCACTCAACTGAAAATGATCTCTTTCTCACTTCTCATAGCATTTTGTACTCCACTTGTACATTTATATTCTAATGCAATAGTCTCCAAACTTCATGTAGCAACACCCTACTTTATAATAACTGAAAGTCACAACAACCTCACATATTTCATCAAATCACATTTTGCTTAAATAAGATTAAGGAGATATATATATATATATATACATATATATATACACATATATATATAACACAAAGAAATCTTAACATACAATTTAAAAAGTAACACACACGTTTGTTGATAAAAACCTTTAAAAATTCATATTTGTAGCTTATAATATAATAGTCACAATGACAATAGTAATAGCATTGAAGGTTTGCAAAGCACTTTACATATGCTATCTCGTTTGATCATATCAATGTAATGAACAGTCTTGTTTTAGACAACTAATATTCTACCCAAAATGGTGCCAGTGATTATACTATCATATCGTATTCTGCATTAAAATATGATCGTAGCTGAAATTGGCCTCAAAAGATAAAAAGAGCAGCAGCCTCCACCATACTGAGTAGGCTCCTATCAGACTTCAGCCAGCCACAGGTCATTACAACTCCTTTTAAATCTGACTCAATTTCCCATGACTGTGTTGCTGATGACCACCCCTATTAGGTTTGGTATCAAGTTCCAACCCTACCTTTCTAGACTTGTTCTACATTACTCCTCTCCATACACTATGATCCAGCCAAGTTGGCAATCTTACTGACATAGATGACACTCTACATCCCCTCTCTATGTCTTTGTGCTGGCTCTCTTCTATGACTGGAATGGACTCACTCCTCATATCTACATTTTTTTTTTTGCTTTTTTGGAGGGCAACTGGAGTTAAGTGACTTGCCCAAAGTCACATGGCTAGTAAGTGTGTCAAGTGTGTGAGGCTGGATTTGAACTCAGGTCCTCCTAACTCCAGGCTGGCATTCTATTCACTGTGCCATCTAGTGCTCCCCACCCCAGCCCCAATCTACCTTTTTTAAAATCAATTTTTTTTTCCTTCAAGACCATTTGAGAGGCCTCTTCTAGGCCTTTCTTAATCGGGATTATTTTCTGCTTTGTATGTATTTTGTATATATGCAGGTCTTCTCTTAAAATGTAAACTCCTGGAGGGCAGGCCCTATTTTACTCTGGTATTTCTATGCCCCAGCTCCTAACATTTGCTGGCACTTGGCAGATCTTTAATAAATGTTTGTTGATTTATTGATCAGGAAGTAGGAGCTAAAGAAAAGGTCAACCCTGACAATTCTAGCTACCTGGGATGATCCTCATATTTGTTTCAAAAAGCTTGGCACCTAGAGCTGAAAATCTCCTCCTGGGGAGATGAAAGGATTTGCAGCCTAGACTGAAGGGAACAAGACAGGAAGATCTGAAAGATTTTCATTTGTTTGTTTTGCTGGTACCAGGCAAAGGATTTTTTTCTTTTCTAAAAGCTATATCAAGAAAAAGTCTATAGGCTTTCAACTTAAAGAGCATGGCAGTGCCTGTTCTTCTCTTAAGGAAAAGACAGCCAAAGATTTCTTTGGAGCCAGGATGGGATCAGTGACAGCAAAAAAATAAGCATTATATATGGAGTAGTCTCTATAAGTCAGGGCTTAGTAAAGAGCAACTTCCTGTTGAATAACAATCCAGTCAAACAGCATTCACCTGAGGTTATGACACCAAGGGCAAGCAGGCCTACAAGCAATGAGCATGAAGATGTCACTAGAAGGCATTAGTGCCCCTACAGCATTGGGGGCATGAGTTACCCTTCCAAATATGTTTGGGGGGAGAACCCTGAAAGTTGATGAATGCCACCAGGCACTTGCTGGGCTATGTTCCAAATGGTTCTGGTTCCCCTTCAGTAAGGTGCCATTACGCACATCTTTATGTTGTTGTTGGTTTTGTGGCACTTTTTCTCATTGATGTCCAACTCTTTGTAACCCCATTTGGGAGAGATACTGGAGTGTTTTGCCATTTCCTTCTCTAGCTCATTCTGCAGGTGAGGAAACTGAGGCAAACAGGGTTAAGAGACTCACCCAGGGTCACATAACTACTAAGTGTCTGAGGCCATATTTGAACTCAGAAAGATGAGTTTTCCTGACTCCAGGCCCAGCACTCTACCCACTGTGCCACCTAGCTGTCCCTGTCTTTACTATACTAATCTAATATATTGGACTTTTCATTGGTATAAGGGAGAGGCCTGGACTAGATGCTTCTGAGATTTTCTTCTAGCTCTATATCTATGATCCCATGAAAAGCAATACAGTACATTTAATGCACAAAACGGTAAGAGTTTCTAATTGCATCAGGGTCTTTATAATCAAATCCTCTACGTTAATTAAGAGAAAGGCTAGACCTAATTAGGGAAAATTCTATTTTATATAATATTTTAAAAGAAATATAATTTGCTTATAAAACCATTTTACTTGGTTTTAGAAAATAACATTTATGGTTTCTTCCATTGGTATATGGTCTACTAACTGGGACTGCTGTCACTAAAATTCAAAGGCAATGTCACTAATTTGAAAGAGGCTTCATAAAACTACAAAGTTGAAATTTAAGCTGCTTCTGATGATTCAAATTAAATTGAATAAAAATGAAAAATAAATTCTTTCCCCAATATTTCACTTATGTATAAAGGAAGAAGTTCCTAAGGACTAGGGAAAATGACAGGTAATTCAAAATTAAAGTTTGAATATGAATAATAAGTTGCTTCAGGATTGCTGTTGACAAAATAAAGGCTAAATTTATTTTCCCCTTAGATCAAAACTATAGCTTCTGCAGCATGAGAGCACAGCATAAAACATAAAAGGCTTTAAGAGTTCTTGAGATGGGGCAGCTAGGTGGCACAGAGAGTAGAGCACAGGCCCTGGAGTCAGAAAGATGTGAGTTCAAATGTGACCTCAGACACTTAATATTTACTAGCCATGTGACCTTGGGCAAGTCACTTAACCCCAACTGCCCTGCCTTCCCCCTCCAAAAAGCAAAAAAAATGTTCTTGAGAATTTATAAATTTAGCTTTAAATCTATGTTTGCCAACTTACCTTCCCCCAGGTATCTCTCTCTCTCTCTCTTTTTTTTTTTTTTTGCTTTTTGGAGAGCAATTGGAGTTAAATAACTTGCCCAAGGTCACACAGCTAGTTTTTGTGTTAAGTGTCTGAGGCCAGATTTGAACTCAGGTCCTCCTGACTCCAGGGCCGGTGCTCTATTCACTGTGCCACCTAGCCACCTCTCCCCAGGTATCTCTTGCTCAATAGAGAATACCTAGGGGAGAAATACCTCAGCTACCTACTATCTGTGACACCTTAGGCAATTAGTTTAACCCCTCTAGACTTCACCCATAAAATAAAGGATTCTCAGGCTCTCAAGTCCAGTAATTCCAAGACTGCTAAGCCTACTGATTCCAAGCTTACTGAGTTCACTGACCCTAAAGTCACTAAATCCAAAGATGCTGGGGCTAAGACTACTTAGCCTTCAAAATAGATGCTTCAGGAAAAAATAATTTGTTTAAACCCTAAACCACCATTTGTTTGTTTTTTCCCCCTTACCCAGGGTATGATTATTCACTGTTTTGTACAAATAAAGGAAATGATGAGTCATAAGAAAAAAAGTGAGAAAGATCTGAGTTTGAATCCAACCTCAAACAAGAAGGCAATATTACTTACCACTAGAGGGTGGTAAGGTACTATTATAGACTTCTTGGTGCCAGTCAAAGATAGATAACTTCTTGAGCAGAATACTTTTAAAATCTCTGCATTGATATTATTTTTTATTTACTAGTTGTGATCAGACTAACATGATGGCCGATGTGAAACTAAGTAAATGGCTACTGGATAAATGGCCATATGATAACCCTCATGATTACCCACAGAATACATCTAAATCTGGACAAGTCATTTACCCACTCTCTGTTTCATGGGCCTCATCTATAAAATGAGAAGGTTGTACCCAATGGCTTCTAAGACCCCTTCTAGCTCTAAAACTGTGATCCTATGAATTATGTTCTTCATCAAGGTTAATTACTATATATTTAAGTATGTTCATGTCTTATTACTATTTTTTGTTATAAGTATATACTTTTGTGCTAATATTAAGCATGTACTATAGTTACATTAGTCCATTAACTATTCCCAGTCTGACTGCTAACGATGTGCACATAATTTTGCTATTTTTCATATTTTGATATTTTGAAGGCCTGCTGCTATTATTGCTCTGAATTGCTACTGTAACATGTCCAACAAGTGGTCCCACCCTCTCCTTGAAAATTCCTAAGTAGGGAGAATCAACCACCTTTCAAGGAGGCCCATTCCACTTTTGGATATCTGTAATTGTTATAAAAGTTTTCTTGACTGGTTGATAATAGAATTGAATACTGTATAATAGAATAGATAATAGAATACTGTATTTTCAAGCACTCAAAATAAATTTAAAACTTTTTGCCTCATTTGTCATTATGCTAGATTCTGAGGCTACAAAGGAACATGCACCATAAACAGTATTCTTAAAGATCCTACAATATAATCCGGACCAAGATGTGTACAAGATGTGTAACTATGACTGACAAGATAGAAGAGGTCTAGGGGTAGCTAGGTGGCACAGTGAGTAGAGCGCCGGCCCTAGAGTCAGAAGGACCTGAGTTCGGATCTGGCCTCAGACACTTAACACACACAAAACAAAAATCTAGCCATGTGACCTTGGGCAAGTTACTTAACCCCAATTGCCCTCCAAAAAAAAAAAAAAGATAGAAGAGGTCTGAAAATCCTCCTTTAGTGGAAGGAGTCAGAAAAGACTTCCTGGAGTAGACAGCAACTGGGTTGGACCTTTCAGAAAAGGAGGGACTTTACCAGATGGAAACAGGGGAGGAGACAATTCCAAACATTTCCAAAGGCATACCATGAGAAAACATATAGAGAAAGGAAAGACAGAATGAACAAAAGGGACAGAGAGTAGTCCAATTTGGCTGGCATAGAGAATATATTAATTTAAAAGTGTAAAATAAAGCTTTGTTTGAGACAAATTATAGATGCCATGATCAAAAACTGAGTATGAGGAATTACAAAAAGTTGGATTTTTTTTTTTAAGGAAAAGAATTATAGGATCAGGGCAATATATTAGGGAAATAATGTAATCAACCTGGAAAGCTAGGCTGGAGCCAACTTGGGAAGGTTTTAAAATACTACACAGATGAGTTTGTATTATATCTTAAGGGCAAACAAAAACCAGTGGAGCTTCTTACTCAGGATAATGGCATGCTTAAATCTGTCCTCTGGTAATATAAGTTTGGCAGCTGTATGGACAGTGGGATTGGAAAGTTAGTTAATAAGCTATTATAATGGTCCAAGCAAAGGGTGATAAGGGCATGGACTGTGGTAAAAGTGAATATAATTTATGGGAGAAAGGTTGAGAAATGGAATTGACAACATTTGGCAACTTATTAATTACGACAGTGAAATAGGAAGAGTCAAACGTTATTAGGATATAAATCTAAGTGACTGTAAGAAGAGTGGTTCCTCAACAGAAATAAGGAAGTTAGGAAGTGAAGGTTCAGGGAGGAAGATAATCATTAGAGCTCCATCTTAGAATGCTCTATTTGAGGCCTATTGGACATCCAAGTAGAAATGTCCAGCTGACAGAGGTGGGGAACCTGTGGCATGGAGGCCACATGTGGCCCTCTAGGTCCTCAAATATGACCCTTTGACTGAATCCAAACTTCATAGAATAAATCCCCTTAATAAAATAATTTGTACTTTGTCATCACTCAGAGCATAGGGGAGTGGAGGCTACTACTGCTGAGGTGAGAAGAAGGGTTTTTACCAGGTCACCATTATCTATGTGTATCTCTGGCTCTCCCCTCTTCAGTCTCTGTCATCTGCCTTCCCCTTTGCCTGTGCTTCTAGATGTCCTGGTCCACCATTTGCAGTTCTTCATTGTTTATCTTGTCCTCTCACATTCTTTCCATCTTTTTATGTCCATGGAACCTTGGTTCCTTCTGTATAACACGATCTCTGCCTTTGCAATGCTATTTCTTTTCCCATGTTCCTCTTTGTGTCAGATCAGGAGGAAGAGTCAGAGAATATTCTCCAATATAAGGAATATTCTCCAATGCCACCTTGAGAACCACCATCTACAATTTTTCACTCAGAATCCTATGCCTTCTAGATTCACTATACATCACCCTGTCAAGAACACTGTTACAGTAGTTCATCAGTCCCTGGGTCTTTTTCTCTCTTTTCTCAGTGTGCATTATAGTTTATGATCTTCTCAACTCCAATCCTTACTGTTCTCCTCCTCCTCCTCTTCCTACTACTATTACAACTACTATTATGATTGCTACTACAATACTGCTGCTACTACTATATTGTTACTACTACCACTATTACTACTACTATGCTGCTGCTACTAGTACTACTACTATTATACTGCTATTACTACTACTACTACTACTACTACTACTACTACTACTACCATAGTGCTATTACTACTACAATTTATTACTACTTATTATTTACATACAATTTATTATTATATACAATTTATTTATATACAATTTATTACTACTACTACTACTACCATAGTGCTATTACTACTACTATTTATTACTACTACAATTTATATGGTGCTAAATGCAAAATGCTTTACATATGTCATCTAATCTGATCCTCACAACAACCCTGGAAAGTAGAGGCTATTATTATCCTCACTTTACAGATGAGAAAACTGAGGTGCACAAAAGTTAAGTGTCCTGTCTAAGTGAGTATCTGAGACAGGAATTGAACTTAGATCCTCCAATTTTCTATCCAGTGCATTACCTAGATGTTAGAGGACTTCATTGTTTGTATAGATGCCCCATTCAGATACCTTTGGTTTCCCATTCTATTATCATTCTCAGCTTCCAGGACCCATATCTCCATTCCATATCAGTCTCCAACATGAATGTTCATTCCCTAAATCTTACCTGGACTGAAACATAGTAGTATGTTACCTTAGTAGAATGTTACCTCCTCACACATAGAGACTTTAATTTTTGTCATTTCATCACAAATGCCTAATAAAGTACCTTTCAAATAAAAAAAAAACCAATAAAATAATTTGACGCCAGTGGAAGAGATGACAGCAAGAAAGCAAAGAAGGCGAAAGGTTGCAGATGTCAAGAAAGAAGAGGAAAGAAAAATGGACATTGGATTTAATGGCAAGGAATTCAGTAGCAACCATCACAGAACATCAGATCAAGTGGTTTCTAACTATAGCTCTCCCATTGTGTATTTATAAAGTTTATTTCTGACATATGACTTTATACATTTATCCCTATAAAATTTCATCTTATTAGTTTCAACCCAACATTCTAGCCCACCAAAGAATTTTTGAATCATGACTCTTTATCTAACATGTTATTCATCCCAGCTTTGTGTCATGTGAAATAGAATAAATCACAAGTCTAAATCTAATAATAATGCCGGCTGTGCCTTGATTCAGGTCAGTGACAAAAATGTCAAACAACATAAGACTAAGGAAAGATCTTTGGGATATTCCAATAGAAATCACTCTCCAAGATGACATGGACCCATTAATGATTACTCTTTGGGACTTGTCATGCAATCAGTAACAAATCCACCTAACTGTGCTATTGTCTAGTTTACTTTTCTCTATCTTATCCACAAGGGTAGCATAAGAGCCTTTATCAAATGCTTTGCTGAAATCAAAGTAAACTGTTACTATAGTATTCTTTGCCCTACCAGTCCTGTTACCCAGTTTAAAAAGGAAATAACATTGATCTGACATATCCCATTTTTTTTTGTTGTTGTTCTTTTTTTTAAAGGGGTAGAGGCAGGGTAATTGGGATTAAGCAACTTGCCCAAGGTCACACAGCTAGTAAGTGTTAAGTGTCTGAGGTTGGATTTGAACTCAGGTTCTCCTGACTCCACGACAAGTACTCCATTCTCTCTGCCACCTAGCTGCCCCCAGACATATTCCTTTCTTTTTTTTTTTTTTTAAAGCAATTGGGGTTAAGTAACTTGCTCAAGGTTACACGGCTAGTCATTATTTATGCGTGGGTTCTCATTTTCTGAGGCCGGATCTGATCTTGGGTCATCCTAACTCCGAGGCCAGCGCTCTTACTCACTGCGCCTCCAAGCCGCCCCTTTAGGGCAATTGGGGTTAAGTAACTTGCCCAAGGTTACACGGCTAGGTTTTTGTTTGTGTGGATTAAGTGTCTGAGGCCGGCTCCAAACTCAGGTCCTTCTGACTCCAGGGCCGGTGCTCTATTCACTGTGCCACCTAGCCACCCCGACATATTCCTTTCTTGATGAAGCTGGGCTGGATTTCTGTTTTCAATTCTTTTCTAGAGTTCTACCAAGAGGAATTCAACTTCATTGATTTACAAAGTAGTTCCTTACAGCTTTACATTTATTTTATAATCCCTTCAAGGCTCCATTATCTTCCTTTTCTCTAAAAATCAGGCAATTTGCCTTTCAGTGCTATGGTGCTTCTCTTTTCTAAAATTTTAAGTGAATTTTTAATAGCTCAGACATTATAGGGGCGGAGCCAAGATGGCAGAGTAGAAACAGCACTTCCAAGGCACTCTCACCCACACCACTTCAAAATCATGTAAAAGGGGACTGTGAACAACTTCTGGAGCTCCAGCACCCACAGAATGACACAGAGAAGCTAACCTCCCGCTGAGGACAACCCAGCAGCCCTGGAGGGAGCGGCCAGCAAAGCACTCTGGGAGCTGAGCCCAGGCCCCCATGATAAGACTGAAAAATATGTTACAAATAGGAGCTCAAGATCTAGAAAAAAAAGAGGCCAGAGGTTTATGAACTATGCAAAAACCTGCATATAAAATACTTTTTTCACAAAAATAGTAAGAAGGTATTTCACAATATATAAAATGAAAATGACTATATCCTGGGCAGGAAAAACTGGTTCTTCTGCAGGAGGCATTTCTTAATCATCTAGCTTTTTACATTAAAAACATAAACGTTAGAACAAAGGTCAAAATTAACACCAAATTAGAATAACAAAAAAGAAAAAAGATATAACATACAATAAAATTGCTTTTAATTGGACTATTTAAACAAATTATTGATGTAGGAAAATGGGAAAGGGATAAAAAATCTGCTATCAACATGAATATTCACCATTAATTATAAAAATGTAACTGATGAAAAATAATCATCACAACTGGGAGGCCAAAAGAGTCTAGAAATCATTTTATTCAACACAATGTCTTTGCCAAGCAGACAGATATGGCATTTAAGGGTAACATCAGTTTCCAATATAAACTCATTTGTAAAATTGTGAAGAAGATAATAGAAGATCAAGAACAATACCACCTAATAAAAGGATAAGAAGGAACAGAGAAACAAATGAGTTTATTGAAAGCCTGGCCTTAGATCCAATTAAAACAGATCATTCACGAAGCACTTAAGGATGAAACAGGAAAGAGGAAAATAGGCAAAAATAGAAATATCTGTCAAGATTTTTACAAGTATTTTCTCCATTAATAAGAGTAGAGCCACAACACTGTAACATCACCATCCCTGAGGTATTGCATAATTTCTTTGGCAATCCTCTGATTAATATCAGATCAATCACAAAACAGAGAGACATATATTTGTCAAGAGGGTGCCATCATCATGAATGGCATTCAGTACAAAGTCTAGATGAGAGAGGATTTCCCCATAAATGGTTAGGTCCTCCAAATGCCCATTTGCAGATGACCCTGTGACTGATTGTATTAAAGCCTGAAATATCAAAGAGCCTCCTAAATGAGATCCATAATCACTCAAGAGTTTGGCCTAATTATCCACACAGAAAAAAACAACAAATAAAAAAATCCAAGTGTATAAAGAATGCTTATTTTTCCATATTATGAAATGACTGTATGGAGAACCCATAAAGGTTGGCCATCAGTTCATATAACTTACACAAACACTACAGCTAGGCAATGAATTAAATAGGAAGAAGAGAACAGTTTCACACTTGTTTCAAGTTGAAGCTTAGGGTCATTAAAAGTTCTGAACAATTTATCCACAGTAATAGTCCACTCTTTTCCTAGTCTATTCTAAGGCTACCCACACTGTCTGTCCAAGTTCTATATATGACAGACCAACTCTATGGGTTCTCCATCCAACTGCATATCATGGAGAGTTGCCTGGGACACTAAAATGGCTTGCCACAGTCAGTCAGTGACAGGCAAGATTTGAACTCCTTGACTACAAAATTAACTCTAAATACATGATACCATACTGACCGCCTTCAAAGTTTTAAAATATAATATATATATTATTATTATTATATATAACTATATATGTATACATATTATATATAGATATTGCATATATCTATAGAGAGAGAGAGGAAGAGACAGAGACAGAGACAGAGAGAGACAGAGGGAGAAAAAGAGAGAGAGAGAGAAAGAGAGAGAGTGTGTCATGGTTGCAGTCTACTAGCTGGAAATTCTTCTAATCACAATTTTGGTTTTAGACATATAGTATATCTGTACTATATGAATTAAGAATTAAGATATAATATCTATACTACATGAATTAAGAAAGGAAACGCACTACCAAACTTCTTTTACTATAAGATATGGTCATCACATGGAGCCCACAGCTGGGGGGAGCTTGTTGAAAGAGTGGAACAGGAAAGATAGAACAGGAAAGAGCAGAGCAGAGAAAAGTTGAAGCACAAGCTGGGACCCAGCAGAACTGAGAGGGAGAATGCTTGTGATTTTGGCACTCTGTAGCACTCTGTCTGTTGGTCTATCAGACAAAAGCATCCTGTCTGTTGTTTTTAGACAGAAGTCCTGAAAGAGGACTTTGCTGCTGTTAAAGAAGCCCTGAAAGAGGACTTTACTGCTGTTTACAGAAGTCCTGGGACCTTACTTTTGATTTGTATTTGATTTCTCAGACAAAAACCTTGTCCACTGAGCTGTGTTACTTTGTCAGAGAGAAAGGAAATTGAGATGACAGTGCCAGCAATGTGTGTAAACATTGTTGTAGCTCTGTTAAGCTTCGTCTTCCTAGAAACAGAAACTTCAAGAGCTTGGAGAAGAGCAGTCCCTGTAAGCTGAGGTATGAAACAGGAGGGAGAGCTGCCTATGTGTGAGTTCAGGCAAGAGCTAGGAGAGCTGCCTACTTGTGAATCCAGGCAACAGTCTGGTGAATCCAGGCAAGAGCTGAGAGCGAAGAGACCCGTGGAAGAGGAGCCATGGGGTTTGGAAGTCAGCCTCAAGTTAAGGTGAAAGAAGACTTTACTTGGGTACTCAGTATTAACTGATGATATTGTAACTTACTGTGACCTAGGGATGGATAGTGCTTGTACTTTCTGCTACCCCTTAAGGATGATTGGCTTACGGATGATTGGAAGCCAGCCTGGAGTCAAGATGAAAGACTTTACTTTGTTACTCTATATTGATTGATGAGATTGTGACTTACTGAATGATATGTTTTGCTTAAGATTATGTAGTCACCTTAGTAATAAGTTATGTTACATTGTTGTGAATGTTGTGCTTTAGTTTCTTGAATGTTTTGCTTTAGATTATCGCTGAATAGAGAGTTTACTATATTATATGATTAGATCCTTAAAGTTATTCACAGCAGCAGTCATTGGGAGAGATGCTCATGATTGGCTTTACATTAGCTCTTGAAAAAACATTCCAAATTGAACACACTCATAAATATTATAGCCAAAAGTAAAAGTTTTTAGGTCTAAGAAAAAAAATTGCAATTAGCCAGGGAGAAAGATCCCAATTATTATGGAGCCACAATCAAGAGAACTTAAGGCTTGGTAGCAATTACTGTAAAAGAAAGAAAAATCTTAGAATATGATATACCAACAGGCAAAAGAAAAAGACTTATAATTATGAACAATTATCCTGCAAAGAAAAATCTTAGAATGTGATATACCAACAGGCAAATGAAAAAGACTTATAATTATGAACACTTTATCCTGCAAAATCCAGTTTATTTTCTGAGGGGAAATGGAACTTTAATAGAAAAAAGGATTTTCAAACATCACTGTTGAAAAAACCAGAGTTTGGTAGAAACTCTGAAACAAAAGGAGGGAAGTGACACTTAGGCAATAAAATGATAAATAAGAAAGAAGTTAAAAAACTAAATAGAATTTTAGAAAAGTTAGATATCCCATTGATATTGGATGGGAATCATAAAGAGTATACATGTTTCTAACCTTTGCATGTTACCTTTATAAAAACTGTCTATATGATAGAGCATAAAAGGTTCAAAAACAAATGCAGAAAATAAGATTAAACACAAATTGGAGTAGATGGGGGAAAGAAAATTAAAATATTTCTTCCTAAATCTTCTACAAAACATAACATAAATTGTTCAATAAAAACAGAAGACAAGAAATAAGAACTTTGTTACAATTAGGTAAATATCTTAAAATCCTGTGTATCTATAGTTCAATGTCCAATATAGTCATCTGGAGAAGCTAAGCATGTTTTCTTCATAGCATCCTATTACCTGTGAAAACTCTTCATCTGGACATCGATCCCTTCATCTCTCAGTTTTTGAGGGGTTTTTGTTTGTTTGTTTTCCCACAGCCATCATGCCTGCACCGGATATACTCTTCTCCCTTGAGCAGCTTGACCCCTTCATGAACCAATTCAACTCCAGATTGTCCTCCTAAATCCCTTGCCTCCTTATCCTATCATAGATCTTGTCCTAAAAAGCTTCAGTCTTGGATTAATCCTACCATCCCCTGCCTTTACTCCCAAACCCTATTTTTCTTCTACACCATGATCTTCATTTCCTCACCCCCTTACTTCTTTCCCTTTTCTCTTTCTCACTTCTTCCCTTGCATGAACTACACCCTCCTCCTTTCTTCATATTGACCTCAACTCTACAAGGGCCTCTTCTCCTGAGGTTCCTGCTCTTGTTATATTGTTGATCTTGAGCTGCCAAACATAAGCCTTGGAGCATTAAACCATCTGCTGTCTTCACTCCTACATATATGATGCTGAATGAAGCTAGAAAAAAAAAATCACAAAACTATGCTAATTAGGTTCACTACAAATTTATGTTACATAACCTCAACTGAATACTCATTGCTGAAAGACAATCAATCCTTTTACACCTCTCCACTTAACTCACTATCTCACTCATCACAGTGGCTCTTCCAAACCTTTTTATCCCTTCTCAAGCATCCCATGGCTCCCCTACCCTCATCTGCTCAGCTGAGAACCTTGCCTCATTTCATTGACAGAATTAAGGTCATTTGTTGAGAGCTCCCCTTTGCCCCTTCTCTTCTCACAACACCTAGATGTTTTCTAACACTATCTCCTCCTTCACCCCTATTTCACATAATGAGGTGGCTCTTCTTGCCAAAGAAAATCCCTTTATATATACAAGTAATGCTATTCCTTCCTGTCTTCTTCAGAAGGTTGTTCCTTCTATCCTCCCCATTCTCTCATTTATCTTTAATTTCTCCCTATCTGCTGGCTGTTTCCTCACTGCCTACAAACATACCTATGTCTCCCCCATCCTAATAACCCTTACTTGACCCTTTCATTCCCTCTAGCCATCTAGTTTCATATCTCTCCTCCCTCCCTCCAACAGATGCTCCACTTCCCTTCTTCTCACTCTTTTCTTATATCCCTACCATCTTCTGAACTCATCATTCACTTGAAGCTACTCTCTCCAACGTTACTCATAATCTCTTAACTGTCAAATCTAATGACCTCTTTTCAGTCCACATCATTTTTTACCTTTCTGCAACCTTTGACACTACCAATCACCTTCTCCTCCTTGGTACTCTGCTCACTAAGTTGTTGTGACATTGCTTTTTTTATATTCCTACCTGTCCAACCATTCCTTCTCAGTCCCCTTTGCTGGATCTTCAACTAAGTCATGCCAACTAAACTAGATCATGTATGTATTCCCCAAGGCTTGGTACTGAGCCCTCATTTCTTCTATACTTTTTCACTTGGTTAGCTCCTCAATTGCTATGGATTCCATTATCTTCTCTATATACATTCATTTATTTAGCCCTACCTTCTCTCTAGAGCTCTGGTCTTACCTCATAAGTACATGGATGTTCCATGGAAATCTTAAGACTCTACATACCCCAAACTAAACTCATTATCTTTTCCCCCAAAGTCATCCCCCATCCTGAACTTCCCCCTTACTGTTAAGGAGACAACCATCTTCCCAGTCACCCAGGTTCACAATCTATGTGTGAGCCACAAAACTAACTCCTTATTTTCTAACAGCTTATTGACCCTGGCTCATATCCAATCAGTAGTTAAGTTTTATTAATTTTAACTTCCAAACACCTCTCATTTAAGCCCCTTCTCTCCTCTGACATTGTCCCCACCCTAGTTCAAGCCCTTTGTATCCCTACAAACATACATTAATACGATAGAAAAGGAGGGTATTGACAAAGTGAATTTATATTTGAAAAATTAGCAAGTCAAACTTTTTCAAAAAGCACAGAACTAAAGAAGTGATAAGCAAAACTAAAAACTTGTTCTTAAAAAAAACCTAACAAATTTGATGATCCATTAACTAACTGATTTAAAAAAGAGAGCAGAAAACCACATCAACAAAATAGTAAATGAACAAAGTAAATCACAACAAAACGAAGAGAAATAAAAAAGAATTATCAGAACCTACTTTGTAGTTACATGTTAACAAAACTAAGGACACAAAAGAAACAAAGCAATACCTTCAAAAACATAAAATGTTCAAACTAAAAGAAAACCAAATAGAGATTTTAAATAATCCAATGTTAGAAAAGGAAATAAAGTTAAGTATAAAGGAACTATATGTAGTTCCAACATGATATTTACAGCACTGATGGCAACTATGAATATGCCAGTGTAATTCTGAATTGCAAAATATAATAGACTCTCCATATAGAAGACAGAGGCAAAACATTTATTCAGATACCAGAAAGCCAAATGCCAACATCAGAAAACCAAATCTATCATAGCAACAAAGAAGTTCATACACCTTATTGAAGGAAGCAACACCATCCCAAAGCCTTTCCCCTGTTTGGGCCTTCTCATAAACACTAAGAAATCCTAGCTGTCTCCTTGCCTGAGTCCTCTCTCTCTCACTCCACACTAACTGCTCTGACTCCCAGCTTCCTCTTAGCTCTGCTCCACCCATTCAGCAAGCTCCTCCCACCACAGGCTCCATGTGATTATATTCAGCTTATTAAGGGGCAAGAAAGATCTTCAAATTCCTATTACCATTACACTATACTGAAAGGAAAGTAGAGAAACTTGTTGGTCCTGTTGGTTTCTATCAAAATATTAAAGAACAATAAGTAACAACACTACACAAATTATTCTCAAAAACTAGAAAACAAAACACATCGCAATCCTTTTATGAGACAGTCATAAGACAAAGATAAGAACTATAAACCTATATCATTAATTAATAGCAAGTCAAATTTTTAAAATGAAATCCTGACATATTATAGCAATTCATCCAAGAAACCAATCATGACCAAGTTGGATTTATACCAGGCATGCAAGGATAATGGTTCAACATTAGAAAAAAAATCCACACATAATTAATCAAATTAAAAACAAAAACTTCCAAACCATATGATTATCCTGATATAGAAAAAAGCTGTGACAAAGTAAAATGCTCATTCATAAAGGAAAATAAGCATGCCTATAAAATATTTTGATAAATGTGCCTAAAAAGTATCAGCATAGAGGGACCATTTTTAATAACATAGAAAGTATCGATCTAAAACCAAAAATAAGTATTATATCATATATAACTGGGATACAACAGAAGCTTTCTCCCCCAAAAATAAAGAAGTAAAGTAAGAATATCTACTCTTCCCACTCTTAGTTTATATAATTCTAGAAATGCTAACAATAAGACAAGAGAAGAAATTAAAAATGTAAAGACAGTCAAGGAGAAAATATAACTTTCTTCGTCACTGATGATATGATGGTTTTTATAGAAAATCAGAGAGGGGCGGCTAGGTGGCTCAGTGAATAGAGCGCCGGCCCTGGAGTCAGAAGGACCTGAGTTTAGAGCCGGCCTCAGACACTTAATCCACACAAACAAAAGACTAGCCATGTAACCTTGGGCAAGTTACTTAACCCCAGTTGCTTTAAAAAAAAAAAAAAGAAAAGAAAATCAGAGAGTCAGCAAAAGTACAAATTGAGACAATTGAGAATTTTAGCAAATTTCCAGGTTACAAAATATACCAACAAAAATGACCAGCATTTCTATATAGTAATATATTTTTATGTAATGACAAAATCCAAAAATCAATAACAAAAAGGGAATCCTATTCCAAATAACTACAAAATGCATGCAAAATATTTGCATAGTTCAATTACAAAATGATTTTTTAAAAAATAAAGGAAAACTTAAATAGCTGGAGGAATATTCATTGCTCATAGGTAGGTCATGCCAATACGATAAAAGTGAAAATTCAACTAAAGGTAAAATGCATATTTACTTCTATACCGAATTGTTGATGGAATACTTAATAGAAATACAAAAATAATAACAAAATTCATCTGGAGAAACAAAAGCTCTAGCATGTTGTAATGGTAATAGGAATTTAAAGATCTTCCCTGCCCCTAAATAGGTTTAGGTGAATTTGAGGACCTTTCCTGATTTGAAAATTCACTCTGCCCCCTAATAGGCTGAATGTGGTCATATGGAGCCTGTGGTGGGAAGAGTTTGATGAAGTGTGGAACAGAACCCAACAGGAGAAGCTAGCTTGGAGGGAGGCTTGTTTTTCAGGAAGGTACTACTTTGGTAACTTTGTAGTCAAGTAGGTCACCAGGGTTGGGATGTTCTCTCACCCTGGAGAAGGCTATATATACCTCTGAGATGAGGTTTTGCTTTGGGGCTCACTTTGGGAAGAGTTGTGTGATTTGGGAAGATGAGACTCTGGGCAGCCATTGAGCCCCCCAGCTTTGAAAACCCAGATGTTGGTGCTTCTCTCTCTGCTGACTAACTGTATGTATGTGATGGCCAGATAGCTAAAAGCCCTGTCTGTTGGTCTGCTGAACTGTGTTATTTTCTCTGTATTTTTTGCCTGCTTGTAACTTCTGTTTGTATTTTCTCTGAAGTTCAGGGTGCTGAATTTTCCCCCTGAACAAAGTGTAAATGATACAGGTTTGATTAAAGTAAGATTGTTAACCCTTTTTGAGTTGCTTTCCTTTAAAAATGCAGATCAAAGAACCTGTGCTAGCAGCCATCCTGGGTAGTACGCTAGGGTGCTTGCTGCTACAAATATCAAGGGAAATAATGAAAAAGCAGGAATGAAAGGGGAATAGGACTTTCAAACATCAAACTATAAAGCAGTAATCATAAAACCATTTGGTATTGGTTTAAAAAAAAAGAGATTAACAGAATAGACTAGACAAGGGAGAATCAGAAACAATGAAACTCAATAACTTAGTGTCTGATAAATCAGAAGATATAAATCAATCAGGAAATAATTCCCTATTTGATAAAAGCTGCTAGAAAAGTTGAAAAGAGCCTTGCAGAAATTAGACCAACATTTGTTATATTCCACAATAATTACAAAATGGATTTGTGTCCTTAATATTAAAGATCCTACAATAAAAAAGTAGGAAAAGAAGCAGATCATTTGCCTTTTACAGCTATGAGTAGGCAAAAAATGTATGCTTAAAAAAACACAAAAGACAAAGGCAATTACAAAATATAGGTACCTTGATTACAAGAAACTAAAAAAGCTTCTGCACAAACAAAATTAAGGTATCTAAGATAATAAGGAAAGCAATCAAATGGTGAGGAAATTTTCACATCAAATTTCTCAGATAGAGTTTAGTATCCAAGATACTGTATATAGTCTATTGCATATTATTTATCATATGAAAGAATGCTCTAAATATTTAATAAGAGAAATGCAAATTAAAACCCTTAGATTTCACCTCAAACTGGCAAAGATGACAAAAGATGGGAATAGCTGATGTTGGAGGGGCAATGGAAAGCCAAATATACTAGTGCATTCTTGGTCAAGCTGTGAATCAGCATAACCACTCAGGAAATCCATTTGAAATTATAAAATTTCACACCTTTTGGCCTAGAGATATTTCTATTGGCTTATACTCTAAGAAACTGAAATAAAATAGACGCCCATCAGCTGAGGAATGACTAAACCTAATCTGATACATCAATGTAATGGAATATTATTGTCCTACAAGAACTTATGAAGGGGACAGAGCCAAGATAATGGGGAGAAGCCAAGAAGCTGCTGGAGTTCTCCCCACTTTCCCCCAGAAACAATGTTAAATCAAGCCTCTGAACAGATTCTGGAGTGACAGAACCTACAAAAAGATGGAGTAAAACAACTTTCCAGCTTAAGATTATTTAGAAGGACTTTAGGCAAGATCTGTGTCATTTGGGCAAAAGGGGAATGCAGCCCAGAGCAGACCATATCTGGGCAAGCCAGCAGGAGGCTCTTAGCCACAGCACAGATCAGCAACTGAGACCCCTCAGTCCTGGCTTAGCAGGCCAGTGGCACAGCAGGCCAGCTGTGAGGCCTCCAGCTCCAGTGCAGAAGGCAAACTGCCAGCCCCAGAACCCCAGCATAACAGGCATGATTAGGCCAGGTCACCTAAGTGCAGTAGGCAAGCTGCAAGCCCTAGAACTCCCAGAGCACCCTGGCCCTCAGTGCAAGAAGCTTAGGACAATGTTGCCTATGCCCCAGGAACAGAACCCAGTTTAAATAGGCTGAAAAATGAGCAAAAAAAACCCCAAAAAACAGAAAAGAGCCTACACCAAAGAAGGCTATCATGGCTACAGGGAGGAAAGAAAACACAAACTCAGAAGAGGATAACAATGTAAAAATGTGAAGCCTCAAAGTGGAATATGAATTGTTCTCAAGTCCAAAGAGTCTTCTTTGGAAGAGCTCAAAAAGAATTTTAAAAATCAAATAAGAGAGGTAGAAGAAAAATTGGGAAAAGAAATGAGAGTTATGCAAGAGAGAGTCAACACCTTGGAAAAGGAAGGACAAAAATTGACTGAAGAAAACAATTCTTAAAAAAATACAATTGGTCAAATGGAGAAAAAAATCCACTGAAGAAAGCAACTCCTTAAAAACTAGAACTGGTCAAATGAAAGAGGAGGTACAAAAGGTAACTAAAGAAAATAATACCTTAAAAATAGCATTGGACAAGTGGAAACTAATGACTCTATGAGACATCACGAATCAGTCAAAATAAAAATAAATAAAAAGAATAGAAAAATAGAAGAAAATGTAAAATTCCTGGAAAATAGATCCAGGAGAAAGAATTTAAGAATTGTACTACACTCAAAAGCTATGATCAAAAAAGAGCCTGGACAGCATTTTCAAGAAATTATGAAGGAAAACTCTCCTAATATCCTAGAACCAATGGGTAAATTAGTAATTGAAAAATCTATCATTACCTCCTGAAAGAGATCCCAAAATGAAAACTCCAAAAATATTGTAGTCAAATTCCAGAATTATCAGGTCAAGGAGAAAGTACTGCAAGTAGCCAGAAAAAAAATTCAAATATCAAGGAACCCCAGTCAGGATTACACAGAACTTTGTAGCTTCTTCATTAAAGAATTGGAAGACTTGGATTATGATATTCCAGAAGGCATAGGAGCTTGAATTACAACCAAGAATCAACTACCCAGCAAAATTAAGCATAATCTTTCAGGGGAAAAGATGGGCATTCAATGAAACGGGACTTTCAAACTTTACTGATGAAAAGACCAGGGCTGAACAGGAAATTCAATCTTCAAATAGCAGACTCAAGAAGAGCATAAAAAGATAAACAGGAAAGAAAAAAACATGGTAATAAGGTTAAACTGTTTACATCCCTCCATGGGAAGATGATACCTGCAACTCTTAAGAACTATATCTCTATTAGGGCATTCTATTAGAAAAAAATATACATAGACAGACAGTGTTGGTATAGGTTGACTTTCATGTGATGAGATAAAAAAATTAAGGGGTGAAAAAGGATTATACTGGGATAAGAAGAAAGGGGGAGGCAGAACAGAGTACATTGAATCATGTGAAGAGGTGCTTTGTACCATTACAGTAGGAAAAGAAGGAAGGGGGTGAGTATTGTTTGGACCTTACCCTCATTGGATTTGATTCAAAGAGGGAATAATATACACACTCTGTTGGTAATAGAAATTTATCTTACCCTATAGGGAGGTAGGAGGGGAAAGGAAAAAGAAAAGGGAGTGGGACTGATAGAAGGAAGGACAGATTGAGGGTGGTAGTGGTCAGAAGCAAAATACTGATGAGTGGGAAAAGAGTGAAAGGAGAGAGAAAAGTATGACTGGGAGGGAATAGGATAGAGGGAAATGCACAGTTAATAATCATAACTGTGAATGTGAATGGGATGAACCTTCCTATAAAATGGAAGTGGAAAGCAGAGTGGATTAAAAACCCAAATCCTACACTATGTTGCTTACAAGAAACACATTTGAAGCAGAGAGATACACAAAGAGTAAAGGTAAAGGACTGGTGCAGAATATATCATGCTTCCATTGAAGTGAAAAAAAGCAGGGGTACCAATCCTGATCTCAGACAAAACAAAAGTAAAAATAGATCTAATCAAAAGAGATAAGGAAGGTAACTACATCTTGCTAAAAGGTGTCATAGACCATGATGTAATATCAATACTAAAAATATATGCACTAAGTGGTATAGCATCCAAATTCTTAAGGGAAATCAAGTGAGTTACAGGAAGAAATAGAGAACAAAACTATAATGGTGGGGGACTTCAACCCCTCCCTCTCAAACTTAAATAAATCTAGGCACAAAATAAACAAGAAAATTAAGGAAGTGAATAAAATTTTAGAAATTAGAAATTAGATTAAATTAGAAATTTAGATATGGTAGATCTCTGGAGAAAATTGAATGGGGATAGAAAGGGATATACTTTTTTCCTCAGGTATATTGCACCTACACAAAAACTGATCATGCATTAGGACATAAAAACCTCATAATCAAATGCAGAAAGGCAGAAATATTAAATGCATCTTTTTCAGATCATGATGTAAAAAAAAATTACATGTAATAAAGGGCCATGGAAAGATAGACTAAAATTGATTGGAGACTAAATAATCTAATCCTAAAGAATGCATGGGTCATACAACAAATCATAGAAACAATCAATTTCATCAAAGAGAACAACAATAAATGAGACAACATACTAAAATTTATGGAATATAACTAAAGCAGTTCTTAGGGGAAACTTTATATCTCTGATTGCTTATATGAATAAAATAGAGAAAGAGATGAATCTATTGGACATACAACTAAAAAAGCTAGAAAAAGAACAAATTAAAATGCCCAGTTAAGCACCAAATTAGAAATTTTAAAAATCAAAGAAGAGATTAATAAAATTGGAAGAAAACTATTGAACTAATAAATAAAATTAAGAGCTGATTTTATGAAAAAAATTAACTTTGGGTTAATTTGATTAAAAAGAAGAAAACCAAATTACCAGTATAAAAAATGAAAAGGATGAATTTACCACCAATGAAGACGAAATTAAAACAATAATCAGGAGCTATTTTGCCCCACTGTATGCCAATTAATCTGACAATCTAATTGAAATGGATGAATATTTACAAAACATAAATTGTTCAGATTAACAGAAAGGAAATAAAATACTTAGCCCCTTGGGGGTGGCGAGGTGGTGCAGTGAATAGAGCACCAGCCCTGTAGTCAGGAGAACCTGACTTCAAATTTGGCCTCAGACACTTAATACTTACTAGCAGTATGACCTTGGGCAAGTCACTTAACCCCAACTGCCCTGCCTTCCCCCCTCCAAAAAGCAAAAACAAAAAATCCTTAGCCCCATTTTAGAAAAAGAAATTAAACAAGCCATCATTGAACTCCCTAAGAAAAAATCTTCAGGGTCAGTGAAAATCACAAGAGAATTCTACCAAATATTTAAAGAACAATTAATTCTAATAGTATATAAACTATTTGGGAAAATGGGAGGAGTGCTACCAACTAACAGAAATTATATGATTATCTTAATAGACGCAGAAAAAGCTTTTGACAAAATACAGCACCCATTTCTATTAAAAACATTAGTGAGCATAAGAATAAATGGAATTTTCCTTAAAATAAGTAATATCTATCTAAAAGCATCAGCAAGCATTATCTATAATGGGGATAAGCTAGAAGTTTTCCCAATAAGATCAGGAGTGAAACAAAGATGTCCAATTATCACCACTATTATTCAATATTGTACTAGAAATGTTTGCTTTAGCAATAAGAGAAGAAAAAGAAATGTAAGGAATTAGAATGGGCAATGAGAAAACAAAACCATCACTCTTTGCAGATGATATGATGATATACTTAGAGAATCCTGGAAAATCAACTGCAAAACTACTTGAAATAATTAACAACTTTAATAAAGTTGCAGGATATAAAATAAGCCCACATAAATCATCAGAATTTCTATATATTACCAACAAAGCCCAGTAGGAAGAGATAGAAAGAGAAATTCCATTTAAAATAATTATAGATAATATAAAATACTTGGGAGTCTACCCCAAGACAAACTCAGGAATTATATGAACACAATTACAAAGCACTTTCCACAGATCTAAATAATTGGAAAAATATTAATTGCTTGTGGGTAGGCCAACCTAATATAATAAAAATTACAATTCTACCTAAATTAATTTACTTATTCAGTACCATACCAAGCAAACTACCAAAATTTTATTTTATAGAGCTAGAAAAAAAAACAAAAAAAAATTCATGTGGAAGAATAAAAGGTCAAGAATATCACGGGAATTACCAAAAAAAAAAAATTAACAGAAGGTGGCCTACCTATGCTAGATGAAAAACTGTATTATAAAGTAGCAAGCATCAAAACTATTTGGTACTGGTTAAGAAATAGAGTGGTGAATCAGTGAAATAGGCTAGGTAACACAAGATGCAGTAGTAAATTACTACAGTATTTACTGTTTGGTAACCCCAAAACTCTAGCTTCTGGGACAAGAACTCACTATTCGACAAAAATTTCTGGGAAAACTGGAAAACAGTATGGCAGAAACTAGTCATAGGCAAACATCACACACCTTATACCAAGATAAGGTCAGAATTCATACATGATTTAGACATAAAGGGTGATACCATAAATAAATTAGGAACACAAGGAATAGTTTGCCTGTCAGATCTATAAAGAAGCAAAGAATATATGACCAAGCAAGAAATAAAGGACATTATGAAATGCAAAATGGATAATTTTGATTACATTAAATTAAAAAGGCTTTGCACTAACAAAACCAATGCAACTAAGATTATAAGGGAAACAGCTGGGAAACAATTTTTACAGCCAGTTTTTCTGTTAAAGGTCTCATTTCTAAAATATAAAGAGAACTGAGTCAATTCCCTAATTGACAAATGGTCAAAGGATATGAACAGGAAGTTTCTGATGAAGAAATTAAAGCTATCTATAGTCATATGAAAAAAAATTCTCTAAATCACTACTAATTAGAGAAATATAAAGTAAAACAACTTTGAGGTACCACCTTATACCTATCAGATTGGCTAATGTGACAGAAAAGAAAAATGATAAATATTGGAGAAGATGTGGGAAAATTGGAACACTAATTGCATTGTTGGTGGAATTGTGAACTGATCCAACCATTCCAGAGAACAACTTGGAACTATGCTAAAGGGCTATAAAATTGTACATACTCTTTGATCTAGCAGTATCATTACTAGGTCTCTATCACAAAGATATAATAAAAAAGGGAAAAGGACATATGTGTATAAAAATATTTATACCAGCTCTTTTTGTTGTGGCAAAGAATTGGAAATTGAGGGGATGATCATAAATTTGGGAATGGTTGAACAAACTGTGGTATATGAATGTAATGAAATATTGTTGTGCTATAAAAACGATGAGCAGGCAGATTTCAGAAAAACCTGGAAAGACTTACATGAACTGATGCTGAGTGAAGTGAGCAGAAACAGAACATTATACAAAGTAACAAAAATACTCTGTGATGATCAACTATGCTAAACTTAGCTCTTCTCAGCAATACAATTGATCCAAAAGACTCATGATAGAAAATGCTATCCACATCTAGAGAAAGAATTACGGAGTCTGAATGCAGATCAAAGCATACTATTTTCACTTTTTTTTGGTTTTTTGTTTTTGTTTTTCTTTCTTGTGGTTTTTCCCTTTTGTTCTGATTCTTTTTTCACAACATGACTAATGTGGAAATATATTTAACATGATTGTACATGTATAACCTAAAAAAAAGAGTGCAGAAAAAAGAAATTTTGAATATGATATATACAAAGAAGCAAGGTAACAAATGGTCTGACAAAGCAAAGTAAGCAGAACCTAATAAAAACAATATATACAACAATCGCAACATAGATGTACATAGAAATGTACATCTAGAAAGAGTAACTACAAAATAATAAAAAATTAATGTTTCCAAAATGTCCAGAAACCCTTTCCCAAAAACACTCATACCTCCAAAGAATAGAAAGGAGAAGAATCACCCCCCTCAACTCTACTCCTTTGCAGAAATGAAAGGTCCAAGAGTACAGTACATTGGATTTATTTTCAGGCTTTTTTGGTGTATCAATTTGTTCTGCTGATTTTTTGGTCCTCTTTTTCTTTAAAAAAAAGTATAATTTATTATATAGTATTTCTGAATGAGGAGGAATGAAAAGCTAATGGAAGAGATTCCATTTATATAAAAGACAAAATAGATCAATGAATATTTTAAATCACATCAAAAGTTTCCAATAAACTGCTAACTGGATATAAAGCCAGTCTTAGAACCAAGAAGATCTGGGTTCACCTTCTATTTTTGACAAACACTGCCTCTGTGACCTTGGACAAGACATCTAATTTCTCAGTGTTCTAGGCAATGATTTAATACTAAGTTACAGGGGCGGCTAGGTGGCGCAGTGAGTAGAGGGTTGGTCGTGGAGTCAGAAGGACCTGAGTGAAGATCCGACCTCAGACACTTAATGCACACACAAACAAAAACCTAGCTATGTGACCTTGGGCAAGTTACTTAACCCCAACTGCCCTCCAAAAGGCAAAAAAAAAAAAAAGACTAAGTTACAGAAGCTGGGCATGGTAGCCTAAGCTTATAGTGCTATCATTGGAGGAGCTGAGGCCAGTGGATCACTTGAGTTCAGGAGTTTTGAGCTTCAGTAGGGGTAAAGTCAATTGAATGTAAGTACCAAGTCTAGCACCAATATAGTGGGAGCCCAGGAGTTAAGCTTCCATGTAGGTCAATGATTGGCCTCTGAATTTCCAGCCTGATTGGGTAAGGAAACTTAGTTTAAAAACAAACAAAAGACTAAAGGTACTAACCTACATTGGTAAGGGGAATTTCTTTATCTGGCATTCCCTATATAAATTATCTCATGGACCCAATTCCTATCACTACAATTCAAGATGTAAATAAAAACTGTATAAAAGAAAACAGTTGCTTTTTAAAAAGTCAAATATATACAAGAACTAGAGCTATTCTCCCCAGACAGTTCTCAAGTACACAAATGAAAGTTTTCAAACTATATGAAAAAAATTGCTCTGAATCACTAATAATAACAGAAATGCAAAATACAATTCTAAGGTTCCACTTTATACTTATCAGACTGGCAAAGATGACAAAACAAGAAATATGAAATCACTGTAATAAGACAGCAGAGTGCTGCTTGTACAATTGTAAATTGATTTGTCCCTTCTGGAAAACAACTTGGAGTGACATTCAAAAAGTCACTGTGACAGTTAAAATTAAGGTAGAACAACCCACAAAGTTCTGAGCATGATCAATTTATTAGTAAAGAATGAATTTACCAATAACTAGTTCAACTAAGACCCCTTTTACAATTTTTAGGGGAGTACAGAACAAAGAACAGGACTTCGTAGAGGGGAACAAGTTATAATTGGTTAAGAGTTCTACATCATAAATGATGAAATCAATATGATTGGTTATAGTGCTTAGGTGGGAGACTATATGATTGGTTAGAAACTGGGAATGAGGGGTTAGTGATAACTCCATTAAAAGAGAACTAAGAAAGATCCATTGTTTTGAGTCCATTTGCAAGGTTAGAGATAGTGGACCAGACTTATTTGGATAACAAACCAGACGTCCTCAAAGGATATCTTGGTGGTGTAAAGATACTAGACCAGATGCCCTGGTGTCCACCTGCATTTTTCAAGGATAACATATTTCCCTGACACAAGAAGTAACAAGAGAAATGGATCTTCAGTGATTAACAAGAGAAATGGATTTCCAAACTTAACTCATGCTATGCAAACTGATTTCTGAACTAAGTTCCAAGATTAAAAAACAAAACAAAGCCATGACTTAGGCAGTTACAGGACAAAATTAATTAATTGTAAATAGGATCAGTTAAAAGATGATACAGAATCAATCTGATTATTTCATCACTAAAATGTCCTATTCTCTGACACAGCAATTTTGTCATCAGTGACATATCACAAAGGGGTCAAGGATAGAAGAAAAGGAACTGAATGTATAAACAAAGGAAAAATTTCAACAACCATATTAAAAATGGTATAAAATTGTAAATCTATATAAATGTTTAAGTATATAAAACAGTCATAACAGCACTTTTTGTTGAGGCAAAGACCTAGAAATAATATGAGACCATCAATTAGGAAATGGCTGAATTGTAGTAGATGAATATGTCAGAGTTTTATCAGACTTTAAGAAAGGATGAATATGACGAATTCAGAAAAATATAAAAAGACTAATGAACTGATGCAAAGTGAGATGAACAGAACTAGGAAAACTAGTTCTACACAATGACAATAATATTAATGGGAGGGGAAGTAACTTCAAAAGATCTTAGAACTCTCAGCAGGATAGTGACTAATCCTGTCTTTAAAAACCTAATGATTTGACATACCTATCAAATTCTTGGCAGAGTAGGAATGGACTAGAACTAGAGAATGAGAGATGCATTCTCAGCCACAGCCAATGTGTTCATTTATTTTGTATGGATTTAAATATATGTATACATATATGTATATATGTTACAAGAGAAGGCTTCTACTTCAGGGAGGGATACAAAAGAGAAAACGAATTAGTAGATAGAGGGGAAGAAAGAGCTTCAATAAAACATTTTTAAATATTTAGAAGAAAAATGCAGGAGGAGACACAGAGCAATTTTGTTGCTACCTTGTTAAATTACATAGATATGTGTCTATATATATATTATATATATGATATATATCATTTACTTAGAAAAAAAGCAAACTGTAACAGTAGTCAAAATTTCTTATATAATAATCTTTCTGTTCTTTTATATCTTGAAATGTTTATTTTCATTAATGATTAAGTTCACAATAAAGAAGAAAAATTTCTAGATTTAATTTTTTTAAAAGACAGACACACTAATGCACTATTGGTAAAGCTGTGAAATGGTCTGACCAATCAGGAAAGCAAAGTGAAATTATGCTAAGTGACTAAAATGCCCATATCCTTTGACCTAGATATCTCACTACTAGGCATATTATCCAAAGAGGTCAAAGACAGAAAGAAAAGTCCCACATATGTTTTGTAGTTACGCTCTTTGTAATATCAAGTACTTTAGAAACAAAGTAGATGCCCATCAACTGGGGAACAAGGAAATAAATTGCTACATATATGTTGTTATTGTTGTTCAATTATTTTCAGTTATATCCTACTCTTCATGACCGTATTTGGGGTTTTATTGGCAAAGACGCTAGAGTGGTTTGCCATTTCCTTCTCCAGCTCATTTTATAGATGAGGAAACTGAGGCAAACAGGGATAAGAGATTTGCCCAGGGACACTGCTAGTAGGTGTCTGGGGCCAGATTGAAACTACAGAAGATGAGTCTTCCTGACCCCAGGCCCAGCACTCTATACACTGTGCCATCCAGTTGCCTTGCTATATATGCACATAACAAAATAAGAAATTATTAATATGAAAAATATAGAGAAGTATGGGAAGATTTTATGATGCAAAGTATACAAAACCAAGAAAGCAATATGCACAATGACCACCAAAATGTAAATGGGAAAAACAAAACAATACAAAATGAATGCTGTGTAACTATAACGAGTGATAAGAAGGTACTTCCCCCCTCCGCTCTTGGGAGAGGTAAGGTATTAGTTCTCTATGGAACACCACATACTCTAGACATGAATGATATACTGGTTGTTTTTTCTTCCTCTGGCTTTTTTCTCCCCCTGCTTTATTCTTTGTTATGGGAGATGGTTCTCAAAGTGGGAGAGGGAAGGATATCTTGGCATATAAAGATTATATAAAAATAAAAGATATCAATGAGAAGCAGAGAGAGAGAGAGAGAGAGAGAGAGAGAGAGAGAGAGAGAGAGAGAGAGAGAGAGAGAGAGAGATGGAGGGACAGAGAGAGACTGAGAGAGAGGCTGAACAACAGTTTTTATCTCTGGTCCTATATTTCCTAACTTGGTACAAGATTAAGTGATTTTTAAAACCATTAGTCACATGGGCTTCACGTCCATAATTAATTTTGCACTTGAAAAATTGCAGTGGGCTGCATATTTTTACATATAGATTCTATATTCCTATGATTCTGTGAGTAAGGGATTTGTGAACTCAGTACACAGAGATCTAAATTTATATTCTGAAATCAGCTCTCCAGCACATTTATGAATAGAACTGCACTAGTTTTGGTTTTTTACCTCATGGAGGTTGGGTAAATTTATCTCTTCCACATAATGTTCCTTGAACAAATTTGACATTGACTACCTCATAATGCTACTTCTCTTGCAACTATTTTAGTACTGGAGGCTACTTTTTGGTCAACCAGTCTCAGGAAATTCTCCTCACGTGGCTTCAGGGATAAGAATCTTCTGGGGCCTGCAAAAATAACAGAGCTTAGATCATTAGCCCTAGGAGAACAAGGTCATTACAGGAATCTGTAATGTTTCCTGAAGGTAGAAGGAATATATATCCCAAATAGATTAGAATCCTTAGAGAAGGCCAGGAACAAGCCTATTCAGGAATTTTTAGGACCTTTGTCCTCCAATCAACAAACTATTCATGGCAGATACAGTCCAAAGCTGATAACTAAGGCCTATTCCAACCCTGACCAGTCCCCTTAGAATCTCAAACTGGCTTTGAGTTCCAGGGGTGACTCAGAGTCAGAAGACATTGATTAATAACTCCCAACTTTATGTATCTAGGCCTGGCTTTTTGCCTAGGAAACAAAGAAGATCATGGACAGAGTATTGGTCTGGGAACCGGAAGACCTGGATTTGAATCCTTCCCCAGAAACTTATAGTGTCTAAAAATGACACTTAACTAAACCTTTTTTTTTTTTTTTGCTTTTTGGAGGGGGGAAGGCAGGGCAGTTGGGGTTAAGTGACTTGCCCAAGGTCACACGCCTAGTAAGTGTTAAGTGTCTGAGGTCAAATTTGAACTCAGGTCTCCTGACTCCAGGGCCAGTGCTCTATTAACTGCACCACCTAGCTGCCCCAAAACCTCATATTTTAAATCAAATACTTGTACTACCTACTTCACACTTTGTGACCTTAAAGTGGTTATTATTAATTTCTTGACCTTTATATCTAACTGCCTACTAGAAACATTTCTACTTGGATGACCTACCATTGCCTCAGATACAGCATGTCTAGAACTGAATTAATCATCTTTACCCTAAAACAGCTATCCACTACTTTTTCTTTCCAGTCCTAATACTATTTCCCTAATTCATTCAGGTCTTTTATCATTTCATACTTGGACAACCTCCTAAGAGCCTCCTAACTAATCTCTCCTTACTTCTTTCTCCTCCCTCTACAAACCTGCTCACTGTGGTCAAATGAATCTTCCTGAAACAATGTTTTTTTGGTTTTGGTTTTTTTTTTTTTTTTTGGCTTTTTTGGAGGGCAGTTGGGGTTAAGTAACTTGCCCAAGGTCACACGGCTAGGTTTTTTTGTTTGGGTGGGTTAAGTGTCTGAGGCCGGATCCAAACTCAGGTCCTTCTGACTCCAGGGCTGACGCTCTACTCACTGCCCCGAAACAATGTTTTTTATCATGCCATTCCTCTATTAAAAAAATTTGGTCCTGGAGTTAGAAGGACCTGAGTTCAAATCCGGCCTCAGGCACTTAACACAAAAACTAGCTGTGTGACCTTGTGCAAGTCACTTAACCCCAATTACCCTCCAAAAAGCAAAAAAAAAATTTTTTTCAAGGTTCTCTATAACCTACAAGAAAAAGTCTCAGTCTTTTAGCTTTGTGTTTAACATCCTCTACAATCTAATCCCAACTGACTTTTCTACTCAAATCCTTAATTATTATACAATGTAAATCCTTCATTCTATCTTAACTGATTTATGCATTATCCCTAAATCAATGTGCCTCCAGCTTCCTACCACAGATATTTCTTCTTCCTCCTCTTCATCTTGGTCCACCTCAAGTCCCATCTGCTCCATGGAGCCTCCCTTCAAGGCCAGTTTGGCCTGCAATAGTATTCCCTTCTAGGGTGGCTAGGTGGCACAATGAGTAGAGCATCCGCCCTGGAGTCAGAAGGACCTGAGTTCGGTTCGGTCCTCAGACACTTAACACACACAAACAAAAACCTAGCCTTGTGACCTTGGGCAAGTTACTTAACCCCAACTGCCCTCCAAAAAAAAAAAATAGTATTCCCTTCTTCTGACTTCAACCCTTATCAATACTATTCACGTGACATTGAATCGTCTATAGCTTCCTTCTATTATGGTACATTTCATGTTCCTGTCCTTTCTTCCCAAGCAGAATGAAAGCTCATTGGTAGGACAGAAATTATTTTTATATTTTACATTCCATATAGCTCCTGGCAGGTACTCAGTAAATATTGACTGATTAAAGGCATGAATGGCTAAAGCCCTTATAACAATAATAGCTGACATTTATTTTGTTCTTTAAGGTGTACAAGACTCTGTATCTACATTATCCCATTTGATCCTCAAAATAACCTTGAGAAGAAAGAGTACCAACTACTACTTTTTTTCTAACAGATGAACAAACTATGCCCCCGAAAGGCTGAGTGTCTTACCCATGGTCACCCAGACAGTATGTGTCCTGGGTGAGGGGTGGGAGATTAAAAACCAGATTTCTTCACACTACAAGTTAGTAATTCATTTCACTCCCCTACCCAGATGCTCAAGTTTCTCTTCCTACTTCTGCCAATGGCAAGATTACTGTCTCCATTACAAAGCTCATAACCTCAGAATTATCTTTGAGATTTTCCTTTCCTTCAGTCCCACATTTAGTCTGATGCCATGTTCCCACGATGCTAATTCTGCTGGAAGTTTACTACTAAGTTTGGAATATGGCAAGCATACCAGAACTTCTTCACTGACTCGGGAACATATTGACGTCACTAGGGCTGTGTTCAATACTTTCTTTAGACATTTTAAAATATGTTCTCTGGAAAAGGTTTCAAATGATGTGCAAATCAGTGTTTTCTAAAGCCTAGAAGTGATTCATGAGCCCATCATAGCAGGACTAGGTCCTTGAGGGTATTTTAGCTCCATATTCCCAATATGTGTATAAGCCTAGTTCTGAGGCTGGGAACATTTAACATTTTCAATTAAGCAGTTTAAAATGAAGAATAAATTCTTAACAAATTTTTTTCATGCCTATGGTTATCAGTTGCTCTTATCACATAGGTCTAATTTACAAACCCATATTAGATCCACAAAAGTAGTTTCACCCAGCCCTGGAGTCAGGAGGACCTCCTAAGTTCAAATCCAGCCTCAGACCCTTAACACAAAAACTAGCCATGTGACCTTGGGCAAGTCACTTAACCCCAACTGCCCCTCCAAAAAAAAAAAGTAGTTTCACTTCTACATAAACTCAATCAGAAAGCTACTTTGATTTTTTTTTAATTTTGGGGGCCTTCAGCTATTGACTAAATCTTACTTATTAAGATTTCTCTATTTTCAAAGTCAAAGAGTAATTGCTGTGTCAATTTAACCTAAGTTTTGTTTTAAAATCCAGCAGCTACCAAAACACTAAGGCATGTTCCCCAATCCTGACCTAAGGTGACAACAGGTTTTGAAATCCAGGCTAATCTCTGTACCAGACCTGTTCCAAATTCAAGTATTATTTTCATTTCTTTTGTGAGATGTAAACGATTTTTTTTTATCCATACTGATAAAGAGTTAGGTTTGATAACAAAGAAATTCTTATTTTTCAAAAGATAAAACTTCTCATGGACTTTAGAAAGTAGTACAGACCTTAAAATGAATTTTTTTTTAAAATATTAAGCATTATATGAGAGAGTAGGGTCACTGACTTTAAAAGTTTTTCCTAAAAAGTACAGCATGGCATAAACACAGAGCAAAAACAAGGATTTGCACATAGCTGAGTTACCAATAGAACTACACACATTACTTTAAAATGTGTAGCAAGAAATTTTGAGACAAGTGGAAAATTCTTTTTAGTCTGAATCATAACAGTAAATGGAGTTTGTGTTGGACCACCTAATCAACATACTGGGGTCGAATGAGTTTTTAAACAGGATTTACATATCTTCCACATTGCTGATAAAGCTGCCCAGGAGATTTCCATACACTGTGGGGGACTTGCATATGAACTGAAAAATATAAAACATATCTTCTACATTGCTGATAAAGCTGCCCAGGAGATTTCCATACACTGTGGGGGACTTACATATGGACTGAAAAATACAAAACATGCTGATTAAACAGAATACTCACTTTCGTTCCCTAGTGTGGGCATGTTCTTCATTTCTTAAAGGAAGCTAGGGCACTAAATTATAACAGCTTCTAAAGCTTTTCAGAGAATCCTATTACAGTAATTGGACTTTGAATAAATATGGTCAGATATACTTACTGCCAAAGTAGTTGATGTATTTTTCAGGTAGTGTAGATTAAATTGGTGAATTAAGATGTGATTACAAAATTTGATGAAAATTTACCTTTTCCCCCAGAGGAACTCTATACAACGAAGATACAAAAATACTACAACTCACAATAGAATCTAAGCATATTTAAAAGATATGCCTCGACTGGCGTATCCACATAAATCATTTTAGTCAATGTCTTTCACCTAACTAAAAGGTTCTAAGAATGAACGAAACCAATTGGTTTATGGTGGTTTTCCCCCCTTACTTTTCGCCTCCCCTGCCCTTGGCTGGAGATGCTAACAAGCCGTCAAGGGATTAAAAAGGTCCGGATAGGAGGAGGATGAAGTCCTCGGGACAGGAGCCTAGGACCGAAAAAACAGGGCTGTTTGCTTACAAACAAGCTCAATTCTGACAGTCGGGGGCAGTAAGCAGTAGACACAGTTTAGAACGTTCCTGAAGGGAGGGGAAATTTCTTCCTCTTGGGTCAACATCCTTCAGTGGAAGGCTAAGGTGGAAACCGTTTTCTCGGAGCCTAGGTAACGACAGCAGGATCTAGCCACCAGCGATTCTTAGAGGTGCCCACAATAAGAAAGAAGCATTCCCACGCTCAAAGGTGCTCAGAGGGCTGAAGGAGCTAAGGAAAGGTCTGCGTTGGCCCGCCCCATTCTGGTGACAGCCCTTCCCCGGACGGCTGGGCTGCTGCAGCCTCAGCACCTGGCCAGAGCCGAGCTCCCGCACCTCGCTGCGGCCCCCCCCGAGAGGAGGAGCCACGGCGCCGAGGGTTGAGGGAGAGGAAAGACGACCTCTATAGGGTGGGGGGAGGGGCTGACCTTTTTCCTACTGACAGCACTGGACCGGTACATCCTGCTGTTTCTTGGAGAGCGGCACGAAGGACATTTCTCCCCTCAGGCAGGAAAAAAAACCACCAAGCAGACTCCTGTGTGTGAGCGTGCGCGTGTGTGTGCGTGTGTGAGTGTGTGCTGGACAGCAGGCCGGAGAGGAGGACGGCGGAGATGGTCAAAGGAGGCTTTGTCGGTCCCTCGGCCAGGAGTCGGTCCTGGGACTACATCTCCCAGGCTGCTCTGGGCGGCCCCTGCGTCGTGACCCCGGTGCGCACGGAGGCGGCGACTCTTACCTCACAGAGGTAGCCCCGCCGCCAGCCTCAGCTCCTCGGCCGCGGTCCATGGACCGGAACCCGGGGGAGACGGGCAGGAACCCGCGCCACGATCGCCGCCTCCCAGCTCCAGGCCCCTCCTTCCGCCGCCGCCTCCTCACCTTCCTCCTCCCTCCCCCGCGTCCTCCCGGAGCCCAGAGGTCGCTCCGAGCCGCCGCGCCGCCCGGGAGGCGGTGAGGAGAGCTCGCCGCCGCTGGAGCCCGGCTGAGGCCTAGCCCCGCCGCCCGCCGCCCACCGCCGCCGCCGCCGCTATTGTCCCTCCTTGGGGCCCGGCGCCAGCCGCTGCCGCCTCCCCCTCCGCCCGGCTCCGCGGGGAGGGCCTCGAGAAGATGCCCGACCAAACCCTGCAGCAGATGCTGGACAGGTACGGGAAGCGCCGGGCCTGGCTGGGCCGCCGATCCTAGGTTTCCGTGGTCTGGCCGGTTTGGGGAGGGGGTGAGAGGGAAGGGACCGAGAGGAACTTGGGGTCTGCGGAACCGAGAAAGTTGTGTTAGCCCCCTCCCACGCCACGGGGCGTGGGGCACGGGCGGGTTTGGGCCCCACGATTCCAACCTCCCCCCCTCCCCCCCGCCCATGGGTCAGGGAGGACCTGCGCCTCAAGCAAGACCCTTCATCCAAATGGCCCAGAGCCGGTGGGCTGCTTGGAAAAGGGAAGCGTTTGGGGAGGGGGACGCCCGGACGGAGGTTTGCCAAGGCTTTGCCTCCTAATTCTATTCAGCAAATGTTTCTTAAGCGCCAGCTCTTTTGCCCTGGGAATAAAAACAACAGAAAAGGACCCAAACCGAAGCAGCCCCTGCCCCACACGAGCTCACCCTTTGTACAGAAATTGGGAAATACCAAGTAATTTCAAGAGGGAGGAAACAGAAACTCGAAACTCAAAAGGATCAAAACCCAGATCACACAGAAAACTAGAAATCCCCATGAGGTCCAGAGAGCCTTGTCTTACACGGAAAGAGCTGGGTTACCTTTGAATTGAGTCCAGCAAACGTTTACAAGTACCTCCTATGTGCTAGGCACTGGGGAATTTTGTGTACACGTATACATATATTTGTATATTATATGTGTGTGTATATATATGTAAAAACATATGCACACACATGTGAAGAAAAAGTCTGTATATATATAGATATGGAAAAAGAAAGGGGAGAGAGAATGAATGCTACTCTCAAGAAGCTTACATTTCACTAGAGGAAAACAACATGTACACCCATAAGTAATTACGAAGTAATTTGAGGAGGGAGTAACTACTGGGGGAGGGGACAAGGAAGGCCTCATAGAGGCAGTGGCACCTGAGCCTTGCCTGAGGGGATGTGACTCTCCCACTGATTTAAGCCTCCTAGTTCTAGCAACTTGGGATAATCACTAATGGAAAACCTGGTTGGCTGGTTTCCATTTCTCCGGGTTCCAAGCAAGAAAGTCAGGAGGTATGTAGTTTTATTAAGATGCAAGTTATCAGTAGTAGATGATATGAAAACAGCTATGTGACCACTCAGTGATTAATATTTTCTAGTATCATTTATGATTCTTTGAATTTGGTATAAACCATATTGAGGTGTGTTTTTTACATGTTTATATTCTGTGTGTACTTTTATGTCTCCTCCCATACTCCTTGAGAGTGGGGATTGTTTCATTCTGGTCATCTGTATTCCCAGGGCTTAGTATATTTCCTGGCATGTATAGGCTTATTGATTATCTGGTAGCTCCTTACATGAAGTCGTCGTTATCACTGTTTACAAAGTCCTGGGTCTCACCATAATTCCATTGAGAAACATCTTGTAATCCCTGCCCTTGAGAAGCGTACATGATGGGCGTAGAGAAGAAGAGATAACTTGTACAAAGTAAATGCAAAATAAAAAAATAATTTCTGGGCAGAAGGCACTAGGAGCTGAGCAGAAAAATCTTAGGAGGCGGCACTGAGTAGGGTATGCTTACACTGATGGAGCAGCAGAGGCTGAGAAAGTGGCCAGACAAGTAGGAAAACCAGCAAAGGGTGGGGTCGTAAAAACCCACAAAATAAAGAGAAAGAGAACACTTCTGTGTGTACTTGCCTGAGCTCAAGGGGATGTGACTTTCCCACTGATTTAAGCCTTCTAGTTCTAGTAGCCTGGGATAATCACTAATGGGAAACCTGGTAGGCTGGTTCTAGAAAGCAGTAGTTTCAAAAACTGCCAAGTTCAAATGAGACAAGAGAAAAAGCCGTGAATTTAGCAGTTCAGAGAGGAGCTTTTTAACATTAGCTGGTAAGATTTAGTCTATTTGACCAGTGAGGGAGCTGGAACTAGAAACTCAGACTTCCTAAGTTCCTGCCCAACCGTCTGTTTATCTCCTGGTCCAGTGAGTTGCCTAGGCTAACAGTGATAACTTAGAAGCGTATTTCAGATTGTCTCTCCTCACTCAGCAAATAGTTACAACCCTTTCTGGATAGTACAGTAAGATAATAAATTTTTGAGGCAATATTCACCTGTTTATAGCTGATCTTCAGGCACAAACTAAAATAAAGGCTCATCCTTGAATGGGTTCTGTGTGTCCCCCACCCATTTCCACTGAAGCGTTGGGAACCTAGAAAGCCTGCAACCACTGGGTGTATCCTTTGGAGCTATGGTGTCCAACCCAAATAGAAATGGAAACCACTAAGCCATATATTAAGATCCATTCTGCAAATGCATATTGACTAGAAAACCACAACCACATATTAACATTATCTATGTTCTTGTGTTTTTGTTTATTTTGTTAAATACTTCCCAGTTACATTTTAATTTGACTCAGCCCCCAAATCCTTCTATTTGACACCTACTCTGGAGGATTTATGGGAAGATTTGGATGAGATTTGCCCAACATAAAAAGGATGGTTTTGAATACTCATAAAATAGACACATTTAAGCTTCTAAGTGAAAACCATGTACTTGTTTCTCTGGCAGAGGGACCCATGGCTAATAGATCTGCTTGCTGTTCCATTATCCCTTACAAAGAAAGGAACCTAGTTTCCCAGTTATCCTGATTGTTCAGCATATAGCAGGTCACCTCATTTCCTCCCATTGTCACTGGGAACAGGCAGATTACATATTGGACTGTCAGTGACATTTGATCAGAGAGACCAATACTGAATCCTTGATGAGTGAGGTCATATTATTCTAGGTGCATTCCAACTCACGTGTGACCTAAGGGGCCTTTTGCTTGTTCTCTATGGACAACATTAATTTTAGAAACTTTGTGTAGAAAGAACACTGGTTCTGGAGTAAGAGGATTTTGGATTTATTCATGTTTCCACTCTGCCACTTAATAGCCACGTAAACTTGGGCAAATCAATTAGAATATCTTTGAATTTCTTAATTTCTTTCAAAACTCAGTTTAAGGGCCATATCCTACAAAATCACTTTCTTGATTTCCCACCCCCTTCAAAAAATTTTACTTTGTATCTATTTTGTATATATTTATGTGCATGTTGTCTTCCTAGATAGAATATAAACTCCTTGAGGTTTCCTTTTTTTTTTTATCTTTGTACTCCCAATGTCTGGCTCATAGTAGGCACTTAATAAATGCTTGTTATTTGATTGATCTTAAGAACTATTGGTAACCAGGAAAAATCTCCCTAATTGTACTTCCAAATATATCTCTGAAATCCTTGAAAGCCCCGGAGCTCCAATAACCTAAACTAACCTGTCTAATTAATGCTGTAGGCATCTAAAGATAAACATTATTAATACTAGTTTATATTCATATGTGCTTTAAGGTTTGCAGAGTATTTTATATATATTATTTCATTGATATCCTCACCTAAAAATTATGTCCTAATGTTCTGCTTTCAGAGGGATAACCAAGTTTGTGGGCACAAATAGGATTTTTATTGTCTTAAGCGTTAGTATAAAGTTACTTTATATCCTAGTTTATCTTTTAATAAAAGGACATGGTAGAGAATAGGTAGAAAAAGGAAAATAAGTTTCACCTCTATAACCTGTCATTACCTTGAGCTTTAGTCCCATCTATCAAGTTGAGGTTGTTGTCATCCTAAAACCTCAGGAATATTTTTCTTTCTATAAGACAGTAGTACTGTTCTTTTGTTCCTAGGTCATAGTGCAGTGTTATGAATCTAATATGAACCTATGTCTTTTTCCTGATTACAACTACCTAATAGTTACATACGTATCTGTGTATATTTATGTATGTATATATATACACACACGTATATACCTACACCTCTAGTCTATAAATATTTCATAAACTGCCAAGAAAAATGAAGATTCCATTTCATGCAACAGAAATACTGTGTTCAGTTGGTATCACTTAATGTTACAAACTATTTAATCCACAAAAAATAATTTATTACAGAAAGAGAAATTGAGTTGTATTTTTATTTTACTAACTTTAGTATAGTGACTAGTTATTATCTGATAGATTTTGAATTTTGTTAGTGTAGTGATTAAAGGCAAAAAGTAAGTATATTTTCTTTATTTTTTCCGTTCTACATTTTTTTCCAGTTATGTGTAAAAAGTTTTTTACATTTGTTTTTTTAAAAATTTGAGTTCCAAATTCTCTCCCTTATTCTTTCCCCTCTGCTCTCATTGAGAAGGCAAGCAATTTAATATAAGTCATACATATACAGTCATACAAAACATATTTCCATATTAGTCATGTTGTGAAAGAAAACACAGACAAAAAAACCCAAGAAAAATAGTTTTTAAAAAGTATGCTTCAGTCTGCATTTAGACTCCATCACTTCTTTCTGTGGAGGTAGATAGCATTTTTCATCACAAATCCCTTGGAATTGTCTTAGATAATTTCTGAGAATATCGAAGTCAATCACAGTTGATCATCCAGTGTGTACAATCCCTCATTCTTTTCACTTCAGTTTGCATGAGTTCATCTAATTTTTTCCAGGTTTTTCTGAATGCATCTTGCTTATCATTTCTTTTTTTTTTCAATTTATTAATTTACTGATTTTTAGTTTTCAACATTCACTTCCATAAGTTTTAAATTTCCTCACCCTTCCTGCCCAAGATGGTATGCAAGACAGCATATGGGCTCTACACATGCATTTCTATTAAACACATTTTCACATTAGTCATGTTGCATAGAAATATTATAACAAGTGGGAAAAACCAAGAAAAAGAAAAAACAAAAAAGAAAATAGTCTGCTTCACTCAGCATTCTGACCCCATAGTTCTCTCTCTGGATGTGAATGGCATTTTCCATGAGTCCTTTGGAATTGTTTTAAGTCTTTTCATTGCTGAGAAAGACTAAGTCTATCAAAATCAGTCATGGCAGACTGTGGCTGTTACTGTGTACAATGTTCTCCTGGGTCTGCTCATTTCACTCAGCATCAGTTCATATAAGTCTTTCCATTTTTTTCTGAAGTCTACTTGTTCATTATTTCTTATAGTATAATAGTATTCCATTACATTCATATACCACAATTTGTTCAGCCATTCCCCAACTGATGGACATCCCCTTAATTTCTTGGCCACCACAAAAAGAGCTGCTATAAATATTTTTGTACATGTGGGTCCTTTTCCCATTTTTATGATCTCTTTGGGATACAGCCCTAGAAGTAGTATTGCTGGGTCAAAGGGTATGCACATTTTTATAACCTTTTGGGCATAGTTCCAAATTGTTCTTCAGAATGGTTGAATCAGCTCACAGCTCCACCAATAATGAATTAGTGTTCCAATTTTCCTACATCTTCTCCAACGTTTATTATTTTCCTGTTTTGTCATGTTAGCTAATCTGATATGTGTGATGTGGTACCTCAGAGCTGTTTTTATTTGCTCTCTCTAATCAATAGTGATTTAGTTCCTCATCATTTCTTATAGCACAATAGTACTCCATCAAAATCGTTTACAACTTGTTCAGCCATTCCCATTTGATGGATATCTTCTCAATTTTCAATTCTTTGCCACCACAAAAAACAAGCTGCTAGAAATATTTTTGTACATAGGCCCTTTTCCCTTTTTTTGGGGGGGGGAAGAGAATCTCTTTGGAATACAGACCTAGTAATGGTATTGCTGGGTTAAAAGGTATGCACAGTTTGATTGTCCTTTGGGCATAGTTCCAAATTGTTCTCTAGAATGGTTGAATCAGTCCACAGCTCCACCAGCAGTGCATTAATATTCCAGTTTTCCCACATCCATTCTAACATTTTGTCATTTTCCTTTTCTGCCATTAGCCAATCTGCTGAGTATAAGGTGGTACCTCAGAATTATTTTAATTTGCATTTCTCTAATCAGTAGTGACTTAGAGCATTTTTTCCTATGACTATAAATAGCTTTGATTTCTTTATCTTAAAACTGCATATTCATGTCCTTTGACCATTTATCAGTTGGGTGATGACTTGTATTCTTATAAATTTGACTCAGTTCTCTATTCTCAGAGAAACTTGCTTTGTCCTCCCCCCTTTTCTGCTCTCTTTCTAATCTTGACTGAATTGGTTTTACTTGCATAAAGGCTTTTTAAATTTAATGTAATTAGAATTATCTATTTTACATTCTGTAATGCTCTCATTCTTATTTTGTCATAGATTCTTTATGCATAGATCTGACAGGTAAACTATTCCATAGTGACCTAATTTGCTTATAGTATCACCCTTTATGTCTGCATCATGTAATCTACTTTGCTCTCTGTTTCCATTTTATGGGTGAGTTCATCCCATTCACATTTACAGTAATGATTACTGTGTATTTCCCTCCATCCTGCTCCACCCCTCTAGCCCCATTTATCCTTCTCTTTATCTCCTTTCACCCCGATCCTCCTCAAAAGTGTTTTGCTTCTAACCACTTCCTCCCCCAATCCACCTTCTGTCAGCCCCCTCCCCCTCTTACCATATTCCCCTCCTACTTTCCTATAGGGTACCCCACTAAGTGTGCACGATATTTCTTCTTTGAACCTATTCTGATGAGAATAAGGTTCAAGTGTTGCCTGCCACCCTCCCCATCTCCACTTTCTAGTGCCTCTTTTATGTCAGATAATTTACCCCATTCTACTTCAATCTTGTTCATAGTCAATTCATACATGTGTCCTCTGTCTATGTATATTTTTCCAAACTCCCCTAATAATCATGAGAAGTTCTTAGGAGTTACAAATATCATCCTCCCATGTAGGAATGTAAACAGTTTAATCTCATGGAATCCTAAGATTTTCTCTTTCCTGTTTACCTTTTTAATGCTTCCCTTCAGTATTGTGCTTGAAATATTTTCTATTGAATGCTGGTCTTTTCATCAGGAATGGTTGAATGTCTGTTTTTTCTCCTAAAGAATTATACTCAGTTTTGCTGACTAGGTGGTTTTTGTTGTAATCCTAGCTCCTTTGCCCTTCAGAATATCATATTCCAAGTGCTCCGATTCTTTAATTTAGAAACTGCTAAATTTTGTGTTATTGTGATTGTGGCTCCATAATATTTGAACTGTTTCTTTCTGGCTGCTTGCAATATTTTCTCCTTGACCTCAGAGCTCTGGAATTTAGCTATAATATTAATGGCAGTTTTCATTTTGGAATCTCTTTTAGGAGGTGATTGGTGAATTCTTTCAATTTCTATTTTACCCTTTGTTCTAGGATTATCCTAGGTTCTAGGATATCAGGGGTGTTTTCCTTGATAATTTCTTGAAAGATGAACTCTAGGCTCTTTGATCATGACTTTCAAGTAGTCCAGTAATTCTTTCTTCCTTCCTTCCATCCTTCCTTTGCTTTTTGGAGGGAGGAAGGCAGGGCAATTGGGGTTAAGTAACTTGCCCAAGGTTACACAGCTCATAAATATTAAGTGTCTGAGGCTGGATTTGAACTCAGATCCTCCCGATTCCAGGGCCAGTGCTCTGTTCACAGCACCATCTAGCTGCCCCCAGTGAATTTTAAAAAATATCTTTTTCCATTTGACCAATTCTGCTTTTTAAGGCATTCTTTTCTTCATTGGATTCTTGTGCCTCTTTTACCATTTATCCTGTTCTGTTTTTTAAAGTATTATTTTTTTATGCCTCTTTTTACCAAGCTAGTGACTCTTTTTTCATGATTTTCCTTGCATCACTCCTATTTCTTTCCCCAATTTCCCCCTCTCTCTTTTATTTGATTTCTTAAATCCTTGTTGAGCTCTTCCAGGACCTGAGACCAGTTTACATTTTTCTTTGGGGCTTTGCATGTAGCTCCTTTCATTTAAATGTCTTCTGAGTTTGTGTTTTGCTCTTCCTTATTACCATAGGAACTTTGTATGGTCATGTTCTTTTTTGTTGTTTTCTCATTTTTCCAGCCTGTTTCTTGACTTTTAACTTTATGTTACAGTCAGACTCTGCTTCTGAGGTAGAAGGGCCACTGTCTCACACTTCAGGTTTTTGGGGAATGCTCTTTTCACAAGTAGTTCTAGGGATCTGTATGTTTTCAGTTCTTCTGAGATGATCTAAGGAGAAGTGTGGTCACTTCTCTCCTGGCCTGTGCTCTGGTCTGTGAATATCCAGAAGAAATCTTTTCTATGCTGGGACGCTGGCCCAGAACCACATACCGGTCGTACAAGCATCCTGCTCCCATTGCTAGCAAAGGGGCCCCTGTTATCTCCTGCCAGCCAGTTGTCCAACCCCCTTACGCTCTATGAGTTAACAGCTTTGGCTGCCTTCAATTCCCCCAGAAGGTCTGCTGAACTTCACTCTCACCCCAGTGAGACAGACCTTTTTTGCTGACCTTCTAAGTTGTTTTGGGGAGGAAAATTCTTTCACCCCATCCTTTTGTTGGTTCTGCTATTTCAGAATTCATATTGAGGTGTTATTTTAGCATTGTTTGGAGGGGAATTTAGGAGAGCTCAGGCAAGTCCCCCCTTTTATATGGTTCATCTTGACTTTGCCCCTAGTAAGTATATTTTCAAGTGTATTTTGTAAGCAAATTCTTTGGAATTGCTTTTAAGTTTATTATTTTGAACTTTCTGAATTGAATAAAGCATAATACTAGAACACATTGATTATATAATCTTAGACAAGTTTTTTCACTCAGTTGTGCCAGTTTTTAGAAACCTAAATACTCAAGGATGGGTATTTGAATTTTGAAAATATAAGTCAAATGGCTTGGTGTATTGGCAGGAGACTACTTTAGTACAGCAAAAGCTTTTGTCCTTATATTCCAACTGTATTGAATATTCCTGACCCTTATTTACCAGGTTAATTGGACCTGTTCTTTCTTCTTACGCTTCTAGACTTCTCAAACAAGTAGTCTGCAGTTTCTGTTTCTTCTTTCTTAACATTTGTTTTCACAAAGTTTAAACTGCTGGTTTTACAGATAAAGAATCTGAAGTCCAAGGAAGTGAAATGACTAACTCAAAAACCACTCAAATAATAAGTGGCAAAGCCAGATTTGTCCTAAACTAGTGAGACCGCTGTGCTTTTCCAGTGTGTCCTTCATACTGTGACCAGACTAATCATACAGCATTTATTTCATTTAATGAGCTAACTCTTAAGTGTCTGCTTCATGTAGGACACTATACTAAGCACTAGAGAAAATTTAAAGGTTAGTTAAAAACAAAGTCCCTTGCCTTTATTGAGCTTACAATCAAGTCGTCGAAGTAGGAGAAAAAGATTATCCATTACCAGATCCATAGATCTGGTCATATCATAAGAAAATTGAATTAAGATTGGAAAGGAACACAGAGATCATTTGTTCCAACCATTTCATTCCTTACCTGTAAAATGGGTATAATAATATTTATAATGTCTAACTTATAGGGTTCTTGTGGGAAAAGCACCTTGTAAACCTTTATATATATAGCATTATCATTTCTTCTGTCTTCTTAACTGTGAGCTTTAACCTATTGGATTACTTTCTGTTTCTAAACACCCCCTTTTCCCCTATTTCCAAAATTGTGCTTTTCTTCTTGGTGTTCTCTCTATATCTGGAATTTTCCACCTGTTGAATTGCTATCTATCCATAAAAATCCAATTCAAATACTACCTCTTGCATAAATCCTTCCCTGGTGTCCCAAGTCTGTAATTCTCTCTTCCTTAGAAACCTCTCACAGCATTTTGCTAGAGCCAACATGGGATAGTGACTGCATGGAGCACTGATCATAGAATCAGGAAAAACTGAGTTTGAATTCTGTTTCTTACATGACTGTATGATCACAGGCAAGTCAGTTAACTTCTGTGAACTTTTTTCCTCATCTATAAAATGGATATAATAGCATCTACCTCATTAGGATTGTTTTAGGGCTGTAGTAAGATAATATCTGTAAATCTTGAAGGACTATATAAATGTCAGATTTTTTAAAATTTTCATCTCTTCTATAGTTTTTAAGGTTTTATGTATGTTGCAGTCATTGCCCTTGTTTCTTATTCTTCCCTCCCTCCAACTGTGTAACCTCATCAGAATAGGGATCATTCATAACTAAACTTTGTATCTTTTCTAACACACTTAAGTCCTTTCTTAAAAAGATAAGGACTTAAATACTTATTGAAATTAAGAGCTTTAGCTCATAATTGAATAGCCATTTCTCAGTCCTCATTCTGTCATCTCCATCCCATCTTCTTTTCTGTGATACCATTGTGTTCTGGGTCTCTATTTATCTTCTGGCTTCTCTTTCTTTCTCTTAAATATGGGTCTCTCTTATGATCCAGGCATCTTGTTCTTTTCCCTCTACATTCTCTACCTTGGAGAGTTCATCCTCTCTCTCTCTCTCTCTCTCAGTTGCAGTTCCATGCTCTTTCAGCATTTATTTCATTTAATGAGCAAACACTAAGTGTCTGCTTCATGTAGGACACTATACTAAGCACTAGAGGAAATTTAAAGGTTAGTTAAAACATAGTCCCTTGCCTTTATTGAGCTTACAATCAAGTGGTCAAAGTAGAAGAAAAAAGATTATCCATTATCTGAATTTCCTGTTAGACAAATAAAATTGAATTTCCATGATACTGATTCTTCTTCCTTATTTCCCCGTTGGAATTTCAGAATCATCTTGAGCTCCTTTCTTTTCCTCACTTCTCATATCCTAGGCATGTTTTAAATGTGACAGGATATCATTCCTAAATATAGTTCTTTTCTTGTTTTAAATTCTTTTTTCATCCCATAGCAATAGATTTATCTCCCTAGTGCAATTAAGAACCATAACAGGAAGCAAATATTAAACACTTTAATAGATCTCTTGCTTTTAAAAAAAATCTTATCTACTCTTCATGTTGATAGTGTTGCTGTCAAAATGGTGAATCCCAAACTTGTAAAAATTAGTGCAAGAAGTGTGGCAAAGACCAGCCCCACAAAGTAATGCAATGCAAGAATGGTTAGTACTTCCTTTATACTCAGAGGAATAGATTTTGTACCTTGAAGCCCACAGCTATGGTGATATAGCAAAGCAATTTTAAAAAAAGAAAAGTTTAAACCACAAAAAAAAGATTGCAGTGAGCATTTTGAAATGGCAGGGAACATAAAGAGAAAATATTAAGAGAGAGAAAGAGGGCATTTTATAGTCTGGTCCTAATGTATGTGGTGTGGACATACTGGCATTCAGCAAATCTGTAGTGAATTCATCACCTTCATGACTCTCTCCTCATCCTCATCTCCCTCCCCTCAGGACCTTGAACTCTACCCTGGGCTCTTAAGCTTTGAAGGATGAATTTTTTACCTTACTTTGAGAGGTCCCTGCTATCTCTTCACTGTGCTCTCTGGCTAACGCCCTTATTCATCCTCTTCTCCCTCCCACTGGAACCTTAGACTTCCCCCATGAGATGCCCTGGCTCTGTTAGATAAGCTTTTGCCATATCTCCCTGGAGACCATATCTCTATACCACTCTCCAGCTTTTCCTTCCTCAATATTCCCATCTTCTTCCTCCCCTTTTCTTAACTCTTTATGTATTATCTTCTCCCATTAGAATATAAGCTTCTTGGGGGCTGACTACCCTGTTTCTTTTTACTTGTATTCCCGATGCTTAGCACAGTTCCTGGTACTTAGTAATGCCTTATTGAAGGCATTACTAAGTTTATTTAGTTGTGTTGCCTTCAAAGTATCCATTATCTTAATAAAGTAGATCCTTCTCATTGGTACTTGGGTCAAGTAATACTCTATAGAGAGCTGCCTAATAACTGAAATACCTGCTACTCAGTCATTAAAAGAATGGCTTATTACTTGAGGCTGACCTGCTGATGTGCTTAGCTATATGTGATAAAGGGTAATAGAAATCACTTTTTTTTTTTTTTTGCTTTTTGGCAGGCAATTGGGGTTAAGTGACTTGCCCAAGATCACACGGCTAGTTTTTATGCTAAGTGTCTGAGGCCAGATTTGAACTACTCAGATCCTACTGACTCTAGGGCAGGTGCTCTATTTACTGCACCACCTAGCCACCCATAGAAATCACATCTTTAAAAAAAAAGAATTAGAATATAGGATTAGTATAATAATATCATTATGATACATTGTTGTTCAGTCATTTTCAGTTGTGTCTGACTCTTTGTGCACCCATTTGGGGTTTTCTTGGCAAAGATAGTAGAGTGGTTTGCCATTTCCTTCTACAGCTCATTTTATAGATGATGAAACTGAGACAAACTTAAGTGGATTAAGTGACTTGCCCAGGGTCAAACAGCTAGTAAGTATCTGAGACCAGATTTGAATTCAGGAAGACCATTTAGCTGCCACTACAATATAATAATATAGAAGTGCTATACAGAAATCATTAACTCTGTAGAAGAACTTTTATATCATGTTATATGTCGTTTTCCTAGCAAGGTACTCTGCACACAGGAAATGCTTAATAAAGGTATGAATTGCCCCCCCCCCCCAAAAATCAACTTTATAAGAGTGGCACCTGATTAGTACTTTCCAGTCTAAGTACAGTGTTTTGTAAACTTTAAAGTTAGCTTTACTGTTATTCCAGAGACAGATAGGGTGTTGTTTCTAGCTTAATACTTAAACTATTTGAGGTTCTCTAATAAAAAGTTCCCTATTACTCAAAATAATTATTTTTTTTTACTAAGATGTTTCTTTTAAGAAAAGACCTTAAGGGGTGGCTAGGTGGCGCAGTGAGTAAGAGTGCCAGCTTCGGAGTTGGAATGACCCGGGATCAAATCCGGCCTTAGAAAATGAGCACCCACACATAAATCATGACTAGCTGTGTAACCTTGAGCAAGTTACTTAACCCCAATTGCTTTAAAAAAAAGAAAAGAAAAGACCTTAGCCCACTTTTATACTTCCAAGTATATTTTACATTTAATAGGTTTATCCCTTAATTTGTGAATTTCTTTTTACTTGATCTTTCCCCTTTGCTTTCAAATGTGAGTGACATTCTGTATCCATAAGAAATAAAGAAAAAAGGGGAAAGACTCGTGTACAAAAAATAGCAGTTCTGTTTGGTCTTGCAAAGAACTGGAAACTTAAGGAGATGTTCAGTTTCTATCAAATGGAGAATAGCTGAACAAATTATAGTATATGAATATAATGGAATATTATTGTTCCATAAAAAATGAAGAAGGAAGAAAGCCTAGGAAAAATTATATGAATTGGTAGAGTAAAGAGAGCAGAGCCAAGAAAATTATTTGTACAATGACAAACAGTATTATAAAGAAAAATAACTCTGAAAGACTTAAGAAATTTGATGCTGTGATGTGACTAGTCACAATTCCAGAGGATGAATGAAGCATTCTATTCACTTCCTGACAGATAAATGATGTTCTTATGATATAGAATGAGTCAAACATTTTTGGATGTGACTAATGTATGGATTTGTTTTGGTTGATTGCATGTATTTCTTAAAAGAACTTTATTTTCACACACACACACACCTTTTTTTTTCCAATTCAGGTAAGGAGTTGGAGAGGAAGGGAGGTTAGCAATAGTATTGTCACACACAAAAAAAAAAAAGATAAAGAAAGAAAGGAGGACTATTGAAGCATTTTTTTTTTTTAATGTACAGATTGAGCAGGAACAAGTTCAGAAGAAAACAGTCAAGCTCTGGACAGCTTTGAAAGTAATATATTGACAAGTCATTCCCCAATTGATAAATGGTCAAAGGATATGAATTAGGCAGTTTGCAGAGGAAGAAATTAAAGATATCTATAAGCATATGAAAAAATGCTCTAAATCACTATTGATTAGAGAAATGCAAATCAAAATGACTTTGAGGTACCATTTCACTGGTGAGTTTGGCTAAGGTGACAAAACAGGAAAATGACAAATGCTGGAGAGGATGTGGAAAAATTAGAACACTAATTCGTTGGAGTTGTGAACTGATTCAGCCATTCTGGAGTGCAATCTGGAACTATGCCCAAAGGGCTGTAAATAATTTCATACCCTTTGGCCCAGTAATACCACTTCCAGGGTTGTATCCCAGAGAGATCATAGAAGTGAGAGGAAGATCCATATGTACAAAAATATTTATAGCAGCTCTTTTTGTGGTGGCAAAGAATTGGAAATTAAGGGGCCTCCCATCAATTGGGGAATGGAATGGCTAAGCAAATTGTGGTATATGAATGTAATGTAATACTATTGTGCTGTAAGAAATGAGGAGCAGACAGACTTCATATTTACCTGGAGGGCCTTATACAAACTGATGCTGAGTGAGAAGAGCAGAACCAGGAGAAATTTGTACACAATTACAGACACGATATATGTGTGACGACCAACTTTGATAGACTGGACTCTTCTCAGCAGTGCAGTTATAAGACAACTCCAAAAGACTCATGATGGAGAGAGATGTCTATATTCAGAGAAAGAAATAGAAAGAACAGAATTTGAATGCAGATTGAAGCAAATTACCTGCTTTCTGTCTTTTTCTTGTTTTGTTTTGTTTCCTCTTTCCCATTGTTCATTCCATCATAACAATCCTTCTTCACAACCTGAATAATGTCTAATGTGAAAGTATTTTCAGATCCTATACTTGATTGCATGTTGCCATGGGGGATGGAGGGGGGAGGGGGAGGAGAAAATTTTGAAACTCATGGGATTGTGGAACTGAATCTTGTAAACTAAAAGTAAAAACAAATTAATAAGGGCAAAAAAGAGAAAGTAATATATTGAATTTATTATATATTTTAAAAGAAACATGAGTCATAATTTCATGTACAATTCCCATTATCTATTCTTTCTATGTGGAAATGCTTTTTTAACTTGGTGTTTGTGTCCAAATTAATTTTTTTAAATGCCCAATAAGAATGTTCAAATAAGCCCAATACATTTCCTCACTCATGACACTACTAACCTATACCCAAAATAGATCAAATAATGGAAAAAGATCCTATGTACAGAAATATTTATAGCAGCTTTTTTTGTTGTACCAAAGGACTAAAAGTAAAGGTGTTGGTAATGGATAAATAATGGTATATGAATGTAGTAGAATATTTTTATACCATAAGAAATGACAAAAAAGATGATTGTAGAGAAACTTGGGAAAACTTAGATGAAGTGATACAGTGAAGTGAACAGAACCAGAAAAACATTTTATACAGTAACAGCATTGTAAAGAAAAACAACTTTAAAAGACTTAAGAATTCTGATCAGTGAATGATTAACCGCAATTCTAGAGGATAAATGATGAAGCATACCATCCACCTCCTGCCAGAGAGTTAATGGACTCAGAGATGCAAGATAAGATAGACATTTTTAGACTGACTAATGTGTAGATTTGTTTTGCTTAACTGTGTTTATTTGTTACAAGAGTTTTGTTTTTCTTTGGGAAGGGCTGAGTTAGCATTTCCAAAAAAGAAGACTACAAAGGAAGAAAAAGAATATATAAAGCTTTTAAAAATATATATATTTGGGGGCTGCTAGGTGGTGGACCTGAGTCCAAATTTGGCCTCAGGCACTTAACACTAGCCTTGTGATCTTGGGCAAGTCATTTAACCCCAATTGCCCTGCGTTCTGCCCTCCTCCCCCCAAAAAATATCCAGAAGAAAACAAAAGGAAGTTTAGAAGTACAGACAAGTAAGTCATACTTTTTTTTTTTTTAAAGAAAGCTGTATGTAATAGTCTCTCATCTAATCCTCTTTTGCCCTTCTACTATATGAAAACATTGCCCTTTTTTGGTTCTGGTTTAAGAATTTTTGTAAATAAAAAAAAGAAGAAACTTTTGCCTTTATCTTCTCAACTACTCTCTTGTTGGTATTCCTTAATTGTCAGATGTATAGCATGAGTGATCTGTGCTGCTGTTCTTTTCCTCTTTAATCCCCATAGACTTGCTGTCTGTTATATCTGAAGGTCACCAAGAACTTAGATCAGGCGCTATAACCTCAAACTCAGTGTGTCCAAAACAACTCATACTCTCTACTCCATTCCGATTTACCCTTTTTTGTCAGTGTTATCACCATTCTGTAAGTTTTCTTATCTTTATGTAGACTTTTTTCATTGACAGTCCCTGAGCTAAATCAAGTGTTTCCTTAGCTATTTAATCATGAAAACTTTCCATTTTACTAACCTTCTGATTTACCTACTGGTGCTGTCTAATGTGCTTCTGCTTTAACTTCACTAAGAATGAGTGGGTAAGGGCCTTGGAGATCAACTAGATAGGAAAGATGGTTAGTCAGAAGATAATTGGTAAGTAAGTGGCAGAGAGGGGAAGGAATGGGACAGGAATTGTATAGTGGGGAGTGGGACAGAAAACAGAAAAGGAATATGTGACCCTCAGACAGTAGTGAGGGCAGTAGAGCTTTACTTTCCAGAACTGATGATTGAATCAAGGGCATCCAATATTGAATAGAAAATGATAAATATAATAAAAACTAGAGTGATTTATTTTAAAGGAGAAAAATGTTAAAAGAAGTAATTTACAATATGTATCTTCAATGAAAAAAGTTTTAATTTCACTCCTTTATTTCACCTGTGTCAGCAGCTAGGTTATTGAAAAAGTAACTCAGCGAAGTAATAGAATGAAGGTTATGTTTTGTTCCATATGAAAAAAAAATAGAAAAGTTGTCATAAACAAGTACACACACAGATAGTTTATTTAGGTCTTTCAGCTAAAGCTTCCATTAGTAGGAGGTAAAGCTGATGACAGGCACTACTTAGCCTTTCTGGAGCTAATGAAATGAATGTGTCAAGGAGGGTCCTAAGACTTCCCTGGTATCCAGATCCTTAGCCTTTGTGAAATTCCACTGACGTTATAATTTACTTTCGTTTAAATTGGAAATGGTCAGAATCCTTTATGGATTTCCAGACAAGAAAATAGATGAATTCTCACTGTAATACAACTTGTGTGATAATCTTTAAAAGAGCTGCATCCTTGGAGTCCAGGGCCCTGGGTTCAAAACTCAGTTCTGCCACTGTGTAAGTGATCAAGTCAGCAAGTATTCATTGAGTGCCTACCCTGTGACAGGCATTGTGATGAAGGCCTGGGTCAGGGGGCCGACTATCAAAGGAGAGAAAGGGGCATGCACACAGAGATTGTGGAGGTACAGAGTCAGGAGGCCTTGACAACAGATTGAATATGGGAGATGAAAGAGTGGGGAGTTAAGGATTGCCTTAGGTTGTAAGCCTGGGTGACTAGGAGTTTGGTAGTGAGGAGATAGTATGGATATACAAATTGAACACAAAATAAATGGAGGGTGGATTAGAGAGAAAAGCACCCATGACCATAGGGCTTGCTCAATCAACAGGTATTAAGTACCTACTGTGTGCCAGGTATTAGATTAAGTTGTTGGTCATACAAAAACAAAAAGGAAAAATTCTCTGCTTATGAGGAATTTGTTTTCAATCAGAGAAGACAAATACATGCAGAATAAATACAAAATAAATGCAGGGTAATTTAGGAAAGAGGACATCAGGATCATAGATTTAAATGAAAGAGACCTCAGAAGCCATCTAAACCAACCCCTTCATTTTAGAGATAAGCAAGTAGAGTCCCAAAGATGTTAAGTGACTTTGTCTTACAAGTTGTTATTGTTGTTCAGTCATGTCCAACTCTTTGTTACCCCATTTAGGGTTTTCTTGGCAAAGTTACTGGAGTGGTTTGCCATTTCCTTCTCTAGCTCATTTTACAGATGAAGCTCAGGCAGACAGGGTTAAGTGACTTGTCTAGGGTCACATAGCTAGTAAAAATATCTGAGACTAGACTTGAACTCATGAAGATGAGTCTTCCTGATTCTGAGGCCAGTGTTCTATCTGCTGTATCACCCAGCTGCCTATTGCCACACAGACTGGAAGTGACAAAGGCAGAATTTGAATCTAGGTTCTCTGATACCAAAACCAGTGTGCTTTTCAGTTGTACCTACCAGCCTCTCATTATACAGTAGCAATCAGAGGAAGGAGAGATGGATAGTGTTGATTGGTTCAGTCTCCTAGGAGGGGTATTATACTGGTCACTGTTGTCCAAGGGCTGCTGTCCTGGTTACGTACCCAAGACTTAACAGAGACCCTTCTCTAGTACTTCTCAAACTATTTACCCATTGCTAGTGATTCATGGAGGTACAAATAATATTGCTAGTAGAAACTTAGAAACCATTGCTAAAGATTTTGTCTAACTAGACAATAACTCCATACCTTAGGTGGTATTCTCATCATTTTTACACTTGAAGACAAAGAATTCAGAAGAGACAGTTAAGAAATCGAATGAATTTTTAAGAAAACAATGTCTTAACTTGATGTCTTAGTTTATTTGGTTGGACCTTGTTTTCAAATATAGGAATGATAGGTTTCTGTAGCTGAGAAGGAGTATATCTAATAAATAAATGCTATTAATGTATTTACTTGGAATCTTTATTGCAAGTATAGTCAAGAGGATGTCAAGAAGAAATGAGAAAAGAAGACTGAAAACTGCCTATATGTTACCTGTATCTATAACAGAGAAAAGTTACAGTGTATTGAGAAGAAAGCAATAGAGACAGACATTCAGAAGTTCACAGGAGGCAGAATCTAAGAAAAGTCAGTAAAATCCATAGCCTTGGATGTTTATATATAGATACATAGAATATAAATAAAAAAAGTAAAATTAACTAGAAATCCTAGCATAAGGGGGCAAATTTGGGCTTCTAGTATCAAGTAATATAACACCCATGACTCAAATACAAATATGGAAAGGTATGTATGCTTTATTCAAAAGAAACAGGATTGATAAATGACTAGTCATGAGAAGAGTAACATCGTATGTTTTTATGAAGAATTTGAGAAACCAGAAGGGGCAAAGTCAGTATAGACAGAATAAGCTATATCACAGATTTAGACCTGGAGTATCACTGATTGTATTGCAGGCCATGCGCACAGAAAGAAGAAATAGAATGAGAAATTAGGATAGATCATAAGCCTAGTACAAAGTCATGTCCACAATGATTTATTAAACATTGGTATATGCCAGATACAGCTCTAAACACTGGGAATAAAAATACAAACAAAAAGAGAGACTTACCTGTCCTCCAGGAGCTTACATTCTAATAGAGAAATTACTACACATAAATGGACTTGAAAAAGATCAGGGGAGGTACCCATGCAAGGACTTGGTGGTGAAGTCCAGAGAATGGAAGATGGTCCAAGTTATTGGACCCTTCCTCAAAATGAAGGTTCAAGGGAAACTCACCAGTGAGAGAAGGGGTGACAAGGAAAAGACAGCTAAGTGTGATAGTAAAATCCTCAGAATGAATGCATAGGCATGATAAAGTAGTGATGGGGAACTTGAATTGTCTGGAAACTTGCTGGAGGATGCTCTCTGCCAGAAGCAAAACATCTAATAATTTCTTGTGACTGGTCTTCATTATAATTTCATTATTCAAAAGGTAGAAAAAACAAAAAAGGGGAAATTCCATTCCAGATCTCATTATCTTTAAAAAGGAGGACCTTAGGGGTGGCTAGGTGGCACAGTGAGTAGAGCGCTGGCCCTGGAGTCAAAAGGACATGAGTTCTGATCCGGCCTCAGACACTTAACGCACACACAAACAAAAAACCTAGCCGTGTGACCTTGAGCAAGTTACTTAAACCCAATTGCCCTCCAAAAAGAAAAGAAAAAAAGGAGAACCTGAGTTCAAATCAGGCCTCAGATTCTTAACATTTACTAGTCGGGCAAATCATTTAACTCCAATTGCCCAGCCTTCCCCCCCCCCCCCCAAAAGCAAAACAAACAAAAAAGGAAAAACTGGTTCTTATGGTAAATGGGCTAATAAAGGACTTTTGGAGAAAGTAAATCTCTCCAGTGTAGACTTGTGGTAGAAAGTAGATGATGGAAATAGTCTGACATAAAATAAAAAAACAACCACGTATGATCTAATTCAACACATATTGGGCACCTTCTGTTTTGTGAAGATATTTGTGAAGAGGGAAGTAAGGTCAGGTAACTTACTTTGGGTGAGGGTTGGTGTGGGGGAGGGGTGTTGCATATAAAAACTTAGCAAAGTCCTATAGGAAGAGTAAAAAATGGCTAATGAATGAGCTGAAACTGGTAAAGCTAATGAGTCGAAGCTGATAAGTAAAGCTAAGTATAATTTTTAAAAAGGGGGGATGTCTTGGGAGCCTGGTTTTCTTTTGGAAGGGTAGCTTTATTAGAAAAAAAATCAGAGAAGAGATAGGAACAAGAATGTAATTGGGTTGATGCTAGACAATAAAGAGAATGCAGAACTGCTTGACTTAACTTAAGATGATCTTTGAATTGTAAAGGATAAAAATGGTTATCAGGGAGTTCATAGCCAATGGTAATAAGAGAGGTAGTCATGAGAGAATGTAGCTGCCTTTGAATATGAGGTCTAATCACCTAACTGGAAGATATGTTTACTCAGCCATTGTTACTGCTCTTTAAAATATGATATACATCCTTCAGGATGTATATAATGAGCTAGGGAGTTATTTATAAATAACCTAATGAAGGATTCAGAGGTGCATCGTGTTATTTTACCAAGGGGAGATAAACATTTGGCTAGATAAATATTTGATCGAGAATGGTTGCTAGGCAGAGTATTGGCATGGGGTGAAGTAGACAGAGATAATGCTCTGAGGCTAGGGAGGTTTGAGGCTAGGGAGAGATGTGATTTTACAAACTGGTGTTCAAGCACAGGAACCCAAGCACCCTATCACTTTCACTCCTCTGCACTCTCCTACCTTCCACTTTTCTTTTCAGGTCCATTTATGTGTTTTTCCCACTGGAATATAAGCTCCTTGAGGGTAGGGGACTGTCTTTTTGTTAGTATTTGTATTCATAGTGCTTTATGGTTTATCTTTTTAGTGCTGTGAATGAATAGGTCATGCCAGAATAACCTTATTTTCTTTTTGATAGGTTTACTAGAGTAACAGGTAAGTGCATTTGTAGCTAGTTGAATGAATATACTGAAAATTAATGATGGGGGTGGCTAGGTGGCGCAGTGAATAGAGCACCAGTCCTGGAGTCAGGAGAACCTGAGTTCAAATCCAGCCTCAGACACTTAACACAAAAACTAACTTTGTGACCTTGGGCAAGTCAACCCCAATTGCCCTCCAAAAAGCAAAAAAAAAAAAAAAGAAAGAAAATTAATGATTCTTTACTTCTTCTCAGTGTTTCACACTGTTGATCAGTATCTTCTCTCTGGATCTTTTGACCTTGCTATGACAGTGTCCTAGGCACTGGAAATATAGATACAAAAGTGATCTAGTCTTTGCCTTCAAAGAGCTTATATTCTACTTAGGGGACATACCATGTTCACAGATAAGTAGATGCAAGACAGATACAAATTAAGGATGAAGTAATGAAGGTGGGAGAGAGAGGGGAGGAGAGTGGTGCACTAGCAACTGAAGAAATCATAAAAGGCTTGTTGAAGGAAGCAGCTCTTTAACTTATTAACTTTCTGGAAGCCTAAGGGCTCATAGAAAGTATAGATGAGAAAAGAGAGCATTCCTGTAATATGCAATTAAGGTATAGAGTCAGAGGGTGTTGAGTTAATAGATGACCATCAAGGTGTCAAGCAAACATGGTTGAATTTTCAGTGGAAAAAAGGATTTTCTTCTTTTTAATTTCCTCTATAAATCCTTCCCCCCCACCCCAGTTTCAGTTCATTTCTAATACTTTTACTCCAAAAAAAAAATCTAAATTTATGAGTCTTGACAGTTTTGGTATTCATTGTAATCCAGCCATTAAAAACAAGGTTGTCTAGTATAAATTGAACAAATATTCATTTAGTTGAGTACCTGTGTGCCAGATGCTAAGGCATAGCTAAAACCCTAAAGATTTTTACAGTTAACTATTTAACTTTGATAAATAGAATGACCAGCTCATCAGTCATTTTTCTCACTTAGAGCAGTTGGAGAATTAAGAAAAAACACCAAAGTTAAAAATGAAGCCTAAGTTTTGTTGAATACAAATTGAGATTATATCTTAATACACCTGAAAAAAAAATCTATCCAAAGGCCATACCGCTAATTTATTTACAAAGAGGAAGAATTTGATAGATCCTGTGGGGACAAAAGATTGTAGCATTAAGCAGGAGGGCTATTAATCAGGTCCTTCCTTTCTGGGCATATATAAGAAGAAAGGGTTTAGCTAGAGGTAGCTAGGTTGCACAGTGAATAAGAAAGCTGGGCCTGGAGTCAGATACGTAATAGCTCTGTGACCCTGGGCAAGTCACTTCACCTCTGTTTGCCTCAGTTTCCTCATCTGTAAAATGGGAATAATAATAGCATCTACCTCACTGAGTTGTCATAAGGATCAGATGAAATAATATTTGTAAAGTGCGTAGCACAGTGCCTGGCACATAGTAGTTGCTACATATATGCTAGTTATAGCAATAATCATAGCTATTATTATTATTATTATTTTCTTCTTTTTAATGAGGGAGACTATTTGGAAGGGAAAGGGACTAATAATAGTAGTGTTGCCAGAAAAAGAAAAAAGAAATTATTGACAAATTTTAAAAAGAAAGAACAAAAGAGAACAGAAGGGAAGATCAGAAGAATGTAGAGACAAGTCAGTTTGAAAAGCTCAAGTAATCATAAAATGTTGTTACTGGTTTTTTCCTCCAAGTTCATATTTCAGCCAATTTACTTGCTTATTGAGATAATTGTGTTTTGCGATACTTATTTTAAGTCGGCTGGTCTATTTGCTCATTGAAGTAGAACTTGGTAATATGTAATCAACTAGAAATGTATCTTTAAGATAATTGTGATATCATATAAGGAATACTCAAAGCAATCATGTCAAGATTAAAAGATTTCTATTGTATGAAATATTTATAGATACCCTTGCTTTTCATTTTTTTCCATGAATGCTTTTTCAGTTTGTGTAATGTTTTTTCATCAATGTATCAGATGGGAGATAATTTTTTTTAAAGCAATTGTGGTTAAGTAACTTGCTCAAGGTTACATGGCCAGTCATGATTTATGTGTGGGTGCTCATTTTCTGAGGCCAGAACCAGTCCCGGGTCCTCCCAACTCCAGGGCCGGCGCTCTTACTCACTGCGCCACCTGGCCACCCCATCAGACAGGAGATTCTAGTACCAGTCATGTCACTGCTTGACTTTGGGCATGTCCCTTAACCTGCTTAGACCTTACTTTCCTTGTCTATAAAAAAGAAAAGAATGGCATTGGAGGTAATAGTTTTCTAAGATCCCTTCCATAGAAATTCTTTAATTTCCGGTGTAAGTTTGTTCATCATAAGCATGAGTCTGTTTTATAGTTAAATCTTTTGACTACCGTATGTTAGGTGGCATTAATTTCAATGTTAGCGATTTTCCCTGCTACAATTACCTGCCTCCAATCATCACTGTTGGATGATTTGAGATATTTTTGGACATTTCTTAACTTTTTGTCATGCTGTTTTCTAATTGGATTTTTTAGATCAACAAAGACACCCCAGACTATAAAATCTGCTAAAGAAGACATATTAAGTAGAAATGAGCTTAACTTTAGATACCTTTTGCGTTTTCTCTTCATTCTCTAATAATCTTAATGACGTAAGGAATTGGTTACAAAGTTATTAACAGAAGAGGAGAAGCCAAGAGCAAGGACAAACCTTAAAAACATGATAACCAACACTCCAGTACAGTATTTGAGAATTTACTGTATCTCCAGCATCATTGTAAATGAGCTGTTTTCTCTACAGATTGTCTTGATATCTCACTATATTTTGTAGACAGGTAGTATCAGTACCTCAAACCCAAAGTACTTCAAGATCTGAGTATTCTGTAAATAATAAAACAAAGTGAAAAGACTAAGGAAATAGAAGAAAATGTAAAGTATCTCATAGCAAAAACAGTTGTCCTGAAAAACAGATCCAAGAGATATTAGGAGCCTAAACAAAATATTTCAAGAAATGATAAAAGCTGCCCAAATCTCTTAGAACCATAAGACAAAGTAAAAATAAAAGTAATACATGCATCATCTCCTGAAAGAAACCCCAAAATAAAAACTGCCAAGAACCATATAGCTAAAATCCAGAGATTCCAGCTCAAAGAAAAAAATAACGGCAAGCCGCCAGAAAGAAAGACTTCAAGTAATGAGGAGCCACAGTTATGATCACAGAGGGTGTAGCACATACCACTATAAAGGAGTGGAGATCGTGGAATATAATATTCCAAAAGACTGAAGAGATGGGTTTGCAACCAAGAATAGTCTAGCAAAACTGAATATAATCTGATAGGGGAAAACATAAACCTTTAATTAAATAAATAGGCTTGTAAGCATTCCTGATGAAACCATAGTTGCATAGAATCTTTGACATAGGAGTTGGGAGAAACATAAAAAGAAGCTATTTTTGCAGTGGCAAACGAATTGGAACTTGTGGAGAGATGCCCATCAGTGGAGGAATCTGAATACTTTATGGTATATAAATGTAATGCAGTACTATTTGTGTTGAAAGACTTGTGCAAACTGATGCAGCATGAAGTGTAGAATCAGAAAATTTATATACAATGACAACAGTATTGTAAAAACAAACAAGTTTGAAAGACTTAGGAACTCAGATCAGCATATGACAGAGGGCTTATGATAAAACATGTTATACCCATTTCTAAAGTGGTGAAAGATGCAGTAATGCATCTGTTAATGGGTTTTTTGTTTGTTTCATTTAGTTTGGTGTTTCTTGGAGATGGCAAATGTGGACATGTGTTTTGTTTGACTGTATGTTTGTGACAGGTTTTGGTTTTCTTTCTTTCTCAGTTTGAGAGTGAGGAGAGAAGACAAATTTTTGCTGATTAAAAAAAATAAAATTTGAAAGATAAGTGCTGGCAGGGAAGGGTATTGAAAGTTTTCACTATAAAAAAAATGAAAAATGGTCATGCAGCCTGGCATAATGGAATGAATGCTGGACATGAAGTTAGTAAACTTAGGTTCAAATTTCAACTCCAACTTATTAAGTTGGAGGTGGCATTAATTTCAGTGTTAGTTAGCAGTGACCCTGTTGATAAATCATTTATAACCTCTCTGAACCCCCCCCAGGTGTTTTCATTTGTAAAATGGGGATAATACTTAAAAGCACAGGGTTTTTGTGAAGAATTTCAAATACTATAATGCTTCTATATAAATGTAAGGTGGATGAAGGTAATAATCATTGTTATTATTACTCTTTTGTTTACATATCTTATCTTTGTCTCCAACTAGATCATAAACTTCTTAAGAGCAAAATTTGTGCTGTTGTAGTACTTTTTTTTTTCATCTTTGTAACTACCAGTGTCTAACATAGGACCTTTTGCATAGTGAATACATATTAAATGTTTGAATTGAATTGGTCCTAAGGCTATATAAATTTTATTTCATTATGTTTATTCATCATTTATTAAGTCCATATTCATAATGTTACACATAACTGTTAAAAATTTCAGCATAAAGACTCTTTAGTGTTTTGCTACTCTTCTTGCTAATGTTCTAATGGATGGGTTTTATTTTATTTTAATTTCTAGAAGTTGCTGGGTATGTTTTGCTACTGATGAAGATGATCGAACAGCTGAGTGGGTGAGACCATGCAGGTGCAGAGGATCTACGAAATGGGTCCACCAAGCTTGTCTACAACGCTGGGTAGATGAAAAACAAAGAGGAAATAGTACAGCACGAGTGGCATGTCCTCAGTGCAATGCAGAATACTTAATAGTATTTCCAAAGTTGGGTAAGAGGAACTCTATCAGATTTGAACAAAATATATTTAAATCTTTTCATGTGCATGAATCCTAGGTAGTCATTTTAAATAGAGTCTATAACTTAGTACATTTTCCTATAGCTGCTTTCTACAGCATTCTTACTTGAGAATTGTAAACATTTTTCTGTGTCTATAATTCATAGCATAATACAAATATATCCCCAAGTACACATTGTAAGCTTTTGTACTAATCAGATGAGAAGAGGAAAAGGAATTTACCTATTTGATCATGATTTAGCAAAAGAGCTAAAATATGTTAAAACTTAAATAATCCCTCTATCTCTGATGATCTGGTTGGGGGAAGAGAGCAGTAATGTTCCCTTTTCTTTCCTCACCTTCATTTTAATATTCTACTGATCATTTTTATGTTCTCTTAGTCTGTTAATTATTTCACATTTGAAGGATTGAGATTAATAAGGCTCAAGTTAAATTTTTATAAAGGTTTTAGAAAAATTAATACTCAGATTCTTATCTTTTAGTTTTTTTTCTTAAAAACTATTTCTTTTCTGGGTATTTGGACTACAAGACATGACTGAAACACCTTCAAGAAACAGGGCTGGACATGCTGTCATGGGGTTATTGGAATTGAAAGAATTTGGAAAAACCTGGGCCCTGGGAGAGCCAGAATAAAAGAGGTTTTAGGGAAAAATTGAAATAATGATAAACCTTATATATATGCTAGATGTTACATGGAATTAAATCAAATGCATCCTTCTCACTCTCTGACCTTATTATAAAAATGGGACAATGCAAATGCAGGCAGATGTAGTAAAAATGTTTTTTGAATGTAAAAATACACCCCAAATGAGGCGCATACAAAATGCCTCCGTGTTAGCTATTTTCATTTTTTTTTTTTTAGCATAGAGTAGGGAAAAATAGGAAGAAAGTTGTGCCTAGAAGAAGGAACAGAGAGGAAGTGGAGAAGAAGCCAAGGATAACCTTCTGTCAGATACCAAGACAACAAAAAGCAGTATCTTACTCCATACCGCATAGTCCTGGCCTTAATCAGCTCTGTTGGCTACTCTAACTCTTATTTATTCTTGGGGATTAGTGGGGTTTTTTAGTTACTGAGCCCATGCGGAGACTTCAAATTCAAAAAATTTAGAGGACATCTATCTATACAGCCTTTGTTCTTGCTCCTTTCGGGACCACCTTTCTTCTTTCCAGCTCTCATGAATTATATGTCTACCTTTAACCAATTTAAAGGCAAATGATTCAGGTAATCAATAGTAAATACAGTTATTTCTTTGTGGATCTTTTTTTTTTTTTTTTGCTTTTTGGAGGGCATTTGGGGTTATGTAACCTGCCCAAGGTCACAGGGCTAGGTTTTTGTTTGTGTGTGCCTTAAGTGTCTGAGGCTGGATCCGAACTCAGGTCCTTCTGACTCCAGGGCCGATGCTCTATTCACTGCGCCACCTAGCTGCCCCCTTTTGTGGATCTTTTATAAGGCAAGTTGTGTGTCTTGCTGTGTAATTCTGACCCCTGTCATAACATTAATCGACTCTGCCAAAATAATTTCTCCAACTGGAAGTTGTAATCCCTCTGGAATCACAGACTTATTGACATACATTGCTTTTCTTTTAAGCATAAGCAGGCCTTCTGTACACCTCTTTGCCCTGACTTTTCCCCTTGGCAAGTTATATGCATCTTGTTCTAGTTGCCTTTCACCTTCCTTTCTAGTGGCTGTTATATCTCTTAAGACTCTTCTAATTGCCTTTGCCTTCTTTTTTTCTACTCCTTCCCTTCTCAACTATGGGTAATTATTCTGGATTGACCCCTTCTTTCCAACATGTTGCCATAGACAACTAGAAGATCTTGACTATTTTGCTGGAGGAGAGCTACTCAGTGATTTTAAGTTTGAGAACTGGTGTTTCAGAGTAGAATCATTATGAAATTTGAGAGATGACAAATTTACCCTTGTAAGTCTGCATCTTGATTTTCTTAAACTATCTATGAGATGCTATGAAAATTTTTCTAGGCCTTAGATTAAAGTATTTGAAATACTTTATGAAGACTGTGATTAAATTGACAAAGAACATATGTGCCCATGAACTTTCAGATATTCACTTTTCCTTGCTAAATTAATGGGTTGTGCTTGTGTTTGTTAATATTGTCTTTTCAGTGTAAAAAATGACAGTTGTAATTGATGACTTCTTTACTAAGGGATAGTGTTGTTAACGTCAAAATGGTCTTTGATGATATGATAAATTATTCTTAATTTTTCTATTAGCTCTTGTGATACTTTTTCTGTTATCCTCTTGATATATCAGAAAGCACCTTTAGAGGATAACAAAATGAATAAGCCATTGTGCATTATTTGTAATTATCCTTTTGGCATTAACCGTGACATAAACACACAAAAGCATACATAGTTGTATTTAGTGTGTATATGTGTATAGATGTGTGTGTATATGCACACACACACACACATAGATTTACAGTTAATTTTCAGATTAAGTTTTTTTTTAATATTATTCTAACCATGGGTTGTTTCTTCCTTCCATACAGACACACTTTATTCCTGCTCATAACCAGGATCATTTATCTAAATTTCTTATATTTGAAATATATAGCAAAGAAAGGCCTGATGCACAAAGCCAGTTAAAGAATAATTGGAGATGTTGAGAGTTACTTAAAACTTCATAAGGCAAGAATTGAGGAATACTGGGCTACCTGATAAACTCTAATTTATATTCATTACCAACAGGAAGGTTTTTTACATATATATATATATATATATATATATAATTTTTTTTTTTTTGCTTTTTGGAGGGCAATTGGGGTTAAGTAACTTGCCCAAGGTCACACGACTAGGTTTTTTTGTTTGTTTGTGTATTAAGTGTCTGAGGCCAGATCCGAGCTCAGGTCCTTCTGACTCAAGGGCCAGCGCTCTACTCACTGCGCCACCTAGCCACCCCTAGGAAGGTTATATTTTTAAATGAGAAGTTTTAAATCAACCACAATATTTTCCTTTGCTTTAAATTTCTAAAGGTACCCTGCTTTAGTTCGTTATGAGTTCTGTTTTGAGTTTCTCATTCTGTTATGAGTTCAAAGTTGTTATTTGTATCCCAGACATAGTGTTTAGCATATTTTATTAAAATACATACAAGAGAAATATCTTTTTTTCAAAAAGAAGTGTATTATGTGTCAAAATATATCCATTTTGCTTTGTTTGCATTAAACCTAACTCTAATTAACCCTCACTTTAATTCCCCCATAAGTCCCTTAGTGAGGACTCTTCATTATAATGATGCTTCACCCCAGAACTGACTGTTCAGTTTTGCAAAATAGAAATATTTTACTAAATCTTATTAACAGCAAAGTAGGGGTGGCTTGGTTGCACTTGGTGGTGAGGTGAATAGAGCACTAGCCCTGGAGTCAGGAGGACCTGAGTTCAAATCCAGCCTCAGACAGGTAACACTACTAGCCATGTGACCTTGGGCAAGTCACTTAAGCCAAGTTGCCCTGCATTCCCCCCTCCAAAAAGCAAAAAACAAACAAACAAAAAAATCCAGTTAAATATTTTTGGCTACTCATAGAAAAGACAATACACATGACCAAGTGGGATTGGCCATTACATTTATGATCTGCTGTGTTGATTTTCCATGAATCTGAGCCTACAGCCCTACATAAAACTTACTCCCATCCCTCTCTTGATGACTAGTCTGAACTGTTAGATTATCTCTGTGTAGTGGATACTATTGTAAGCATCAAATAGTGTGAGAACTTATCTTATTTACCCAGTTTGTTTTAATTTTTATTTATTTATTTATTTTGCTTTTGTGGGGGAGGGGGTAAGGCAGTTGGGGTTAAGTGATTTGCCCAAGGTCACACAGCTAGTTTTGTGTTAAGTGCCTGAGGCCAGATTTGAACTCAGGTCTTCCTGTCTCCAGGACCAGTGCTTTATTCACTGTGCCACTTAGCCGTCCCTATTTCCCCAGTTCAGCTGTGAGTCTTTCTCATTGTCATTATATTTCTATTTTATGTTTTCATCAGAATTTACAAGGATAGGAATCTAGGCTATCATAATGGCCTAACCAAAAAATTCAATTAAGTATTTATGTATCAGATGAGGAGAAGGACAAAAAGTTTAGACAGTACCCTATACTTACCCTTGTGGGACATATAGTCTAGTGGGGAAGAGGTAGAATATGATATATATGTAAATAACTAATACATAATTGAATAAGAAAAACATAAGTAGTTCTGTTTAAGGTCTAGAGGAGGAAGTTATTCATTGAAAGGACCAGAGAAAGCTACATGGAAGAAATATCGTTTGAATAGATCAGAATTTAGTGTGTAGAAAGAAGGGAGGAGGACACCCTACAAATGAGGAATAATGTGAAGAAAGGCATGGAAGGATGTGGGAGTGTAGATGAGACTGGAAAGGTTGATTGGTGCCAGATTTTGGAATGCCTTAAATTCTTTTTTTTTTTTTTTGCTTTTTGGAGGGCAATTGGGGTTAAGTGACTTGCCTAATGTCACACGGCTAGTTTTGGGGTTAAGTATGTGAGGCTGGATTTGAACTCAGGTCCTCCAGACTCCAGGGCCGGTGCTCTATTCGCTTTGCCACCTAGCTGCCCAAAATTCCTTAAATTCTAACCCAAGATGTTTAAATTTTCCTTGGTGGGAAAAAGGGAGCTACTGTATGGTTTTGAGTAGAGGTACACGAAACCATTCTCTGGGTAGCAGTGTGATTGATGGATCTATTTGTCCATTACAATTGTGTCTAGGAATGAGGGTTTGTTTAATAATGGTAGCAGACTTCTCCAAGTGTAGATGACCTATATAGGTAACTGAAAATGTGAATTTGGAATTCAGGAGTGGTCAGATATGAAGAGGGTGATTTGTGGGTCAGCTTCGTAGAGAAGGTGGCTGAAGCTGCAGATGAGGTGCTTAGAGATGTTAAGGTAGGCAGCCTATGCCAGAAAAGGCCCCATTCAGTTTTTTGTGGCAAATATTTAAACTTAATAATTTGGCACACTGTGGTTTTATTTCCCTAAGTACCTTATTAGAATGTTTACAGATATAGAAGGGAAGGAATTATGGACAATAACTGAGTTGCTTTTATACTGAGACCAACGAAACAGATCCTGGATGCTGAAGAGGAAAGAAGCAAAATTCTGACAACTGATTTAAAAATAGAAACTAAAGGGAAATTGGCAGAACCAAGAGAACAATTCATACTATAACATCTATATTATAAAAAACAAACAGTTTTGAGAATTTTCATAAACTGATAGAGGATGGAAATGAGCAGGAATATTGTTTATACAATAACAATAACGACAACTTTAAAGACTGTAAGTACTCCAATCAATGTAATGACCATTCATGATTCCAGAAGATCACTGATCTTGTTACCTACTTCCTGACATAGAAATGATGTATTTAGAGTACAGAATGAGACTTTTTTAAAAACACAGCCAAGGAGGGAATTTGTTTTTCTTGACTGCATATTTGTAAACAAAGAATTAGGTTTTGGTTTTGGGGTTTTTTGAGGGGGAATTGGATGGGGGAAAAATAGATTCATAGTTAAAAAATTATTTTTTAAAAGAAAATAGACGGTAGAGTAATTGCAGCAACGCGCAATGTAAAGGGTGCTGGATTGGAGTCTAAGGATATTGAATCAGATTCTGGATTCTCCACTTATGTGTCCTTGGGCAAATTACTTAGCCTCCATGAGCCTTAATTTCCTTCTCTGTGAAATGAGGTTTTACTAGCAGACCTCTGGGGTCCTTTAACTGTCTGCTAATCTGTGATCTTATGATTCTCCCCATGAATATAGAGGGCTGATCTAATGGTAGGACTAAAAGGAGACCACATAAGAGTAGAGACAAAATGACATTTGGACACCATCTAAATTATATGGATGTCTAGGAGACATTGCCTAGATAACTACTTAAAACTGCCAGCAGGGGAATGAGCTTACCATGGGAAAAATTCCTGTTTTGTCAACTGTAAGCATTATATAAATGTGAGTAATTATTACCATCACCATCTTAAGTGTTATTTACTGATGTTATGACACAAGCTTTAAGAAATTGGCTAGCAGGAATGATAACCTAGAACAATTAGAACAGATTAACTGAGATAAATTAAGGAGAGTTGTAGGACCTATGTTTGAACCAGGAAGAAAAATGGCAATGGAGAGAATAAAATTTCTGTTGTCTGAGAACCAAGAAAGAAGAGGAAGCATCTACAAGATCAGTTTTGGAGATGTAGAATAATCTTTTGTAGCCTAGATATTTCATTTTTACACTTGGAGCCTGCTTAGACCCCAGGGGAACAGAGAAGTGGTTGCAGAGCAGATGTATGATCTGAAACCAAAGTGGAAAACCCAGTCTTCATAAAGAATAGGAATTGGTTAATTAGCATGAAGAACTTCCAAAGCCTTTAACAGTAAGAATCCACTACTACAATGGTCAGATTCAGATATAGTCACAATCTTGTTTTCTTGTAACTAAAACTGATGCTTTAAAAAATTGAGTTTTTTCTAAATCCATTTTTCCTTTAGCATCTTATAATAAAAGCCTGTAAAATTCCTGTTGATGTCATATGTATTGTTAGGGAAAAGAGTGTAACATGAGAGTCACCACAGTCAGGTCAGAAAGTAGAAATCTGGGGAAAAAAAATCTGTGCCTGTAATTAAAAGAAGAGGGGCTAGCATTTCTTCTGCTTTCCAGTCTTAGGATATACAGAGTTTAAAAAAAAAGAAAAAAGGAAGCAGCCACATAATTGTTGGCTGGGAGTCCAAATCAAATGATAAGAACTAGAAAAGGGAGCAAATAGGTGTATATAGTGAATCATGGTTACCCCTTCCCTTGCCCAGGGCTTCATCATGTGTTAGTCATAGGGAACATTGAAATAAAAACCATGGGTATTTGTCTAGTTTCTTAGACATGGATGTGGCTGAGCTGTGTTCTCACCTGAACAATGAAACCCAGCATGCCAAGCACTATATTAATTACCAGGGATAAGAAAAGAAGCAAAAGAAAGTCTTTGCCTTCAAGGATCTCACGATCTAGTAGGGGAGAACCAACAAGTAAACCAATAAATATGAACAAGCTAAATAGGAAATAATTAAAAGAGGGAAAGCTCTAAGCTTCTTGTAGAAGATGGAATTTTAGCTGGCACTTGAAGGTAGGTAGGAGGGGAAGTTGAGTAGGGAGAGTAGAGAGCGGTATGGGGACTGCCAGTGAAAATGCCCAAAGCTGAGAGATGGAATGTCTTACTGCACAGCTTGGAGGTATAGATAACAGGCTGCATTAGGATAAACAGTAGTTAAGGATAATATGATAGTTACTGAGATAAGATAATGTTTATGAAATCCTTTGAAATCCCTGCTGGAAAGTAGAGATGTCCTTGGGTGTGGTAGAAGGTTAAGGATGAAAATGTACTTAGATGAACCTCCTTCTAGAAGCTATTATGTGACTGTGATTAAATGGGATCCATTGTTGACTCATTTCACCATTATCCCCTCCAGAGTTTTGAGTCCCTTTATTTATGGTTTAGAGTAATATTAATTTTTAAAAGGGAAGAGAAAGTAACACTTTTATTGAACAAGGCCAAATTTGTTAACAGAATCCCTCAAGTTTTATTTTTTATGACATACAGAAGTCACACACTGAAAGCACAGATTTTTTTTTAAAAACCAACTGCAAATATATTCACCTTTTTTAACTAGTCTCTCCACACTTATTAGTGTCATAGGAATTGTGCTTGTTTGCAGACCCAGAGTGATCCATGGAAACACATTTATGGAGTTACATAGAGTTCTGTAAACCTGGGCACATCCAGTCCAGCCACTGTGCATTAATTTATATGAGCACATATGTATGCGTGTATATGTATATATATCTATATATGTATATGTGTGTGTGTGTGTGTATATAAATGAGACTCATTTGTGATTTGTGAGACATGTTTTACTTTTTTACTTCTAAAATGAATCACCATTTTGTCAGTACTAATTGTTTTCTATGAATTGGGATAGCTAAAGCCAAGAGAATGAAAAACTTGATGCCTATGTCTGGAGTTTGCCTTCTTTTCCTTCTTCCTTTACCCATTGTGCTTCACTCAGATTTTTCTTGAATAGGAGAAGCAGCATAGGACCAGAAAGAGAGTGAATTAGGAGTGAGAAGCCCTGGGTTTGAGTTCTGACTCTGCCACTTACTAGCTGTGAGGTACCAGACAAGCCAGTTAATCCCTCTGAGTTTACTTCACAGAATTGTGAGGAAAGTGCTTTGTAAATTTTAAAGTACTACATAAGTGTGTTTATTATTGTTGTTGTTAATACTATAATTATCTAGTGTTGATCTAAGCAATGAGGTTTTACAGTTTCCATTTGTTAGATTCCAGTTTTCAAAAACTGACAGTAAACTTGATGACGGTTCTCTCATTTTACCTGATTTTACCTTTATGAAAAATGCTTGACAAAGAGAAGGGCCTAATGAATGCAATTTGTCACATGTCTTAAGGAGTAACCTTGGTTCTTCTTGAACCCAGTTAAACATCATCAGTGCATTAATAGACCATTTTAAAAACTTCATTATCCTCAGTATGATGTATTTTATTGTTCTAATATACCTTAACTTCTCATTGCTTCTTAATATACTTTAATGCTTTTAGTACTGTGGATGTATCGTTGGTTATATCATTATGGCCTACTATCTTTAGTTTCTTCTAAGCTTATTCCATCAACATCAACCTTTCTAAATGTTATAATCGAGTTTGAGTTGATTAATGGTCTATTGACATTGCCTTACTTCTTACACTTAATGACTTCAGTGTTACTGCTTTTCAGTGGACAGGCATGACAGTCAGGTGACCTAAACCTTTTTCCTTAGGATTCCAGTATCCATCATTACCCTTCCTTAAAATTGACAACTTCATATCACATTTCATTGAGAAAATCATGACATCAGCCTATGTTTGTCTTGGCACCTCTCCTTTTATCCTTTCCTGAAATCTCAGAGGAAGAAGTGTGTCTTGTCATCTATCAAGTTAATAGGTTTGTCTCATGACTTCCCATCTTCTCCTTTACCACTCATTATATCATCATCATGTCTTAGGTAGGACTTGTGTAGTGCATATCTTGTATAAACTTCACAACTTTGAGAGTATTTCTTTATATATTATCTTCACAATACCCCTGAGCAAAGCAGAAATTAATTTCCATTTTTTTATAATGAAGAAGCTGGCTCAGGTTAAAGAACATGTCCAAGATTACATGGATATTAACTGGCAGAATCGGTACTAGAATCTACATCTTCTGACTCATAGCCTTCTAAGGAACTTCTCACGTGTCCAACACTTCCTTGTTTGGTGACTAGTTTTTTATTCCCCATTTGCTTCATCCTGTCATTTTGAACATAATACTGATTTCCCTTGTATTTAAAAAATAAAGATAAAATTTTAAATTTTGAAATGGTATTTCAAACATCACTAAATTTTTTGTTCCTTTAACAGCAAAATACCTTAAGCAGGTAGTTTTATACTACAATTAACCTTCTACAGTCTGATTTCTACTCTTCACTGAACAAGATTGTGGTAATCTGTGAATTGCCAAAATCAGGAACCTTTTCTTAGACTTCTTCCCTGTCCTCTGCTACAATAGGCATGATTTATTATTTTTTGTTCCTGAAACATTCTTTCTTCTAGCTACTTTTACACTGTGCTGTCATAATATTTCTACTTTTTACTATTCCATCCCCGTTTCCCTGATTCTTCTTCTTTCTCCTTAATTGTGAATGCCCATAATTTCTCTCAGAGTTCACTCCTTTAGTATTCCCTTTGTCTTTTGGTTTCAGTGAAGGCAAACAGATTTACACCTCCATCTCTTATGTTATCTTTCCATTTCTCCAATTTCCTATAGGACAATTCTGCATGGATCCCCAAAATCTTTATGTATCCTTAAACTCAACATGTCTAAAATTTCCCAAACTGACTCTTCTCAGTTTCTCCATTTCTGTAGGGGATTATCACTCTTGCCTGGAATTAACCCTTTCTCTTCCTCTACTTTTAACAGACAGTATCATACTTCTGCCAACTATTTTTCTTTTGTATGTCACATCCAACTATTTTTCATTTCTATAGCCACCAGCTTGTTGCAAGCCTTCATTATCTTTGTAAAATTCCTACAATAGCCTATTGAGAGGACATGAAAGTTGGGCCAGACCTGCTATCCATACTTTGGGTATTCTGATGGTTTAAGGGCCATTTTGTTCATTTAAAGATAAACACTCCACCATTCTCACTTGAAAACAACAACAGCAACAATTGATTTCCCTTTATAGCCCATCATACATGTCATCCATGATTTTATCTAAGCGTTTTTCAAAGCTCTCTTCAGCAAGTGTCGTCTTCTAGTTCGGGATAAGTAAAGCTTATTTTTGGCATTCTCTAACCCCTAGTACTGTTCCTTTCTTAAAGAGTATAATTTTAACACATTTCTTTTTCTTTTTAGTTCTTCCTGCTTAACTCCTGGGGAAGCCTCTTAATGGCTTTCACTCCCTTTTCTCTCAAACCTGCCTCCTACCTTTTAGGAGATCAAAAGATACTCTTAGCTTTTCTTCAAGTCTAACCCCTGGGTTGTTAAAACATCTCTCCAAAGTCCCTTGATAGTTATACCTTCAACTATTCTTTAATCTATTAGTTTCTTGGTCCCAGAATATCTTGTACTGACCTCTCCTTAATTCCTTAGATATAATGAAAGACACACTAGATTGGGAATCAGAATCACTGAATTTTTATTTTAGAGCTGGGAAGATCCTAGAGATCAGCAAGTCCTGGGGTCAGCTGCTTGCTTTTGCATGACTGAGAGCTCTAAGATTGGTTTTTACTTTTTTAAAAATTTTATTTTATATATATATTTTAAATTATGAAAAACAAAACAAAACACATTCTTGGCTCCTTGGGAGACCCTTTGTCCAAACCACCCCATTTTATACCACTTTTCTAGTCCAGACTTAGCTACTGACTTGCTGTTTGACCTTGAACCAATGATTTTACTTCTCTGGGTCTAGTACCTTTGGTAAAATAAGGAGGTCAGACTGGATGATCTCTGACACTCTGTGGTTCTGAGGTCATGAGACCAGCTAAGATGGCCAATTAGTCACTTTCTCAAAACCATTTCAGCTTTCTTCCAGAATAAGCCATTATGTGCCCCATAAAGTGAGATTGAAGCTAGAGTCACTGGAGAAGGAAGCCAGAACGCCAGTAAGCATCGTTTATCACTACTCTTCCACCAGCTTTTGTGATTGGCAGTATCACAAGCTAATAAGCACAAGTTTTTACAGGGCCCATCTTGGTATCTGTTGCAGAAACTCTGCTTGCAACATTTCATTCTATACCTTCTCCCCATCCTAAGAAAAACAGTAGATGCTGATTCAGCTTAACAAACTATGGAAAGGAAGCAGAGGGAAAATTGAGGCATGGTGCTCAACTAAGAGTGGCAACTAAGCATTGGACCTAAAGAAAAGGGGGTAGAAACCCAACAGGTAGCCAGTCCTGTTCCCACAGAGGATACTCCAGGGAGGAACTCAGGCTGGCAAATTCTTTATATCCAGTGAAAGAAAATGATGCTGCCTTGCAGCTTAATTTTCCAGCATATTTCCACAAGTAAAGGACAAAGGACTAAAAGTGAATGGTGGGCATGTAAAAATTTTTTAAAAGCTCAAGCACCAAATATTTCAAGAGAAAAAAAAAACTTCAATAAAAGCCCAGTGGAAAAAGAGATAATCAATAGGGGATCTCTAGAAAGAAGCATGAACAAATGCTCAAAGAGAATATAAAGCTCTCTTAACAAATATTATAATACAAAGGAAAGGGAATCAATGTCTGAACTCTAAAAGACCATAGAATAATAATAAAAAACATGAGGATGATTCACAAGAGATATGACATCTATAAATAAAGTAATAAATAATGAATTAATGTAGGCCAGAACTGGGAGCTCTTAATGCAAAATTAAACTCAGATGCAGAAAAAAAACTGAATCCACAATTAATAATTTTTCCAAAGAAGTGAAAGAGAGATGAACAGATTTGGAACACATTAATATTCACATGGCAAAAGTTAAAAGATAACAATATTTTAAATAACACATGAATTCTATATAAGTCAAAGCAACTAAAGTTGGAGAAGGAATGTATGGAGGTAATCTAAGGATCATAAGTCTTCCAAAATAATAACAGCACCTAGCATTTATACAGCATTTTAAAATTTGCAAAGCACTTTCATGTTACCACATTTGATCCTCACAACAACCTTCTTATGTTTGTCTTTATCATCCCCATTTTATAGAAGAAGAAATAAACTTACACAGTTATTAAGTGTCTAAATCAGAATTTGAATTCAGATCTTTGTCACTCCAAGTCCAGCACTCTATCCACTATGCTTCTGACAAAAGAACATCATTATTAAAAACAAAACGAAATCTGAATATAGGATAATATGAGATAGCTGTCCAGAGCTTCTGAATACAGAACAAAATGTCAATCAGGGCAAGCCAGAGATTTGTCTAGAAGGGGGTAGAGAGGACTCTATGCTTCAGTCTCCAAGATAAATAGCAGTTAAATTTAATAGTTCCAAAAACAAAAAATTTTGTAAGTGACCAAAAGACCTTCAAATATAAGGAAAAGGAAAGTTGAATAACTCAAAACTATCCTTTAGTCACAAGATATCCCAGAAGTGAATGGAATAGTATACTTCAAGAAACAAACAAGAACCCCAAATGACATATCCTACAAACCTGAGCCTGATCATCAGTGGAAAAATAGGAATACTCAACAACAAAAAGATTCCTGCCCTATCCAAAAACAGACCCAAGCCTACTGTTTGATTAATAAACATACAAAACAATAGAAACAGAAGATAAGTGGATAAATACAACTAGCAAGAAAAAATGAATAATGAAATCAACTCAAGTTTAAAAGTTTAGTTTTGGATTGTGTTTGTTTTTCAGTTAGTCAAGGAGCTTATTAAATTAAATTAAATGCTTATTATGTGCCAAGTGTTGTGCTAAGCACTGGGAATAGAAATACAAACAAAAAGAAAGATAGTCCCTGCCCTCAAGTAGTTTACATTCTAATGAGGAAAAGAACATATAAGAGGAAGCTAAAGGGTTGGGTGTCAGGGGCAAGATAGAGAGAGAAGTCCAGAAGAATGAATAAAACCTGGTGGGAAATTAGTTGGCAGCCTAGGTGCCCTCCTTAAATAGAAGTTCTGGCTGGAGCCTCCTACCCTCCAAAGAAATAACAAGTGTTCAAGTGATTTTAAAAGGACATAAAGGGTTAAAGATATAAGCAGAACTAAAAGTTCTTAAAGAGAAGTGAAGGTAGTGAAGAACTGAACATATAATTGCCCTGATTCCTCCAAAGGTGAATTATTGTGTTTCATGGGAATGAATTGCAGGGAGGTGCATAGAGAAGAGGTAAATGGAGTAATGCAATCTGCCAAATGTATGGGTGAAGAGTGAACAAAGTAGTTATTCTCACCTTTCTGCAAGAGAAGAATGGGAGAGGTAGAAAGGAAAGATTGAGTCTGGGAGACCTGGGGAACATGAGGGAGGAGGGACAGGGCTCGTTGAATACTCTCTTCCAGGTGTGAGAATACAACTTCTTGGTGGGTTTATTCTGGAAAGTTGAGGCTTTGGGAAATACCTTCAGAGAGCGTCTTGTGCCCCCATAGTATCTTGGCTCAGGAGAAGGGTTCTGTGAGGCAACTGGGATGGCTGGTAAAAGAATGTCTGGGATTGGGACATCGCATAGACCCAGAGGTGAGATGGAAAGGAGATTAATTATATTGAGAGCAGAAGCATAGGATTCTGACACATTTCTATCTTGCAACATTGCTTCTTTCCATTGTGTATGGCATAAAAGAAAGAAAATGTTTGAACACAGGCCTTCAGGACTCAAAGTCCAATATGCTGTACACTGTACCACTTAGTTATTTCATGGTGGTCTTCTACCCTTGGATTGAAGATCCAGGGAGACCATTAAGGAATTTTATTCATTATAGATTTCTAGGTGTTTTCTTCCATGTTAAAATCCTTAAGGGCGGGGACTATGTCATCATTTTTTGTCCCTTTGTGTTTTGTATACTACTAGATACGAAAGTAAAAATAATATAATAGCTAGCATTTACATAGCATGATAAGGTGTGCAAAGCACTTTACAAATATCTTCTCACTTTATCCTCACAACAGCTGGGAGGTAGGTGCTATTATTATCCCCATTTTACAGATGAGGAAACTGGGCAGACAGCAACCATCCTTAAGTACTAAATGTTTATTTTTTAATTGATTTAGTTTCTTTTACCTTATCTGATCTTATACACTAAACAGACTTACTAGCTTAAAATATTATTTTTATTCATTATTAAACTTAAAAGGCATCATACACAAATATATATTAGCATGATATATGCAATTATATGATAAATTCATTTAAAAATTGCAAAAGCACTGTGTGAGGTCTAAGAGAAAAGGTCTTTATTGGCCCAGGAGAGAATCAGAAGGGGTTTCGTGGAGGTGGTAACATTTGTTCGGGATTTCCAAGGATGGGATTTTCAAGCATTAAGTCACAGAAAAGCATCCCTGCAAAAATAGAGAAAATCCTCACAAGCAGTTACATACAGGCATGAACTTTAATGGTACATTGGAAGGAAAAAAGAAGAAACCAGTTTGGTCTTTTACGTGGCGTACTTACAGGAGAATAATAGGAAATGAAGCTCTAAAAGCAGGGTGGTGTCAGTTGTACTGGTCAGGGTGGTGTCCAGTTCTGGAATGCCAGAAGTTGAACTTTAACTCAATCAACAATTGAGAATTACCAGAGATTTTTAGCTATGGAGTCATATGATCAAATAAAGATTATTCTGGCAGTAGTATGAAGGCTTAATCAGATGGAGAGTATGTTGATGAACCTATTAGGTAGGACGTCATTGAAGTAGTTCAGGTACATAGTAATGGAGAAGGAAATCCACAGTAGTTCTTGATTACCTATTGGATATGAGAGCTAAAGGGGGCAAGAAGACTGGAAGATACCCTCCCATTTCCTTAACAACATGCAAAACAGCTGTCTAATGCTTATCATGTTACCAAATTCATTTAAAAGCCTGACATCTATCCTCTTCCTCTCCATTACCTATCCAACCTCCATTTTTTGCTATTCCTAAATACCCTTCCTCCAACATACATATACTTTTTAGCTTTGCTTTGCCGGTATCTTATCTGTGCCATCTGGGATTCTCTCTACTGGTATTAGCACATTCCAAGGTTCAAGATAAGACTTCTTTCAAGATGCCTTCCATGCTTAGGATTATACTATGTGGTCCTTGTACTTTGCTTAATTATTGCCTTAAAACTGTGCCCTAGTTTTGTTTATGTTTATCTTTTCTCTCCAACTTAGATTGTAGGCTCCTCAAGGGCAGAGACCAGTGTTTTCTACTTCATTTGTGTTTCTCATCCATTAAACTTTGTTATAATGCCATGCAAACAATAGGCGCTTAATAAGTGCTTGAGTTGAGTTGGTGGTATAGCATATGTATTTTGGGAATTGTGATTGGACACAGTTTTTCCCTTATCAGTTTTATAAAGGGATATTATGGTCTACACTATAGTCACTGAGGATGTAGCTGCTTGGACAAGTGGAGTTGGTGACATTGTGCTTTGTCCTGGAGCCGTTATTATTGTTCATTAGCTTAGTTGTTAATCACCTTTAGCTTTGCTGTTTCAACAAACAGCAGATTTTAATTCCTTTTGAGGATTAATATGAGGTCTCATTTACAATATTATTGTTAACCATGAAACAGTTTTCTGTACTCTGGTTAAGAATTTAGCCCCTCTTGCCATGTTTATAAACTGATGATTTAGTTCCCGGTTGATAAGAAAAAAATCTTATAGTTTGACCATGAATACGGAAGGGAAATATGTCCCTGTCTTTGTAGAAAGATGGAAGAATCATTGATGCAAACAATATGTTTAAAGTTGGAACTGATATTATCATACCTCAGTTTCAAGAATCTAGTGCTTGCTACAGTGAAGGCTACAAGAGAAAGGTGAAACTATTCTTGTATCTGTCTGGGAGAGAATAAATCTCATGATGAGGTTCTCCCAAAACATTAACTGTTAACCTAACTGATTTTGGAGATATTTTATTTTTTAAGCAAAACCCAGATTTTTTTACTTAGGACTTTATTGCTGTTGCCTATTTTAAAATTTATTTCAATGGTCAAATACCTACCACAAACACTATTGCATTTCGGCATTGAGTTAACATATTCCATTGCCCCAATAAAATGCCAAGTGCTGAAGGAGCTGTGTCCTAGAGGGGCCCCCAGCTAGTCACACCAAATTATAATCTTCAGAAAGCATTTATTAAGCACCTATCTGTACATGGTTCTGTCCTAGGCACTGTACAAAGCAAGTTAAACAGACATGACCCCTGCCCTCTGGGAGCTTACAATCTAAGATGATGCTGATATGGACAGCCATAAAGGATATTCAGTCAACTGAGCAAACATTGAACAAGAACATAAAGTACTAACATTATGTACAAGCCAAGGGGTAAGTGCATTATGGTGGGGGTAGTATGTAAAGGGACAATTGTGGTATTTGCTTGTTCAGATAGTGTGGGACTGGAGCCCACCTCATTCAGTTAGGGCTTCATAAAAAAATTATAATTTCAGTATGAACTTGATGGTGAAAAGGCTCAACAGGCTGAAGGGAGAATATTCCCATCAGAAATGGCAAACTAAAAACAAGGAAATCAAGGAGAAAAACTTTACCTCGTGGGCAGTTCTGAGGTCATTAAAGGCCTAGGAATATGAGCATTAACTCACCTGTAGACTTTGGAGCTGGACTGTAGGTCATGACCTGGTTAATATTCAGAGAAAAACTAGGGATTGTGATAGTTTCTGCTGGAAGACTTTGACATATATCTAGTTAGTCATTGGTCTCCTAACAAAAACTTGGAATACCTTCAAAAGAACCACTAACTGCATTAGGGGACCAGAATAATTTTGTTGTACATTATTATTTTTGAGGCACTTATTGAATTAAGTTTTACTCTTGAGTTTTCTTTTCCCAATAGATCTAGGAAGTTACGCTTCTTGTAAATGGACAGCTCAACCATAAACTATTACTGTTATTTTAAGAGCTGGGGGGATAAAAACCTGAGAGAGGACCTAGTGCATTCCACTTGTTTTTATAGCCAAGGAAACTGAAACCCAGAGAGGGGCCCTGCTCAGGACTACATATCTAGTTAATGAAGAGCCAGGAATAGAATCCAAACTTCCTACTAGCCAGTCCAGTATTATTTTCACTGTACTGAAAGAAGGATGTCAGTATTGTAGGTGTTACAAAAGAATGTAAGTATTAGAGGTAACTCAGAAGGAAGGACATCCCAGCAGATGAGATTTCTTAAGTTTGAAACGGTCCTTCAGCTATTGCACCTCTGAACTCCATTGTGTGAATAGACCTCATTTGGAATTATATTGGCAATAAACAAAATACTCCTGCTACACCTATTGCAGACCCCACCAGATGAAATTGCTTATCAAATAGATTATATCAAATATTTTCTCTCTCTGAACATATCTGATAAATGAAAATAAAGAGTTACACAAAATATAAATTGGGCAATTGTGGTCAATTTGCTTTGTAAAAAGATGGCTTCCTTAGTTAATTTAAAATTTTTTAATTTAGTAGCGTTTCTTTTTCCACATAAATTCTTCATGAATACTATATATGGGTGCTAAAGCAAGGTGTTCCTTTAAAAATGGAAAAACTACTTAAGTATTAAATGATTCAGTAACAGAATTTAAAAGCACTGAAAGCCTTGTATGTTTATATTTTTGGACTGAACCTAATCTGATTTTGTTGGTTTAGGGAACTCCTGGTGGGGAATTTCCTCTGTAATTGAAAGCAGCACCTTCTCTGCAGTTTATATTTTTGAAAAGTTACTTGTGTCACTGAGAGGCTAAGTGACTTGCTCACAGCCACACAGCCAGTATTTGTCAGAACTTGAACCCAGCTCTTCCTCACCCCAATGCTTTTCTCTATCCACTATGCCATATTGTGTCTATGTATTTATATATCTCTCTAAGTTGTAGGCGAATTTATTTGTGCTTCTTACCCATTAGATTGTTTTGGGAGGATAAAGGCTTTTCCTTCCTAAATTCCCACAATGCCCAGTACAGTGTTCTGTGCACAAAAAATACCAGTAGAATACTGCTGATTGACTCAAGAGGCAGCAAGATTAGAGAACTGGAACAGGAGAGTTGGAACAAACAATCCACACCATTTTATGAATGTATTACTGAGCATTCAATTTTCCTTTTATTTTTTACTTTTTTTAGAGGCAGTCAGGGTTAAATGACTTGCCTAGGGTCACACATGTAGTAAGTATCTACATTTGAACTCAGGTACTCCTGACTCCAGGGCCACTGTGCCACCTAACTGCCTCCTTTTTAAATATTAACATAGTCTTATATTAGTTTAGCTAGGGACAAAAGTGTGTCATTGGGGTAAATGGGAGTAGATGGGGAGTGCATATAATAAACTTAGACACGTAGCCTGAAAAGAAGGGATGACCAGGTACCTTACAACATTAATTCTCTCCTGATCTAACATATTTCTATTATCTTATTTATAACATGAGAAGAATAAGTAATGAAAATTATATAGTGCTTTAAGGTTTACATAGAATAATATATAAAGTACAGTACTTTATATATTATATAATATATGACATATATCATATCTAATATTATGTAATTATATATAATACATGAGATATATAATATATGATATATCATACCCCTAGGCCTTTATTATATATAAAATATATTATGTATTATATAAATTATATATTATATTCTATAAAGTGCTTATATATCATCTCATTTCATTTTCATTTATGAAATAGGCCCTAAAGATCATTATCTATATTTTTACAGATGAGGAACCTGAGACTTGAAGTGTTTTTACCTCCAGGTACTATACGTCAGAGGCAGGATTTGAACCCCAGGCCTTCCCTTTGTACCCTCTTAACTCTAGTGGGTTTTTGTTTTGTTTTGTTTTAAAAGAAGCCATTCATTCCAAGTGAACAGAAAATATCTGAGGCAAGGAACTGGCATATTTCTCTCTCTCTCTCTCTTTTTTTTGCTGGCTCTCTTGCTTGTGCCAACAGGTATTTGAGCTCATTTTGTTAGAGCTTTCTGAATTATTCTGGGGAAAAAAAACTTCAGTCACCTTGAATATCTGTGCTACAAGAAAAAATAGTTACTTGGATAATCCAAAACAATGAATTACAATCAGAATACTACCTAGATCCTTGCTTAGCCATGGTGAGCCTAGGAGCTTAGAGATTATTCCTGAACAGATAATTAACTTTACATAAATTCAAGATAGTATTCATACAATAAGATCTTTATTTGGATTGAAAGTAAAATGTTAGGGGGTGGCTAGGTGGCGCAGTGAGTAAGAGCGCCGGCCTCAGAGTTGGGATGACCCGGGATCGAATCCGGCCTCAGAAAATGAGCACCCACACATAAATAATGACTAGCCGTGTAACCTTGAGCAAGTTACTTAACCCCAATTGCTTTAAAAAAAAAAAAAAAGAAAGAAAGTAAAATGTTAGAACAATTTGATAAATATTGACAACTTTTTTAATTACTTAAGAATCAGATTTATTTTTCTTGTTAATTCATCTCTCTAAATTATGCAAATTATTAGTATAGTCATTAATTCTGTAAGTGTGGTGGTGGCCACAAGTGACTATGAGACTGTTAAACATATTTATCCATAAACTAGGCTTGAAACCGTCAGCTGATTTGACAGAATTATTTAGATGTTTGAAGGAAAATTAACATATTCTTTAAGTTTTAAATTGTCTAAAAGAAGTGCTTTTTAAAAGCAATGAATAAGCTTTCAGTAAGGGAACACTGGCTGGGATTATGCTAAAAACTATTAAGCACTTGAATTAAGGGAGTCAGGGGATAGTGCTATTAGAGTCTAGTAGTCTTCTAAAGAATCAGACAACGTGTAGTAAAGACCAAAAGGTTATTAAGTAGGCCTTAAATTACCATTATTATTTACTTTAGAAAATGCAAGATTTCATCAGTATGGGTACTACTCCAACCCAGCTCTCACAGACTTAGTGGATGATCTTCATGAGTTGGCTCTGGTCAAAAGAATTCATGAACCTGGTGGCCAGATTTCTCCTGGCTAGCCAATCTCAGTTAAAATAGTTGGTTCTCTGGTAACAGATTCCCATTAGGCTGTACTGAAAGCTTTTCCAGATGGATAGAATCTGCAGAAGCTTGAATTCTGCTGGCAGTAGCCTTTGAGAGCCCAAATCTACTTCCACAACAAGTCGAATCATTGGAGTAAGATTCTGTTGGAAGAAATAAAAATGATAAGGAAAAGTCAAGACGACTGAGGACTGGTAGCAACCCAGCTGAACTCTCCCAACATTCCCCTCCAAATAACTTTAAAATAATGCTTCAGATCAAATTTTGGAGCAGCAGAGCCAACAAAAGGTCAACGTAAGATATTCTTCCAGCCTAAGAGAACTTAGGAGGTCAGCAGGAGCAGTCTGTGATACCAGGATAGAGGCCTGTCTATAGTGCCTCTACCTTGGTATCACAGACTGCTCCTGCTGACCTTGGAGGAAGCAACAGGTTAGGAATTCTCAGGCCAAAGACTCTAAAGAATTCAGACAACTGATTAGAAGATTATAGGTATCCCTTTGTTGGCACTGATTGGCAACTCTCTTGTCCATAAGAAATTCTGGGTCACAGCTCCAGGATGGAATGCTTGTGGTCATTCACAGGGGAGCAGGGGCCCTCATCCTGCTTCAGAGGTGGAGAGGAATGCTAGTGCTTGTGGCTGCAAGAGAGCAGTGAACCTGGTCAGAGTTCCAGGGCCAGGAGGAGCACTAGTAATTTTAGCAGCAGGAGAACAAAGACCCTTCCTGGGTAAAGAACAGAATTTGGACTACAAGAGCAGTGAGCACCCCTCTCCCTACATCATAATATTATTTTGGAAGCACCGAAAACTTGTAGACCTCTAAAACTGACTCTGAAAATAGAAACACAAAAAAAAACCACCTGAAGCTTGGGACAATGCCTCCCCACCCCAGGCGAGCAGAACCCATCTTTTAACATAAAGTTCAAGGTTAGGAAAGATGCTAGAAAAAATAAACAAATGTGTGTGGGGGAAAACTTGACTATACAAAACTACTGCAGTGGGCAGAGAAGACCAAGACACAAACTCAGAAGAAGACAGTAGTGTGAAACCCCTACAACCAAAGCCTCAGAGAAAAATGCTAATTTAGGAACCAAGCCCAACAAGAATTCCTGGAAGAGTTGAAGAGGAACTTCAAGGTCAGAGGAAAAGTTGGGAAAATAAATGAGTGAAGCTCTTACAAAAAGAGAATTAACAGTTTGGCAAAAGAGACATGAAGGAGTGGCTAGGTGGCGCAGTAAATAGAGCACCGGCCCTGGAGTCAGGAGGACCTGAGTTTAAATCCAGCCTCAGACACATAACACAAAAAACTAGCTGTGTGACCTTGGGCAAGTTATTTAACCCCAACTGCCTTCCAAAAAGCAAAAAAAGAACAACAAAGAGACATGAAAAAAATAGAAGAAAATAATACCTCAAAAATAGAATTAGCCTGATGGTAAAATAGGCACAAAAATTCACTGAAGAAAAGAATTTCTTAAAAAACAGAATAATCCAAAGGAGAAAAGAGGTGCAAAAGCTCACTGAAGAAAAGAATTCCTTAAAAGTTAGAATTGGGTAACTGGAAGCTAATAGCTCCACGAGAGATTAAGAAACAATAAAACAGTGACCTTGGGCAAGTTACTTAACCCCAATTGCCCTAAAGGGGCGGCTAGGTGGCGCAGTGAGTAAGAGCACCTGCCTCGGAGTTGGGATGACCTGAGATTGAATCCGGCCTCAGAAAATGAGCACCCACACATAAATAATGACTAGCCGTGTAATCTTGAGCAAGTTACTTAACCCCAATTGCTTAAAAAAAAAGAAAAAGAAACAATAAAACAAATTCAGAGAATGAAAAAAAGAAAAGAAAATGTGAAATATTACATCAGAAAAACAACTGACCTGGAAAATAGATAAAGGAGAGATAATTTAAGAATTATTGAAACACCTGGAAGCCATGATTTAAACAAACAAACAAAAAAGAACCTAGAACCTAGTCAAGAAACATCAGGGAATACTGCCCTGACATTTTAAATTCATAGGGCAAAATAGAAATGAAAGGAATCTATCAATCACCTCCTGGAAGAGATCCTAAAGTGAAGACTCCCAGGAATATTATAGAGAAATTCCAGAGCTCTGTGGTCAAGGAGAAAATATTGCAAGCAGCCAGAAAGAATTCAAATATTGTGGGGCCACAGTCAGAATCACACAAAATTTAGCAGCTTCTACATTAAATGATTGGAGAACTTCAAATATGATGATAGTATTACAACCAAGAATCACCTTGCAGCAAAATTAAGTATAATCCTTTGAGGGGAAATGAATATTTAATGAAACAAAGGACTCTCAAACATTCCTGATGAAAATACCAGCGCTGAACAGAAAATTTGACTTTCAAACACAGGACTCAAGAGAAACATAAAAAGGTAAACAGGAAAAAGAAATCATGGGGTACTAGGTGGTGCAGTGAATAGAGCACCAGCCCTGCAGTCGAGGACCTAAGTTCAAATCCAGCCTCAGACACTTAACACTTACTAGCTCTGTGACCTTGGGCAAATCACTTAACCCCAATTGCCCTGCCTTCCACCCCACCTCCCCCCAAAAAGAGAAATCATAAGGGACTTACTATGTTTAAATTATTTATATTACATATGTGAAGTTGATACATGAAACTCCTAAGAACTTTATAATTGTTAGGGCAGTCTATAATAGAGGGCATGAGTGTGTGAGTCAATTATGTTGGAATAATCTCTTTCTCCTCCCCCCACAAAGAAGGAAAGAGGGATACCCCAGGAGGAGGGGGAGAGGAGAGGTGAAATGGGAAAATTTTGTTACATAAAAAAGGCATGCAAGGAGTAGCTTTTATAGTTGAGGGAAAAATAGGGTCCAGTGGACAATGCTTGAAACTTTCATTGGAATTGGTTCAAAGAGGAAAAGAGAAATAATACACACATATATACATACATATATACATTCTTATTTGGGTATAGAACTGTATCTGACTAAATGGGGAAATAGGAGGGTAAGAAAGGAAGAAATGGGGGGTGATATGAGGGAGGCCTGATTAAGGGTCGCAGTGCTAAGAAGCAAAACAGACTTTTGAGGAGGGACAAGAGAGAGAGAAAAGGATAAACAAGAAAATGGGATGGAGTAATCATAACTGGGATGCACTCCCCCATAAAATGGAAACAGAAAACAGAATATATTAGAAACCATAATCTAATAATATGTTGTTTACAAGAGACACTTGAAATAGAACAACACACACAAAGTTAAAATAAAGGGCTAGAGCAGAATCTGTCTTGCTTCCACTGAAGTAAAAAAAAGGCAGAGCTAGTAATCATGATCTCAAACAAAGCAAGCAAATTACACCTAAATAAAAGAGATAATCTGGACAACCACATTTTACTGAAAGGTACCATAGACAACAAAGTAATATCAAAAAATTTTATAGCAAATTTATCTAATAAAGGCCTCATTTCTCAAATATATCTGTAGTCATATAAAAATGCTCTAAATTACTATCAATTCGAGAAATGCAAATTAAAACAACGCTGAGGTACCACTTAATACCTATCAGAAATGACAAATGACTGGAGGATGTGAGGGAAAATAGGTACACTAATAAATTGTTGGTGGAGTTAAGAACTAGTCCAATCATTCTGGAAAACAATTTGGGACTATGCCCAAAAGGCTATAAAACTGCATACCCTTTAATCCAGTAGTACCACTATATCCCAAAGTGATCAAAGAAAAAGGTGAAGAATACATATATACAAAATTATTTATCATAGCTCTTTTTGTGGTGGTAAAGAATTAGAAACTGAGGGGATGCCCATCATTTGAGGAATGGCTGAATGAATTGTTCCATATGATTGGGATGGAGAACCATTTTGCTATAGGAAATGATGGCTAGTTTCAGAAAAAAAAACATGGGAAGACCTATATGAATTGTTAAAAAGTGTAGTGAGAAGAACCAGGAGATCATTGTGCAAGTAACAGCAATGTTGTAATGACGATAAACTGAAAGACTTGGCTACTCTGATTAATATAGTGATCTAAGACAATTCCAAAGGATTCATCATGTAAAAATTATGCTGTCTACCTCCGGAGAGAGAACTGATGAACTCTTGAGTGTAAATTGAAGTATAATTTTCTCGCTTTCTTTCTCTTTTTTTCAATATGAATAATATGGAAATATGTTTTGCATAATTTCACATATATAATTGATATCATTTTGCATGCCTTCTCAATGGATGCAGGAGGGGTGAGAGGCAGGAAGAAAATTTGGAACTCAAAATTTAAAAAGAAAAGAGAATGTTTAAAAAACAGCAAAACTAAAACATTATTGCCCAATGCTCAAATTTGAGTGCCAGAAATTAGAATAAATTTGCTTAAATAACATCAAGAATTGATGATGGAGGGCCCTGAATTCCAGTACTGAATACCCTTTAATATTTGCTTAGATCATAGCACTAGATCATTTTAGTAGTTAACTCCTTTGAACTGCAGGCACATGACTTGAAATCCAGAAAAAAGTTTTAGGGTAATAGGCCCTGAATAGTACAACCTATTATAGTCAAAATACCACTTTATATGTGATGTTTTCATATACATTATACCTCATTTTAAATTCAAAATAGCTTTTATGACAGTTAACTCAGTTTTCATCTATCCAGTACATCTACCCAATTTTATAGAGGAGAAAACTGGGAGTCAGAAAAGTTGTGACAGGATCACATAGCTATTAAGTAGTAGAGCTAGGGCTAGACATCAAGTTTACTGATTCCTCAACTAATGTTCTCTCCCTCACACATTGCTATAATTCTGTGTATAGGAACTAGCTACATTTCTGGCTCCCAAGGTCATGAGCCAAGAGATCTGACCTGTAAATTGTCTCTGAAGTACTCTACCAATATTTTATGGACATATTGCTGTGTTATGTCCCTTCACATTACTGGTTAAGTTTTTCTACATATAAACTTCACCTTTAGTTTGTAAGCTCTAAGTGGGCAGGTCCTGTGCTTTATATAATCCATTGAAACTTTCCAAGTGCCAGGTTCTTCACACAGTAGGTACTTAACAAACATGATTATTTGAAAACTTTGTCATGTTTCTTGGCATAAACCTTGAGTGTTCAGAAAATATAGAGTCTTAGGTATATTCTGTACATGTCTATATCACCACTTCTAGACCTGGCCCTGAACTGTTCATTGCTCTTTTGGTCAAGAAACTGGAGTTGGGTTTGCTTGGACTTGTAGGCAGGAGAATTCCTCTTAAGTCTAGCGCTTTCATATAGTTAGCTTCTCAAGAGAAGCAATCCTCGAATGTTCAAATTAAACACAATGAAAGGCATACTTTGCAAATATAAGATTATAAAATATTGGAGTGCTACAAAAAACTTATACCATCATCAAGAAAACATAAGTGTATTGGGGAATAATTTATGTTAGATACAGTGTTTTTTCCTGCAAACTTTTTTCATGAAGTATAATACTCTTGAAAATTAACATAAGAGAAATCAGCTTTACAACCATGCAAAACATTGACCTTCCAGATTACTTTCCAACACTACAGTCAAGGCAATCCTGGGTAGAGTCAGAGTGAAATGAGCATATTGTTCCAGAGAGTCTAAAGATCACCAGAAGCTAGGAAGGGAGAGACAGTGATTTGAGTGGCCATTTCTACTTCGAAATACCAGTGATTTGAAGATAAGGGAAATAATTTAGATATACAGGCAAATGAATAATTGAGTGATTGAGAATTTCTGATACTGTATTCAGATTTGTCTTCCTATAAGGGTTACCATAATACTTCTAATGTCTTATGACACTGTTCCTTAAATGTATTTGGGCCTCTAGAAAACATTGTGTAAGTCAATAATTATTAAATTTCCCCTTCATACTCTTTAAGGTCCTTTTTTATTTTGAAGCTTTGTTTGTTTTCCTTCTTATTATAGGTCCAGTTGTTTACGTCTTGGATCTTGCAGATAGACTGATCTCAAAAGCCTGTCCATTTGCTGCAGCAGGAATAATGGTTGGCTCTATCTATTGGACTGCTGTGACTTATGGAGCTGTGACAGTGATGCAGGTTCACCGTTTTATTCAGTTTTCTATAGTATCCCTTTTGCTGTCTTAAGATTTAATAAATAGATTTTTTATTGTTGTTAAGATGTTTTTAACAGCATAAATCAGCAGTCAAGAGATAAATTATGTGCCCTCACTGTGAAAGCCCCCCAAGGCTCAGGCCTCAGCCCTCTGCTCTTCAGTCTCATTCTCCTTTGAAAGTTCATCTGCTTCCATAGCTTCAACTATCATCTCTATTGAGGTAACTCTAAAATCTACATTCTTGCCCAAAACTCTTTTTCAAAAGTCTCAAATCCCTTAACTGCCTATGGATAGTTCTGCTTGGATATCCTACTATTACTCCAGGTTCAGCATCACTAAAATCTATTTTATCATCTCACCTTCAAAGCCTGGTGTCTTGTCTCTCTTTCTTTTCTCACCCCCATCTATTACTTCCTGTTCCTGCAATAGTCACCTTTAGTATGATTCCTTATGCGCTCGTGTCTGTACTGCTACAAAAATCTAACCTGTCTCCCTGACTATATTTTCTTTTCCCACTCATCCTATGCTTTACTGCAAAATTAATCTTCCTAAAACAGCACTTTTGCAGTGTCACTTCCCTATTCTAGAACTTTTAGTGGTTCCTTATTGCCAACCAGATAAGTTTTTATTTCTTATCCTGATACTTAAAGCTTTCTAAAATCTGACCCCAGACTACCTTTCTAAGTAGTTTTTTCCCTGCTCTGTTCTTGCCAAACTGATTTTGTTGACCATAACCCTTTAAACCCACCTTCCCTGCCACTTTCCTCACTTCTCCACTTACTTATATCACACCTATCCTTTAAGACTCCATGAAGTCTCTCTTTTATGAAGCCTTCCCAAACAGTTCTAGCATATAGTGACTTCTGAAAGTTCATAGTACTTGTATTCTGTATTATTCAGTCTGCAGCTTTGTGACATTTCTTACAGTTTTAATTTTTTGTGTGTATTTTTTGCCTTTTTTCCCCTATTTGTATTTTTTTTTGTCTTTTTGGAGGGGGAAGTCAGAGCAAGTGGGGTTAAGTGTCTTGCCAAAGGTCACACAGCTAGTAAGTGTTAAGTGTCCGAGGCTGAATTTGAACTCAGGTCACTGCACCACCTAGTTGCATCTCCCTAATTGTATTTTAAACTCCTCGAGGAGAGGTATTATTCTACATTGTAGAAGGGACAGTTATGAGCTAGGTGTGAAGGAGAAAAATTATAGTAGAGTGTATGAATTAAAACCAGAACTTTGTTGTAAAGCTGTCAAGTTGATCACATTGCTGAATGGAAAGGAAAAATTTGTCACTTTCAATTTCACATTCAGTTCAAGGACTCAGTTAAATTACAGAAGAGGGCTTTTGTTCCTCAAATGACATGGAAGAAGGGGGTCAGTGACAAACTCTTCTGCGTTTATTTAATTCCCTAATATTTAAAGTCTCAAGACATACATACAGAAATTTAAATATACACATAAATATGTAAAATTTAAACCTACCCAACATAAATATTCTTTTTCTTAAAGAAAAGTAAAATCAAGACTTCTTATAGAAACTTGACACATCTGTCAAAAAATTAAAAAGTTAAGGAACATAACTGTAATTTTCCTAAGAACTGAAAAAAATTTTGTCTTCATTCTGAAGCATGCTTGTTTAGCTTCATATGAAATCTATTTAGATTTTATTTATTTAGCAGGTGTTTAATTTCTAGCAAATCAGTAGTTTCAAGACTTAGTGAATTTTAGAGGTAGGTCAGGAGTTCATGCCTCAACCCTGTTATCTTCTCTTGATATTTTAGGCCTTTTGTTTCCAAGATATATAGCTCTTCTAGAACTTAGCAAATATTCCAGTTTTCTGGAAGCCTCCAAGGGCCACCTTTGTCTTCCAGCCAGTCCCCTACTGTGCAAATTGTCATTGGTGGGCTACAGCTCTTTATTCTATCAGAGTGCCGCACCTTTGCATATAGGTACCAGGCCCACTTTTCTTTTTGTTCAAGAAATTATTAGTATTGTGTGCTGGACATCCCAGTGGTCATCTCTTCTTAGCTTAAATAGTGCCACTAGCTATGTCCTTTAACTATCATGGCTGCTCTTTCTCATACCTTTACTCTTCCATAATGGCTCTGCTCTGTCCTTAGCAGCTGCTTTGACTCCTCCAAATTACTAGCCACCCTGCTAGTCTTCATCAGTAATAAGTCCATCAAGCAGGCCTTTATGAAAAGACACCTCATACCTTACTAACCTTATCTACCTCTGAGTACCATTACATTTTCCCCAGCAAACTGCTGCTTTTGATATTCTTTCAGCAGCTTCATTTTCTACATATATATATATATATATAGTAAATCCTCCATCCTTTAACTTACCAGTCTCAAGGGCAAGACTTTTAAAATTCTTGTTTCCATCCCTTCTTGTTCTTTCTCTGATGTTTGGATCCAGGATTACTTTGTCACTACCACATACGAATTCACATCTTGTTCAACTCATATCTGAATAGGAATCCTCTCTATAACATAACCACCAGGAGTTATTCAGCCTTTTCTTGAAGACTCCCCAGTGTAGGCGGGGAACCCACTTTTGGACAGTTCTGATCATTAGAGGTTTTCCTTACTTCACATCTAAATCTGTCTCTTCATCTTCCACCTGTTGCTTTGGTTTCTGTCTTCTGGCACCAAGCAGAATACCTCTGACCTTTCGTTAGCATGACAGCTCTTCAGATTTAATGACAACTATCCTTTCTCTGCCAGGCTGAAGCTCCCTAGTTCTCTGAATTTTGCATGGCTTGATCTTAAGGCCCTGCACCATATTGGTTGCCCTTCTGAATTGTCTCCTTTTTGTTGATGACCTTCCTAAAATGAAGTTCCCAGAACTGAGCACAATCCAGGTGTGGCCTGGTACAGCCAAACCATTGCCTTTCTTGCACTTTGCATTATCCTTGTCTTAATACAGTCTGAAATCACATAACATACTGTTGACTCTTACCGAACTTACAATCCACCTTAAAAGCCCCAGATCTCTTTCAGGTGAGATTCTGTGATTAGACTGCTCTCATCTTTTATTTATGAAGTTTCCTTTTTGTTCCTAATGCAAATGTAACACTGTACATTTGTCCCTATTAAATTTCATCTTGACAATTTCAGACTATTATTCTATCCTTTCAATCCTTTTGAATCTGCACCAACATGTCCTTTTCCTTTCTCTGGTGTACCTTCAATGTATACTTTGAATTATTCCTTCTCCACCTTAGATAGCACAGTTTCTGGTTTTAAGTTTATTTTGTACTGGGGCAGCTAGGTGGCACAGTGAATAGAGCACCAGCTCTGGATTCAGGAGGACCTGAGTTCAAATCCAGCCTCAGACATTTGACATGTAACTAGCTGTGTGTCCTTAGGCAAGTCACTCAACCCCAATTGCCTTGGCTTTCCCCCTCCAAAAAAAAAAAGGTTAACCTTGTATTACCAGTGATAGAATCACATATGTGAAGTATAAGAAGCCCATTCCAGAACTTCTTCTAGAGCTATCTTATGTGAGAAGCTAGCTTGAATATTAGTGAGCTTTTTTATAGTGGGTAGATTCAAAGGGCAGTAGACAGTTTGTCAGGGATCTTGAAGAGGACCTCCTGTTTGGGTTGGAAGGTTGTACTATGTGAATTCTCAGATTCCTTCCAACTCTTAAAATTTTGGATTCTGTATTTACAAGTTACAAAGTATTAGCCTTTGGCTTAGTCTAAATTATGGTAGGGTAGCTATCTGAATGTGTGATTGTGGCTTGATCTTCAAAAATTGAGTTGTTTCACATGTATCCTTTTCTAACTTGTGAGTATTCAGCAAGAGGTCATAAAGAAAGTAACAAAACTATAGGAAATTTAAACTAGCATGAAGTCTGCCAATGTACAGCTACCCATATAAACACTCTACACAGTTACTGAAAAGTCATGTGTGATGTATCAGCATGCTGTTCTGGTTTTTGTGTTTTTGGGTTTGTTTTTTTTGTTTGTTTGTTTGGTTTTTTTTGGAGGGGGAAGGTAGGGCAATTGGGGTTAAATGACTTGCCCAAGTTTTTTTGTGGTGTTTTTTTTTGTGTTGTGTCTGAGGCTGGATTTGAACTCAGGTCCTCCTGACTCCAGGGCCAGTGCTGTATTCACTGTACCACCTAGCCGCCCCCAGCATGCTGTTCTGAAAGGAAGTCTTCCATTGTCTTCATCTTGCCAAAATTCTCAGTATATTCTTAAGCCGGCTTCCCATTTCAAGTACCCACCTAAGAAAGCACCAAGAGCTTTTCTGCTTTCTGATGCTTCATTCTGGAATCTCCTGACTCTGTCCTCACTCTTCCTTAAGTTTCAGTGCTCTCCAATAAGTCAGTGAGAATTTAGGGATTGAAAGAGTAGAAATTATATTTGGCCTGAACTCAGCTTTGACAAATCTGATAGGAAAAACAAATGCTAGTCGTTGGTAGTGACAGGGATTACATTGCAGTAATAAGATTTTTCTTGGTTTTTGCTTTTTTTTTTTTTTCCCCTCCTCCCACCAAATACTGCATATCCCCATCTGGCCTGTGCTAAAAGTACAGGAGATACTTAAGGGTCTGAACCCAGTTCTTATTGACCTAAGAGCTTTGATCTGCTCCATTTCTGAGGTGGACCAGTTTGTCCCTCCTTAATTAACCAGGTGTCCTCCCTACTTCTGTGAATTCACCATAGTGATGCCAGATTTAGTGTGGTTGGTTTAGCCCACTTCAGCTCAAAACTTCACAGCTCAAGAGATTCATCAGCCTCAGAATTAATAATCCCTAGTAGTGGGACAGCTAGATGGTGCAGTAGATAGAGCACTGGCCCTGAAGTCAGGAGGACCTGAGTTCAAATTTGGCTTCTGACCAGATGCTTGACACTTACTATCTGTGTGACCCTGGGCAAGTCACTTAACCCCAGATGCCTTAATAACAACAACAAAAAATTAATAATAATCTCTAGTAGCTAGGCTTACAAGAATGTGCTGCCATGCCCCACTGTTTTGTTTTTTAAGCTCATTTCTCTTTGGGGAAAAAAATGCTAGAAACCTAGCTACAGTTGCAAATTCTGAATATTCTTGTTAAGGGAAATTTTGTATAACACAGGGATTGTATGGATAACAAAGAAATTAATAAGGAGGCATGTCTGAGCCTGAGAACCTCTTGAAAGAAAGGATAACTATAATCACAGTTCCTCTCTCACACATCTTCACTTTTTCTCAGGTCTGCAGTAGGCCACTTATAACTCCAGTACTGGATAATACTGAATAGTCAACTCTATAGAAGGAATCATGTCCAAAGTCTTCCTGTGTGTGGTTCATAAGACATTGATCTGACTTTGATAGCCTCTGTGTTCATTGATGTGATTTTGATAGCCTCTGTGTTTTTAAAGATTCATTGGACCAAATTGACTTAAAGGTTCCATCAGTCTCTTAAATTTTTCATTTTTTGAATGGGCTCTTCAAAACCCTCTCAGAACTCTCTTCCACGAGATAGTAACATAGCCCTTAAGGAACTTCCTTGTCCATCCTTTCATCTTTGTTTCTGTGCCCCCACAAGGATTACTCTTAGAATAGTTTCTCCCTAGTAGATGCCAGAAAGGGCAGGCATACTAATTGCTGGCATCTTGAATGGTAGGGCTGTTCTAAAGACTCACCCAGGTGTTTCCTCTAGGGAGGTTTCTAACTTTAACTTAACATGTTCTCTCCTCCTTTCTTAACCTTTCCTCTCCTGTAGATATTACTGTATGTATATACCTAAGACCATAGAATTCAGCACTGGAAGGGACTGTAGGAATCATCTAGCCTAGCCTGCTTATGGAAAGAGGCCTTTATAGCTGGAGAGACTAAAGAACATTAGTTAACACCAATAGCTGTTCCTTTCCTTCGGCCTAAGCTTTATGAGCCAACCTGTTTCTAAAAGAAAATACTACATTTCCTTCTGTTAGAAGAAAGTCTTCTTTTGACCTTTGTGGTTCCAGCTCACTCATTTGGGGCATTTCCCTTGTATTTACCTGGCCTTCCACAGGAAAAACATATTTAAGGTGCAGCTAGGTGGCACAGTGAGTAAGAGCACTAGCCCTGGAGTCAGGAGGACGTGGGATCAGTTCGGCCTCAGTTACTTAGCACCCATACATAAATAACTAGCTGTGTAACCTTGAGCAAGTTACTTAACCCCAATCGTTTAAAAAAAAAAACCAAAACCATATTTAAAGACAACTATCACTTAAACTTCTGCCTCCCCCAAGAATCTCAGTTCAGTCTTACAATAATACAATGGCTATTCTGGTTTGACTTCACTTTCCCTTTCTGGGAGTTCAGATTCCAAATTACATACTGTGGCAGCTAATATCGTTGTTCCTTTCCATCTCTACAAACTCCTGTTACTCATAAGTTTGTTTCCCTAAAAAACATCATCCCAAGTAGCTGTTATAGGTTGCCTCCTTTCCCCAGTAGTGAAGTCTTTGGACATTTTTGCACTGTCTATTCAGCTTCCACATTGATCTTCCTAAAACATAAGTCTGGCCATGTCATCCCAATGTTGAATAAACTATAATGGCTGCTTATTCCATCTAAATCAGATATTAATTCCTCTTTTGGGCATTTAAAGTTCTTCAAAGCCTTATCCTTTTCTGCCTTTCTAGTCTTCTTACACTTTCCTCCTCTCTATGTACTCTCCAACCCAGCCACAATGGCCTGCTTGTACACAACACTCCCATCGCTCACCTCCGTACCTTTGCACTGACTGTCCTAAATACCTAGAATACTCTCCCTTCTTGGCTCTGCCTCTTAATTCCCTTGACTTATTCAAGACACAGCTCAAATCTATCATCTTCAGGAAGCCTCTCCTAGTCACCCTGGCTGATAGTGCTTTCCCCTCTGAGATTACTTTTTATATGCTTTGTATATTGTACCTAGTTAGTATAATTGTCTCCTCTCTTAGAATGTGAACTCCATGAGGGCAGGGAATATTTTTGTCCCCCAGCATTTAATCAGAGTACATGCTTTTTGTTTTTTGGGGTTTTTTTTGCTTTTTGGAGGGCAATTGGGGTTAAGTGACTTGCCCAAGGTCACACAACTAGTTTTTGTGTTAAGTGTTTGAAGCTGGATTTGAACTCAGGTACTCCTGACTCCAGGGCTAGTGCTCTATTCACTGTGTCACCCAGCCGCCCCCGGAGTACACACTTGTTGACTGACTTTCTAGGCCTCTAATGGAGTCAGAAAAACTGGCAAGACACCATTCCTTCCTCTATACTCCTCCTAAAAAGCATACAACCCCCAACCCTGCTGTCCCCAGATATAGCCCAGGGTTTAGGCATATACTTTCCTGAGTCTGTCCCACTTTTTAGATTGGGAGCCTTTTTCAAACTCAGAGATAACAAGAACCCCAGCCTGTAATAACAGCTGCAAAGAATGATGGTGAGCTGACTTAGGCAGGAGTCACCTAGGCTGTGGGTGAGAAAGGCAGTTGATTGGTTATTGGTGACAATAGAAGGAGCCTTTCTAGGGAATGGGCAGAAAATGGATTAAGGAGCCAAGAAAGGGAGTGACTGAAGGTATTAGAGAGGGAAAATATACATACATATAGGGCTAAGGGCTGGCAGGAGATGGAGAGGGATTTTCATAGAACTTTTATGTTCTTGTCTATGTTGTGCATTGAGTTTTTTTCCTCTTCCTAGTTTTATAGGCTGCTCACACACCCACACTAGTTCTTCCTAGCTTTAAAAACTTTAAAACTTGTTGATTTTGAAACTATTTGCTTTAAAATTTGTCTTAGAGGGGTGGGGTTAGTCTGAAACATATATTAGCTGCATCTGTTCTTTGTCTTGAGTTATATAATAGCAGATATTCTTGTTTCACAGGTGGTAGGCCATAAAGAAGGTTTGGATGTTATGGAAAGAGCTGATCCTTTATTCCTTTTAATTGGACTTCCCACTATTCCTGTTATGCTGATATTAGGCAAGATGATTCGCTGGGAAGACTACGTTCTTAGATTGTGGCGCAAATACTCTAATAAACTACAAATTTTGAACAGTATATTTCCAGGTATAATACCCCAAACTGTATGCTTGTGAGAGATTGTAGCTTTGAAAGTGTCAGAATAATCTCATGGAAGAATATGTGGCATTCTTTGTTTGAAATTTTAAAATGCACGTTTATTTTTTGAAATCTAATAGAAATTATTTAACAATATGGGGAGGGGAAGACTGTCAAAAATAAGATTAGCCAGGAAACAGTTCACAAATTATCAGAATATTAAAAATAGATTATGGTAGCTAGAGGTTACTTGGATTTCCTTTCTTTACATTATTAGTATTGATAAATTTCAGTTTATTTCCCTAGGGATTGGATGTCCTGTTCCTCGAATTCCAGCTGAGGCAAATCCTTTGGCAGATCATGTCTCTGCTACTCGAATTTTGTGTGGAGCTCTTGTCTTTCCCACTATTGCTACGATAGTTGGAAAACTGATGTTCAGTAGTGTTAATTCTAACCTACAAAGGACAATCTTGGTAAGATTGCTTTAATACTGCTTTGTCAACATTATCAAAGCAAAAGGGTATCTCCAGGAAACGAGATTTGTGTGTGTACACACAGATATGTGAGTCAGCTAGGGCTGAACAGTACAGATGTGATCTGTAGCTATATTACATATCATTGCTATATTCGTGTCTGTTCATTCCAAAGGAGGATGAACTGGCAAAATCCTTTCTTCCAATATGTATATCCCCTCCCTCCATGGATTCTGCTGACAATGGAGTACCCCTCTTCCCTGGGATAGACTTAGAACTGAAGACAGAAGAGGAATAAGAATAAGCTGGAGTATAGTGATGCCCATCCAAAGGGGCCCCAAGCCTCTGAGGGAAAGATGTTAGTCATCTGACCTAATGTATCAGAGAAACTACACCACTTGTAGGAATCATAAATATGATTCCTTTTCTTGATATAAATTTCTTTTACTTGGGTTGTTTCCACTCCCCCCCCCCAAAAGTAGAGAATAAACCTGTTCTATTAATTTTGAAAGATTTTCCTTTGCTTGCATTTTAGGGTGGAATTGCTTTTGTTGCCATAAAAGGAGCATTTAAGGTTTACTTCAAACAGCAACAATATTTGCGTCAAGCACACCGCAAAATTCTTAATTATCCAGAGCAAGAAGAAGCATAAGGGTGTGACGTCCCATTGTTTGACCGCCTCATCTGAGAGTCTGTTGTGGTGTTCTGATACCATCATTATTGCACAGTAGTGGAGACTTGTGATAAGCTGCTGCTCCTATATTTTTAAGACATATAATAAAGCACTTATGGCAGGGGAAATCCTCTCAGTAATCACGGAACCTAAGAATGTGATTTGTTTTCATTGTTTTATATGTACTTCTTTTATGGCAGTCATCTGAACCATTTTCTTAGCATGATGAATCCTGGGTTTTATTTGTTTCCCCTGACAGATGTGTAAAGATCAAATTGTACAGTTATTAAAGAGGGAACAGGCTGTTGTATGCAAATGCCTCTTTTGTACATTTGTACGTTTACTATTTTCTTACACAGAGTCACCGATTCAGCAATAAGGATACCATAGGAGGATTTCTTATTTCAGTAGATGATTTAACTGTGGAACAAGAGCATGTGTTACTATGGAGAAAATAGAAATATTGATATGGAGGAAATAGAAATACACCTTGAGTTAGGAGATATGAAACCAAAAATGTATGAAGCCCCTCAGTCGATTATCTGAACAACCTGGATTCTGTGGAGTATTTTTCAAACAATATAATATCCTCTAAAATATAGGAAAATTCACAGTGCTTCCAGTTCATTCTATTGCTACTAAATCTGTGTGATGTTGGCATCTTGTAGTTCATTATATAGTCTTGACTGTTCAACAATCTAAATTACGTTATATCATTAGCTCCTTGTGACATTAAAATCTTCAGTAGATTTTTAAATACTCAATTCTAGAAATTGCTACAGTATTGTCTACATGTCATTTGAGCACAGGGAAGCAACTGCCAAGTGACACTTTTCCTTTGCTCTCCACCAAGTAGAGTGATTGGAGAGGAGCAGGGAAGCAAGCTCAGGAGCAGCTTGGAGTCAGCTATCTTTGGGTCAGCAGTGAGGAGATGAGCATTAAAAATGTGACTGCCAGGCATGGATACTGAGTCTCCAGGAGACATTAAGATCAGTGCTTTGGACATAAACCGATGGGTTGTAGAAAGATAAAGATAAAGTTTAGTCACTAGTCTTCTTGTGATTGAGGCTAACTTTTTGATGATTACTTTTTTTATTTTGTTGGTTGACATAACCATTTTCCAAAGAAAATTGTTCATTTTGAGCCTCTTTCAAATAGCAAGAATGGTTATTATATCATCCAGCCATTCAAAATGGATTTTTGTTTTCACTGAATAAAATTAAATGCTTTAAAAAATGATCCTTTAAACAATTATTTTTCTGTACTTTCTCGTTCACAGTAGCATATCTAATGCATGAAAAACAGTAAATATTTTCCCTTCTCTTCAGAAATATATTGGCTATAGTGTGAACAGTGTTGGATTAGAATAATGTATGTTAATTATAGTAAAGACTGGTATCTTTTCTATAGTATGAACATAATAAATATTGAGATAACATAAAAATGTATAGAAATGGTGTGTGTGTATACAATGGCCATTACATATTCAAAAACTAGTTAACAGAAGAAGATAAAGAAGTTGAATAGTGAAATTCAGAAATCGAACTTCTTCTGAAAGGGACACATAATGGGAAATAATTTACATTATACAACTGCAACTTTTGACATACTGACTTTCCTTTTAATTTTCACCAAGAAAAAAAGAAAATCTTAAAAGAACAGCTTTTTAGTGACCTTTACAGATAAAAAAAAGAATGAAGTCACCCATTTAACTCTTTAATACCTAGGATAGTGCCTGACTGCTCCAGGTAATAGTAATTGGGGCTCCTTCCGAGTGCCAGGGGAGAGTCAGATCTGTCTGAGAACTTGGTGTCAGGGTTATTGGAGGAATAGCAGCAATGGGATCTGGGTGTTCTCCCTCCACCCTCAGCTCCGTCATGGGCCTTATTACAGTTAAAAGCAACAAGACACATGTCCTCTAGTTATGGGTAGTCATTAATGAAATGTGACAGTTATCCAACTAAGGGAACAGTGACACTTAATTTATCTCATCCAGGCCATAGTGGCATTTTCTAAGTAGTCTCTTAAAGTGCTAGTATGAAAAAGGTAAGGTTGAGGTAAGAAAAGTAAGATGAGGAAGACTGACCGATGAGTTGAGAGTGGGTGAACATTTATTTGTTGTTTTTCAGGTTTTTTTCTGAGCTTGCTTTGCTGTATTTATTTCTGGTTATTTTACTGTTTTGAATTTTTTTCCCACAAGATACAATGAAAACAAGTAGAAAAAAATTTAAAGATATTTATTTTCTTTCAAAGTAGCTGAAAATGTACATAAAAACTGTGAAGAATATAATTACCTAAACTTAGTGACTTTTAAGTTACTACCTTGAAAATTGTGCTGTAATTTTTTTAAACCCTTGTTTTTAATATAGCATTTAATCTCAATACTATTGGATAAAGTTGAATAAATAATTTTTGTGTTGTATAGGTATACTTCTCTTGCAGACAAATCATGACAAAATATAGTAGCATTGCTAAGTCTCTGTAACCATTCGTTTTTTTTTTCATTAGTTTTGATATAGATCTTAACAGGAATTTTTTTTTTAATTTTAGCATATTTATACATATAGCTTAGTCTGGGCCCATGATTGGAGGAGAGAAAAGTTGGGGGTATCTGGATCTATGCATTCATCTATATGCAGGAAAGTGCTCTTTATTTTGCTAAGATTCAAAACACTATGTTTACTTAATGGCAAATGGTTTAGCTTTTTCAGTTTTGTATCATTACTTAGAAAATTTTTGTCTTGTTGGTAAGATGATCATTATTGGGAGAATATGTTTCTGGAGCCATTAATAATGCAAATAAAAACCAGACCTGCTGAGATCCTGGTGCACAATAGGCATTTGATACCTATTTACTTTTTTTCCAATTTATTTATTTAGTTTTCAACATTCATTTCCACAAGATTTTGAGTTACAAATTTTCTCTCCATCTTTCCCCTACCCCTTACCCCAAGATAGTGAGCCTACTGAATACCTCTTCCCCAAATCTGTTCTCTTTTATGTCCTCCCCATCCCCCTAACTTTCTAGTAGGGCAAAATGGATTTCTATACCCCAGTGCCTGTACTGATACCTATTTACAAGAAATTAATAAATTAAAAAACTAGTCCTAGCCATACTTTAAGTAGAATCTTTAACTAGCAGTATAATCTGTGTTGAAAGCTGATATTTGGATATCTTTGCATTGTGGCACTGAAGATTTCACATTGACCCATTCAGACTAATAACTGCTGAAAACAGTCCAGCTATATCACATGGGGAAAAAAGTCATGCAGAGGTAGCAGCAGTCCTTAAGTAATCTTATTATACTTTCTGCCTTCACAGATGAAATTTTATAATATGCAATGATAGGGAAGTAATTCTACTGAGATTTCATAAAAGTAACCAGAATAAAACCTCTGAAGAGACTAAGTGAAAGGAAAAAGTTATTTGTGTAGTTTTCTCTGGTTTCAGAGGCACAATTACTATCATTATCAATATCAAAATAGATGGCAAGAAAATGACTTGGGCAAACTATTAAGGCATCTCTGCATCCCTAGTTTGAAGTTGCCTATAGTCCTTTTAACAAGCTACTGAAGTTTTGGCATCTTACAAGGCCACAATGTGAAACAGTAGATGAGATATTTGTAGTGTTGCTGATAGATGAAAAGAGAACTAAATTACCACCCCCCCATAATGTATTAGTGATAGTTATAAAATTTTGTATTTGATATAAAAGAATAGCATACTTGACTACCTGAGTAGATTCAAAAAATCTTTAAAATTAAGCTATCCTTAGCCTGGAAATAACAGGAATGTGTTAACTTTCTTCAAGTGTTTAAAAGTGTCATGTGAAAAAGTGATGAGCAGAAGTAGGGTAGGGCCAATGCAGTGGCAGAAGCTCAGTCATTAGAACAATGTAAAATGAGCAGCCTTGGGTTCTCTTTTGTTAAAAGTCTTGACGAAGAGGTTGGATGTTTCAGAGGGAATTTTGGTCAGGCACTCTTGGACTTGATCCCTGAGGTCTCTTCCAATCGGTCCTGTTTTTTAGGGGTTTGGGACCCTCTAACATGTTTTTACTCCATGTGTCATTTTAGGCAAGCTGTTTCACTCCTTGGCCTCAGTTTCCTCATCTGCAAATGATGAGACTGACCTCAGCAACTGGGGTAAGAACTCATTTTCAATTTTTTCAATTTTTTTTTTTTTTGCTTTTTGGAGGGCAATTGGGGTTAAGTAACTTGCCCAAGGTCACACGGCTAGTTTTTTTTTTTTTTATTTGTGTGTGCGTTAAGTGTCTGAGGTCGGATCCGAACTCAGGTCCTTCTGACTCCAGGGCCGACGCTCTACTCACTGCGCCACCTAGCCACCCCAAGAACTCATTTTCAACAAAAACCAGAAAGCAGTCTGGGAGAAGCTATAGATATAAAGAGTATATTGAGATAAACTCTTCAAGTGAATGCATGGCCTTTAAAGGGTGACACAATAAGGAGGGAAGAAATTTCCTTTTTAAATTCATGACTAGGGGAATACTTTATGACCAAACAAGGGATAGAAAGGATCACAGAAGATAAAATCAAAAATTTTAGTTACATAAAATTAGAAGATTTTTGCATAAATAAAACCAGTGAAGCTGAAATTAGAAGGACAACAGGTAAAGGGAAAGGGGGGAGGAGGTGCTGGGGGGACATCTTTGCAGCCAGTTCTTCTGATAAAGGTCTCATTTCCAAGATAGATAGAAGGTACTGGTTCAAATTTGTAAGACTGAGCCATTCCTAAAATGAGGAATGGTCAAAAGATAAGAGCAGTTTTCTAAGGAAGAGATCCTTTTTATCAACAGCTAGATTTTAAAGTAGTCCAAATCACTAATTTGAGTAGTGCAAATGGAACTCTGAGGTTCCATCTCACACCTATGAAATATGCCAAGCTGACAAAAAAGGAAAATGACATGTAATGGCTAAGGAGCTATGAATTGGTTCATACCCAAAAGGTTGCCAAATTGTGGCTGCCCTTTGACCCAGCACTACCACTGCTAGGCCTATCTCTCAAAGAATGCAAAGGAAGGAGTGCAACCTACACATACAAAAATAGAGCAACTCAGGGGCAGCTAGGTGTGCAGTGAATAGATCACCTGCCCTGAGTCAGGAGGACCTGAGTTCAAATCCTGCCTCAGACACTTTAACACAAAAACTAGCCCTGTAACCTTGGGCAAGTCACTTAACCCCAATTGCCCTAAAAAAAAAAAAAAAAAGCAGCTCTTCATAATAGCAAAGAACTGTAAACGGTACCCTTCATTTAAGGAATAAGTGAACAAACTAATATATGAATGTCATGGAATACTGTTGTCATGACAGGCATAGTTTTATAAAAGCCTGGGAAGACATATAAGCTAATGCAGAATGGAGTCAATAGAAACAATATTGTAAATACTACTTTGAGAAATTTTAAAATTTACCAATGAAATGATCAGTCATGATTCCAGAGGACTGTTGAAAAAGCTATCTAGCCATCTCCTGACACAGGTGATGAATTCAGGGGGCAGAATGAGACATTTGGGGCAGGGGGGATGTGGCCAATGTAGGAATTTGTTTTGCTCAGTTATGAATTTTTCCCCAATGGGAAGAACTAGTTCTTTAAGTAAATTTTAAAAAATAAAATGGGGCTGGACTAAATGATCTTTCAGGTTCCTCAGCTCTAAATCCATCCTTTCAACAACAATGTAAAATAATTATGTAGTATGTCCAACTTTATTATTTTTCATACAGCCACATTTGAGGATGGAACTGAGAACATGAAAACTGATCTTTAGGTTTTATACTCCTCTTTTTTAAATTATCTTAAATCATCAGTTCCTAAGCAACCCTGAAAACTATTTAGAGCATTCTCCAGGAGCTACTCATTCTTCAAAGATGATAGTAACACAGCACTAGATGGTGATCAATGGCTTGTTTTTAGAGAAAGATGGGGGGAGGGGCACAGCGAAAACTAACTTCTCCATTAGTTAGGTCTTGCAATAACATTGTCCTATAGCTTATTGCTATTTGCCCTGTAGTTTCTGAGCTTTCTCATATTATAATATACTTGGCTTACCCTACTGCTAAAAGCAGTATAGCTCAATGAAATTATGAACTAAGCCATGCAGGGTTACCCAAGACAGGTTATGACCTGTAAGAAGTACTGACAAAAGGTAATCTACTGGAGAAGGAAATGGCAAACAACCCCAGTATCTGCCAGGAAAACCATGGATAGTATTAAGATGATAAAAGATGTGATATTGGAAAATGAGCCCCTCAGGTTGGAAGGTGTGCAACATGCTACTGAGAAAGAGTGGAGAACAAGTACAAAGTAGCTCTAGTTCTAATGAAGCAGCTGGGCCAAAGCCAAAAGGAAACTCAACTGTGGATGTGTCTTTTCACAAAAGGAAAATTGGTGCTGAAAAGATCAATATTGTATAGGAACCTGGAATGTAAGCTCTATGAACCAAGGTAAGCTGGATATGGTCAAACAAGAGATGAAAAGATTAAACATCAATATTTTAAGAGTCAGTAAACTCAACTGGCCGGTGATGGTTGAATTTAATTCAAGTAATCATTGCATATTCTACTGTGGGCAAGAATCCCTTGGAAGAAATGGAGTAGCCCTCACAATCAATAAAAGACTGAGAAAAGCATACAGGGGTATAATCTCAAAAGTGACAGAATGATATCTGTTTGAATCTAAGGCAAACCATTCAACATCACAGTAACACAATCTATACTCCAACCATTGATGCTGAAGAGTCCAAAGTTGATCTATGAAGCCTACAACATCTAGAAATAACTCCTAAAAAAAGAGGTCACATTCATCATAGGGGATTGGAATACTAAAGTAGGAAATCAAAAGATAAAATTCAAATAACAGGTAAAATTGGCCTTGGAGTACAAAATTAAGCAGGGCAGGGACTAACAGAGTTTTGTCAAGATAACTCACTGGTCATATCAAACATTTTTTCAACAATCTGAAGGCAACTCTACATATGGACATCACCAGATAGATGGTCAATATTGAAATCTGATTGATTATACACTTTGCAGCTAAAGGTGGAGAAGCTCTATATAGTCAGCTAAAAAAAGACCTGGAGCCAATTGTAGCTCAGACCATGAGCTTCTTATTGCAAAATTCAGATGTAAATTGAAGAAAGTAGGGAAAATCATCAGACAGTATAGGTATGACCTAGATAACATCCCTGATGAATAAGAGGTAGAAGTAATAAATAGATTTAAGGGATTAGATTATTGATAGAGTGCTTGAAGGACTATGGATAAATGTTCACAATATTGTACAGAAGGCAACAAGAAGAAACACTGCAAAGAAAAAGAAGGGCAAGAAAGCAAAATGGCTGTCTGATGAGGTTTTACAAATACCTGAGGAAAGAAGGGAAGTGAAAGGAGAAAGGGAAAGATATATCCAACTGAATGCACAATTCCAGAGGGCAGCATGCAAAGAAATAGAATAAAATAATAGAATGGGAAAGACAAGATATCTCTTCAAGAAAATTAGAAACATCAAGGGAATATTTCATGCAAAAATGATAGGGATTGACATTGACGGGGGGCGGAGCCAAGATGGTGGAGTAGAAACAGCTCATCCAAGCCACTCTGCCCCCAGATTCCCCCCAAACTATGTAAAAGGGGACTCTGAACAACCTCTGGAGCCCCAACGCCCACAGAACAACACAGAGAGGCTAACCTCCTGCTGGGGACAGCCCAGCAGCCCTTCAGGAAGGACTAGCGCAGTGGTCTGGGAGCCGGCAATGCGCAGAACGCGGGGAGCCGAACCGAGCCCAGGTCCACGTGAGCCGAGGTTTTAGCCCCAGGGCTGCAGGGCCAGCACCGGCTGGAGAGACCCCAGAACACCAGCAGCTGTGGTGACTCCAGAATTATCAACATAGACATGCCTACGACAAAGTAAGAGGTTAGTGTCCTATGGACTTTGGGACCAGTATTTGAGGAATGCGTCGGCTTCTTCCCCTGGGGGCTAGAAGCTGCTGAGGAGACACGCCATTTTGTAGTTTTCAGAGGCAGCTCCGGCTCCCAGCCTGCGAACTGTAGGGAGATCCAGCAATCAGTCTTGGGGGGTAATCGCTCTTGCTTTAACCTCCCTGGATCTGGATTGTGATCTAGGGTGGAAGTCGTGGGTGGGTTTACAGATTGCCAGAAACGGAAGTTGCCCCCCACACGTTCGGGACGAAAATTCCTCTATCTGGCCTTAAAGCCATAGTGTGGCAACAAGCCCAAAAGTCAAGTAATTAAGTGGCAACATGCCAAGGCAAAGGAAACAGAAAAATGCAACCCTAGACTCCTATTTTGGGGGCATAGAGCGGGAAAAGGACTGTGAGGTCAGAAGTCCTGCTCCAAAAGCCCCAGGGGAAAACATGAGTGGGTTGCAGGCCATAGAGGACCTTAAGAAGGACTTTAAAAATCAAATAAGAGAAGTGGAGGAAGAATTGGAAAGAGAAATGAGAAGGATGCAGGAAAAGTATGAAATGAGGGTCAACAGCCTGACTGAGGAAAACAACACCTTAAAAAATAGACTAGCTCAAATGGCAAAGGAGGCCCAAAAGGGCAATGAGGAGAAGAATGCCTTAAAAAGTTGAATTTGCAAGATGGAAAAAGAATGTGAAAAGTTCACTGAGGAGATTCATTCCTTCAGAGTTAGACTGGAGCAAATGGAAGCTAATGACTTTATGAAAGTTACATTGACACAGTATCCTATTTTTCCCAGCCCTGCTTATCAATCAGTGTTGGGGGAGGCTCTGATGAGGAAAGAGACCCAAGACTGCACCTTTGTGTATTACCTGCTCTTTGTCACATACCCCTACCTGCAAATTGTCAGGTTCTTGCTACCTTGGGGAAGAATTGAGATGTAAGAGCCCAATCTCTTTTGCTGAGGTGGATCTGTCTGTGTTGTCTTAAAGTTACCTAAAAGCTATTCCCACCTTGAAGCCTTTGCTAATCTTCAGTGACCAGCCCATTGATGTTGCTACTTGACACACTTATAATAAAATCCTTTTCATTCTCAAAAAAAAAAATGATAGGGATTAAACAGAAGCAGAAGGGATTAAGAGGTGCTAAGAATACACAAAAGAACTATATAAGAAAGATCTTAACATCACTGATAACCACAATGTGATTACTAATCTAGAACCAGATATCCTGGAGAATGAAGTCAAGTGGACCTTAAGAAGCATTGCTAACAATAAGGCTAGTAGAGGTGATGGAATTTCATTTGAACTATTCAAAATCCTAAAATAGAAAGCTGTTAAATGGTGGTACTCAATATGCCAGTGAATTTGGATAACTCAATAGCAGCCCCCTCTGGATTAGAAAAAATCAGTTTATGTCTACATCCTAAAGAAGGGCAATGCCAAGGAATGTTCAAATTACCAAACAATTACATTCATTTCACATGCCAGAGGGGCAGCTAGGTGGTGCAGTGAATAGAGCACTGGCCCTAGAGTCAGGAGAACCTGGGTTCAAATGTGGCCTCAGACACTAGACACAAAACTAACTTGTGACCTTGGGCAAGTCACTTAACCCCAATTGCCCTCAAAAAAAAAAAGGCATTTCACATGCCAGCAAGGTTATGTGTAAGATTCTGCAAGTGACGCTTCAGCAATATGTGAACCAAGAATTACTGGACAAACAGACTGGTTTTGGAAGAAGCAGAGGAACTAGAGACCAAATTGTTAATGTTTGCTGGATAATGGAGAAAGCAAGGGTGTTCCAGAAAAACATCTACTTCTGCTCCATTCACTACCCTAAAGCAATCACAGCAAGATATGGCAAGTCCTCAAAGAGATGAGAATACCAGATCAGAGTAAGCATTCTATTTTTCACTTTATTTTTTTCATTGGGTTTTTTTTTGGGGGGTCTGTGCTTTCTTTATGGTAATATGTTTTGCATGATTGCACATGCATAATATATAAAATTGCTTACCATCTCAGGAAGGGAGGAGGGAGAGAACTTGAAACTTAGAAAAACTTTAATGAATTTTAAAAAATTGTTTTTGCACGTAATTGGGGGAAAATAAAATATCATTTAAAAATAAAGGAGGCTTTAGCCCTAGACCCATCTTCATGGTCCAGATTTAATCCAGGGGGAGCCTGGCCCCTAAAAAGGTGGGGTGGGGGGACCAGCTCCTAAAAAACTAGGACAGCTAAGTGGTACTGTGGATAGAATTCAAGCCTGGAGTCAGGAAGACCTGAGTTCAAATGTGGCCTCAGACACTTACTAGCTGTGTGACCCTGGGCAAATCATTAAACTCAGTTTCCTCTTTTGTAAAAGAGGGATAATAAATAGCACTTTGCTTCCAAGGTTGTTGCGAGGATAAAATGAGATGCTGATTGTAAAGTGCCTGGCACATAAATGCCATATACATTTATTATAATTTTTATTTTTCACAAACTCTGTGACTCTCTATGGCCCTACCCCAGAACTCTGGGATAAATAACTTAAAGTTTTGGGTCTCCACAAAGGGAAGTGTTGGAAATGAATGATGTAAATCAGCTATTTCCTCCAAACAAAGGAAATGCTTAAAATACAGAAGACTCACAGGTGCACAGTGACGGAGATAAACTTGCAGCAGTAACATAACTATTGTCATATTCTCTGCAAAAGTTGATACTTAAAACATCAAGCAAAACCTGAAGCATTTTTGTAGGACTAAGCATTTCACATTCACTGCACTTATCCTCCTATTGGCTGTCATCTCCTCCAAGAATGGGGTAATTGCATAAGCTCCTCTACCCAAGGGACTCAGAAGCTCACAGCCTCTCAGAACCAATAATGTTACCACGAAGACCAAAAATATCCACTTAAGAATCACTGGTGGGTGTAGGCAGATAAACAAAAAGAAAATAGTAGAAGAGTAGATGGGCAAATAAGGTCACAGTGACACTGGGAAAGAACACTGGTGATCAGAAGAGAAGGGAAGAGGGGCGGCTAGGTGGCGCAGTGAGTAGAGCGTCGGCCCTGGAGTCAGAAGGACCTGAGTTCGGATCTGGCCTCAGACACTTAATGCACACACAAATAAAAACCTAGCCGTGTGACCTTGGGCAAGTTACTTAACCCCAATTGCCCTCCAAAAAAAAAAAGAAGAGAAGGGAAGGTTTGCTACCAGTAGCAAACCAACCATAGCTCACCGTTCACATTTCTCCTTCTCCTCCATACTTGCTTGAAACTGGATGGTCAACCCTTGGTCTTCCTTTGGAGAATCCTCATCTACCCACTGTGGCTAGCTGCCACAACCACACTTTGGAGAAAGGTATTTTTGAGGACAAGCTTACTCCAGGTATTTGCTGAGCTGCTTTTAACAAGCAATTAACATATTCCTGCCACTCCCTAAAGGAGAGAGAAGTAAACAGAAGCCAGTTCTTCAAATAGAAAGACTGATTAGATCTTATTACCCTCCTTATTTCTCCTTTTTCTCATTTCTCCAGCCTCCTTCATCCCCTTGGTTTTCAAAGATAGCTCACTCTCTTGCTTTCTATTTTCTAATTATTCTTCCATTTACTAAGTTGGTCTCATCTTCCTCCTGATGTGTTCAGTCCTTACTTCAGAGCCCACCCCCAACCTTTCTGTCATCTTCCTCTTTTCCCCATCTGGCCTGACACTGACTACCCTCATGCTCACCCCTACCAGACTTCCCTTTCCCTTCCAACTCTTAGGCCTACTACCCCTTTCCCAATGATGGTGTGCACTTCTGTGGGGAATACCCAGTGCATCCTGAATAGAGGAAAAGGAATAAGCATTTACTAAGCCCTTGCTATTTTAAATACTTTACAAATATATCATTTGATCCTCATAGGTGCTATGATTTATGCCCATTTTATGGTTGAGGAAATGGAGGCAAACAGAGGTTAAGTACATCATCTAAGGACTTCAAAGCCCTGCCATCCTCTCTATAATTGAACTTTTAGAACAGCTTGCCTTTTCCATCTACTGGGCAGTTGAACTCTTCCATATTTCTTGTCCTCCTTAGAGTGTGAGCTTTTGAGAGTAGGGAGGCTGTTTTTTCTATTTGTATATCTACAATGCTTGACACACATTAAGTGCTAAATATGGACTTATTCATTCATTCTTCCTTTGCAATTTCATTTATTTTCATAGGTTTGACTAGCACTTGATCTTCAGACCTGGCCTCTCTTATGGCTCTAGCCTGCATCTCTAGCTTCCTGGATTCCCCACAGACAACTCAACTCAGCAGGTCCAAAACTATACTTGTGAACTTACTCTTTCTTCTGGTTTCATTATTTCTGTCTGTGGAACCATCATACATTCAGTTTGCTATATTTGTTACTTTGGGATTATCTCAGACTTTTCCTTGTCCCTCACTTCTTTTATCCACTTAGTCACTAAGTCCTACCCTTTATGAAATAGCTGGGTGTGGGTGGCTATGTGGTGCAGTGAATAGAGCACCGGCCCTGGAGTCAGGAAGACCTGAGTTCAAATCTGGCCTCAGACACTTAACACAAAAAACTAGCCATGTGACCTTGGGCAAGTCACTTAACCCCAATTGCCCTCCAAAAAGAAAAAAAAAAGAATGAATGAAATAGCTGGGTGGCCCCACAGTGCATAGAGTGCCAGTGATGGGGGGAATGGCAATAGGTTATACAGGGGCCCCAATCTATGACCAGAGTCCCTGAGTCTGGAATGAATTCACTAGGCTCAAGCAATCTTGAAGTCAGTATTGTAAAAGTTTATTGTTACGCTTTACAGTGGGCAAGGGTTCTTAGGGAACCTGCAAACTTAAAGACAGGTATAGTTTTAAGGAGTCAAGACAGTAAATCAGGTGTCAATTATGCTAACTAGGTAAGGGTGGGATTAGGGAGGAGTTAAGGAATGATCATTGTTTAAAGGAACATGCACTTTTAATGTCAACTGCACAGGCATATTGCCCATAATTTCCTGGGAAGTAGCCCAAGGGGGTGTGGTTTTAGTCTTGAAATGTCATTAAGTCAGCTAGCCGTCAGGGCTGACTGAGAAATGCTGTCTGCCACCCATCAGTGTCATGTTTGACAAGATGAATGTTGGGAACTAAGTCTAAAGGAGACTCAGTATGTGTATAATAGGCTAAGGAGTTAACCTATAGATAGTGCACTGAAGGATTCATAGATGCAGCTGGCCACTATACTAGGGGGAGATAACATTTGCCTAAGCTAAAATGTTTATAGATGGTTTAGTGAAGGATTCATAGGTGTAGCTTGTTATTGTTCCAAGCAGAGATAAACAATTCATGAGTTGTTGCTGGGCAGAGTGCTGGCAGGGGGCAGGGGCAGAATTAATGCTCTGAGGCTGGGGAGGGGGAAATGTGATTTTACAGACTGGTTTTACAAACTGATATTACAGACTGATGTTACAAACATAGATCCCAAGCACCCTATCACCAGGACCTGGAATCAGGAAGACTCATCTTCCTGAGTTTAAATCTGTCCTCAGACACTTACTAACTGTGTGACCCTAGGCAAGTCATTTAACCCTGTTTGCCTCAGTTTTCTCATGTGTAAAATGAGCTGGAGGAGGAAAGGCAAACTATTCCAGTATCTTTGCCAAGAAAACCCCAAATGGGGTCATGAAGAGTCAAATACTACTGAAATAACTGAACAATAAGAACAGCCTACCCTTTAATCTCTACTCTATGTCTTGAACTGGTCTCTTCTACGTTCCCTCTGGCAACTAGGACTGGCATTGCAGGACTTAGAATCCTGTCTTGGACACACCCTAGCCGAGTGACCCTGGACAAGTCATTTTACCTCTGTCTGCTTCAGTTTCCTCACATGTCAAATGGTGATCACATTATTGGTATTATTGTTAGCATCTTTCAGGGTTGTTATGAGGATACAAGCTAACACACATGAATTATTTTGCAAATATTAAAGCAGCACATAAGTTTTTTTATTAGTGTTACTATTATTAATAGTAATTCATTATTAATTAGTGTTATTGTTAATAGTAATTTGTTATTAGTGTTATTATTGTTAATAGTAATTTATTAGTGTCATTATTATTGTTAATAGTAATTTATTACTATTATTACCACCACTCTATCAGAGGCTTTTATTTCTATGTGCCCACAGTACCTTCTTGAACAATCTTCCTTCCTCTGCTCTCTTCCCATGCCAACTCATCCTTCACACTGCTATCAAAACAATCTTATACACCAATCTGGCTGTCTACCACTGAACAGGCTTTAATGTCTCCTTTGTCAATGGCCAAGTAAAGTTCAAACTCTTCTACCTTGCATGCAAGAACTTCTGTGGTCTGGCACTGCCCTACTTTTCTGGCCTTGGTTTATTTTATCCTCATCCACACACTCTAGACTCCAGCCAAACTGGACAAGCCTCAGCCCTCTAAATACACCCACCTGTATTCGCCTATATCTCTGCTATTTGTCCTGCTGGTTCCCATGTCTGGGTAGCCCCTTACTTATCCTTTAAAGCCTAACTCAAATGTCACCTCTTCCTGGAAACCTTCCCTGATTCTCTCCCACTACTGGTTGGCAAGAATAATAGTGGTAGTAATAACATCAACAATAAAATAGCATTTTTATAGTACTTTAAGGTTCACAAAGAGATTCATCATCTGATTTTATCCCCACAACCACTCGTGGATGAGGAAGTTGAGGCAGACAAAGGTTGTTATTTGCCCAAAGTCACACAGCTAAGTGTATGAGGCCACATTTGACCTCAGGTTTTCCTAACTCCAGGTCCAGTTATTTACCCACTACACCACCTAGCTGTCTAGAATGGTAATGCTTTCCTCTTCAGACTTCTCATAGCAATTTGTTTCATGACTCTAATACATTTATTTACTTTGAAATATTGCATTTTACATGTATCTATTATGGTGTTTATTCCCCTTTGAAACCTTATTCTTAAGGTCAGGGACCATGTCTTATCTTGAAACTATATATCTCCTTGAGCACCAAATGTAATGCTCTGCACACAGGAGGTGCCTAATAATTGTTCCTGGATATAGAAAATCTAGGTTTGAGTCTCAGCTTTACCACTAAACCTATCACTTAAGCCACTTAACCACTCTGAGCCCTCATTTTTTAAGCCTGTCAAATGGGCATAACAACATTTCTCAGGACTGAGGACTAGATGAGATCATAAAATACTAAAACTAGGAACAATAATAGAAATGCTCTGGTCCATGGGATATTAACCTTATTTTGTGTTCTGGACCTCTTTGGCGGTGAGTCTAGAGAAGCCTATGTCCTCCCTCAGAATAATATGTTTAAATGCATAAAATAAAATATATAGGATTTTAAAGGGAACTAATTCTATAAACATAGTTGATATAGTAATATTAGTATTATAAATCCATTCTGATATAGTCAATATATTTTATTATATTTAATTTAGCTTTATTATATTACAAATGGTGTGTCTATACTTATAAATATTGTAACTAATGGTTATATTAGTTATATTAATTTTATAATTGTGTAACTGTTACATATTAATATATTTTTGTTATTACTCAAAATATATTCTTTAAAAGTTCACAAACTCCAGGTTAAGAACCTCTGCTCTAGCTCATCCCTCTCACTTTACAGATTAGGACACTGAGTCTCAGAGAAATGTTGATGGCAAAGACAGGACTTTGAACTCATTTCTCCTGGCTCTCCATCCAAGGACCTTTTCTACTATATCATGCTGCATGGAAGTGCTATGGAAGCATAAAGCCCTATATTGATATACTTTGGCACTCTGGCAGTAATCTGTGATTTTCTATGATATGAACCATCCTTTTGTTGACCCAGATCACAACTCCTCTGTGCCTCAGAAAATGGCCTTCTTGATCTGCCCCTGTTTCCCTCCTGGCCATGAGCCTCAAAGAGCTTAGACAATCTATTCTTCAAACCACTTTTCCAGTTCATCACCAGGCCTGGATTTGAAGCCTTTCCACCTGGGGTGTGGGGGTCTGTCTCTACCCAGCTGGCCTTTTAAAACCCAGGATTATTTCCATGCTAAGGGAGGGCAACTGCAGTGGAGCACATGTACAAATATCAGCTACTGTTAACTATCCAGGAGGGTCCCAAATGAGCATGATGGTTATGGATAACTAGCTGGTGCAGTTTTTGTTTTGAGGAGATGATGTAAGTGAAATTCCATGTAATCACTGCCCGTGTGTCAGTGCTGTCTCTGAATCAAAGATATTTATCTTGGACACATATTGGCCTATTGCTAGTCTGGGGAAAATGTAAGAATTCGCATTTCCACAGCACTCCGAGGTTTTCAAAGCATTTTTCTCACATCCCTATGATATAAGTAGTGTAAATATTATTACCCTCATTTTCCAGAAGGGGAAACAAAAGGATCAGTCCAGGAGAGCACAGTGAGGCAGTGCCAGGTAGCCCAGTGTCCGAGGGTGGAGAAAGCTACTGAAAAAGGTCATTTCCATAATCATACCCTATTCTAACTAGAGCCTGAAGTCAGTGTCATATTTGTCAGGGAACAAAAGGTATCTGTCAGTAATTCTGGCAAGATAGATGGGGAACAAAGGGGCTCTAGATGCCCGGGGGCAGAGCCCTGAGCAGGAAGCTCCGGTCACTTTTGTGTGTGGTGTGCAGTCCATCAAAGAGCACAATTGGACAGCACAAGAGATCAGGTAGGGAAAAATACCTTAGTCATTTTTTTTACTCTTCCATAGGAAAATGAGAAATATTTTTAGTTGAAACAGCAACCCTGGCCAGGCTCTAATAAACTCTGTCTACTGTCAGACAAAGAAATACCTACGAGTATTGTTTGTGAACATCCCTCATGTTATTATTACATTCCATTTTCAGCTCCAAGGCATTCAGCAAGAAAAGTATTCACCCACACTCCCGTGAGGAAATAAAAAAGAGAAAGGGCCAGAAGTTGCAGGTTAAGCATAGAAGGTGGGCTGCAGGTATGGGGAGAAAATGAGTCAGTTAGTGGTTTCAGGGAGGAGCATCAGCTCCTGCCCACACTGGGTTAGGCCAAGATAGTTAAGGAAGGCATGCTGGCATTTGGAAGCTAACACCATGACTTTGTATTCACAGAAGCCTCTCAGGAATGCTTGGAAAGAGGGCAAGAGCTGGAACATCTCATCACAATATTGTTGGGGGGTAGGAGGTAGGAGGTAGGTGGGGGTGGGGGGTAGTAGCAATGGGGTCAGGTGATGGTGAATATCTTCCCCTTAATATCACATTTTGCTTTGTCCTGTGAGGGTTTTCCTAGGGAGTCGTGTGCTTGGCCATAGTCTGGAGCTGCCCAAGGACTGACATGCACTGTTCTTCAGTAGTAACACTTCTCAAATTTTTTGTTCTCCAAACCCTTTCACACTCTTAAAAATGACTGCGTGCCCAAAGAGCTCTTGTTTATGCAGATTTTACCTATTGGTATTTGTCATATTAGAAGAGAAGACATAAATTTTAAAAATATTTTATTCATTTATTTTAAAATAACAATAAACCCATCACATGTCACCATAAATTATAGCATATTTTTATGAAAAATAACTATTTTCCAAAACAAGGAAAATTCAGTGAAGGGTGTCATTGTTCCATGTATTTTTGCAAATTTCTTAAATGTCTGGCTTAATAAAAGACAGCTGGATTCTCAGACCTGCTTCTGCTTTCAGTCTGTTGTGATATATTGTTTTGGTTGAACTATGTGAAGAAAATCCAGCCTAACATAGCTATGTAGTTGAAAACAGAGGGAATATTTGAATAGGCAAATCAGTGTTGTTATGAAAATAGTTTTAACCTTATGGACTCCATGAGGTTGTAATTTGTGATGAGTTAACCTGTCACAGGGTCAGCAAAAGCTATGTCCTTGAATAAGCCTCTAAGATTGCTCTCTCCCTTAGGCCATGCCTCAGAAGACTCAGAAACTTGATAGGTAGAATGAAAGGGCCTGGGTCTGCTGGGAAGAGCCAATCCTCTTTGCCATTGGACCTCACCCAATATGGCAAAGTAACTGAAGTTTGTCTTTGGTGCTTTCCCAGCTCCCATTCTGTGCCCCTCTGCTTCTTCTTCCCAAAGGCTCTCTCACCCACTCTCAGGTGCTGTTGCTTGTGAATATAAGACTGATCATATTCAAAGCTGTTAAGGATTTTAGAGATCATTTAGTGCAACTGCTTCATTGCACAGAGGAGGAAAAAAAATTCTTAGAGAGGGGAAGTGATGAGCCCCACCTTGCAACATGTTAACCTGAAGTGCCAAAAAGACCTTTGTTTCTCATTCTCCTCCTTTTCCACCTCCTGAGAATCTGCTGTGCCTCGATTTGTATTTTTGAATCAGATGAATTGAAGTACCTCAATTCATCTGATCTCAGTCAGTTGTTGACAATCTGAGCTCCCAGATAAAGTAATTTCAGCCTTCAAAAACCTAATGCCTCATTGTAGCTGAATTAGAGAACTATTGACTGTTGTGTGCCACATTAAAAACAAACAAACCTATTTTTTTTCTTAATTTATACTTGGTCATTGAAAAGCCTAGTAGTGTGACTGTGTTTTGATACTTCCATCATGTGGATACTCCCTCCTGCAGTGCCGATCACAGCCCATCCCTGAATTTGAAACCTATGTTACTCATGCCCAAGTCTTCCCATATATCCTCCACAGGGAACTCACCCAACATGCCTGAGGGTAGTTCTTTTTTTGTGGGGGTTAACAAGCTTACTTTAATTAATCAAACATATCTCGTTTACCTAGTTCAGGGGGAAAAGGTCAGCACCCTGAGCTTCAGAGTATAGAGACAGAAGTTACAAGACAGAGGAACAGATCAAGCAGAGACAGGCTTCCAAACTGTCCAACCATTACATCCATACCAAATCAGTTACTAGAGAAGGAAGCATCAACATCTGGGTTTTCAAAGCTGGGGGGTGCTCTCAACGGCTGCCCAGAGTCTCATCTGGTTAGATCACACAACACTTCTTAAAGTGAGCCCCCTACTCTGTAGTTCTTGACACTGCATGAAAACCAACAGAGGGTGGGATGGGAGGGAGAGAAAATAAATACTTGCTAAAATTTTTTTTGATTTAAAAAAAGAAACCATTAAAAAATTATCCTGGTCTGAAACCTTTGGCATAACCTGAAAAAGAAACCCTTGTCAGTTTTTCTTTAACTATCAATTCCGAAGCAATGTCCTGCTACCCTCTTTTTAAATCGGTTACAGAGCACTCCTCACTTGAAGTAATTAGGTGGATGACCAGATAAAGATGTGTCCGCCTGAAAAGATGAGCACAATGACCCGCCTGTCCCTTAAAGGGAATAGAGCACATTGATCATAAAGAAGGGGCCTTTCTGATTAGTTCAGCTTCACCTGTAACCACCTTTGAGCGAGAGCTCCCCAGGAGTAGTAAAAGAAAGATTGAGTGGTTTTAAGAGAATATTTCTCCAGGGGTATTTTCAAAAGATTAAGGGACTCTTTTTTTTTTTTTTTTTGGAGTGGGGAAGGCAGGACAATTGGGGTTAAGTGACTTGCCCAAGGTCACACAGCTAGTGTGTCATGTGTCTGAGGCTGGATTTGAACTCAGGTCCTCCTGACTCCAGGGCCGGTGCTCTATTCATTGAGCCACCTAGCTACCCCAAGGGATTCTTATTTCACTGTATGAGGTAGAAATACTGACCCTAAGTTGTCCTGTTGCAGAATTTTCTTTGTTCAGGAGTCCCATAAATATTTCCTTCAAAATGTTTTGTGATGGAGCGATATCCATGAGCATGAAAATACTCTGCCAAATTGGATATTTCTCTCTCCAAGCTTGGATTAGAAAAAAAAATTAACTAATTTTAAAAAGATATTTGCTTTGTATATATTACTTTATTTACATTTTATATGCCAAAGGGAAGGGAAAAGGAGGGGAAAGAAAGGGAGTGCAGGGGAGGGGAAGGAAGGGGAGGGGGCCAAGGCCATACACCTTTGGTTATCACCTACATTAAGATATTAGGAAGAAGAGTCAGTGAAGGAGAGAGTGGTTAAACAGATAAGCGGAGAACCAAGAGAATTCTAAGCAAGACCTTTGACTGTAAATCTGCTGTGAATTCTTCATGATTCACTAGCATATTGAATGTTAATCTATGCTGCCAGCACACACATGAATGACCTGTAGTATAGGTGATATAGCACTGCAAGGGACTACAAGGCCCCAGGGCTATGAAGAAACATTAAACAGGTGCAAAGATCTATAGCCAACCTCTGAGGTGAAGAGTCTAACATTCAGACGTTATATAGGAAGTCACAGGTATGAAATCCAGAAGGAAGCAGCCAGGTCCACAAACATATAGAAAATATGGAAGAGTTGGGAAGGAGCAAGAAAAGGAAAGAGAAAGCAGGTACTTTTACCTGAAAACACTCAGAAGTACAGGTCGAGAAGTCTGATGTCAGAAAACATCACATTACCTGGGGCAGGGGTGAGAGAGGGAAAAGGGGTGGGGGGGAGAAGACCATTGGCAGTATTAGAGTACAAGATAAGGTTTCAATGCTAAGAATGTCAGAGTTGACTCTCAAAGGCAGTGATCACATTGCTTTGAGACTGGTAAGTCTGGGGCAAGGATGAAATTATCTTATGGATATAGATGAGAAAGGAGGTACAAGACTAAACAAATGATAGGATCACATAAGATAAAATGGACAATTTTGATCACATAAAATTTAAAATTAAAAAGGTTTTGTACAAACAAATTTAAGGAAGTAAAAGTTAGAAGGAAAACGGGTAAGTGGGAGAAATCTTTGCAGCAAGTTTCTCTGATAAAGGTCTTATATTTAACATATATAAGGAACTGTTTCAAATTTATAAGAATAAGAGCCATTCCCCAGGAGCTATATGGTCAAATAATGTGACCGGGCAGTTTTCAAAATAATTAGTCCAGACTGTCAACAACTATATGAAAAATGTTTCAAGTCACAAATAAGGGAACACAAATTAAAGGAACTTTAAGGTTCCATTTCAGACAAAAATGGCAAAAGAGAAAAAATGGTGAGTATTGGAGAGGCTATGGGGAAACAGGTACCCTAGTGCACCACTGATAGAGCTGTGAATTAGTCCAGTTATTCTGGAAAGCAATTTGGAAATGTACCCCCAAAGTTACTAAACTGCGTGCCTTTTGAACCACTATTAGGTTTATACTTTCAAAGAATTCAAAGAAAGAAAAGGATTTATATGCCTAAAAATATTTGTAGCATCTCTTTTCATGGTAGCCAAGAACTGGAACTTAACAAGGTGTCCTCCTATTGGGGAATGGCTAAAAAAATTGTGATACATGAATACGATGAAATATTATTATGCTTTAGAAAATTATAAAATTAGCAGTTTCAGAGGAAACTGGGAAGACCTCTACAACTTATGCAGAATGAAGGGAGTGGAACTTGAAGAAAAATATATGCAATGACATTATAATAAGGAAAACAGCATTTATTAAGCTCCTAATTATGTGGCAGGCCCTATTCTGAGTGTTTCACAAAATTATCTCATTTGACTATAGAGAAAAACAATAGTGAAAGCCTTTAGAACTCAGATCAACACAGTGGTAAAACAAGAGTCCAAAAGAATGAAGATGAAACAGGGCACTCACCTCCTGACAAAATTCAGTAAGATGTACATTTTTGGACATGGGCAATGTGGGAGTTTGTTTTGCTTTTTGTTTTGTTTTGCTTTGATTTGATTTGCTCAATGATGGGGATACTGGGAATGGACACATTAATTTATACAACATATATATTCTATAATATGGTTCATTTATTTAAATATAAGCTATGGCTGTGCAGTGATATTACCCTGAATTAAAACTCAGGCACAATTAAAACACACTGCCCAATGGGGGTGCTGAAAATATAATGCATCATCTTATTACTTAAAAAAAGAATGTTTTAATGTATTTAGTAGAGTAGGACTAATATTGATATTACTGATATTGTGAATGAATGAGGAGTATTTGGTAAAAAGAAGAGTAATGTATTAAGTGCACAGTATTTAAAATGAACATCATTTGTGTTTTTTTAGTGACTGTATACATATATGTTGTGTAATGCAAACAATTTTTCAAAGAGAGAGAGGGTGAGCTATAGGCCAGCTACCCCTTTAGGGGCTGTGGAACAGGAAAGGGTTCCCCAGACCCCAAGGATCAACTAAGCAGAAGACCCGAGTGAGGTGAATGAAGCCCTTTTCTAGCACTATTCTTAACTGCACTGTTATTGCCAAGGATTCGTGGCACAGGAGAACATCTAAGATGGCTAAAAGGCATCAAAAATGGCAGAAAGTAGGATGAGGACCAAGATTAAGCCCCAAGGTCCACAGAAGTCCACTCATGGTAGAAGGCTGTATGGTGCCCTAAAGGAGTGGTTGCACAAATCATACTTAAGATACTAGGTGTAACCCTAGGGTGAGGAAACTATACATTTACTACTCATGTTAGCTCTGAGCTCCTACTGGTATACTTCAACTAAAATCAGGTAAGATTAACATGTTAACTCTTAACCATGAAATATTACTACACATAATGCAAAGTAAGAATCATCCCAACATAACATGATAATCCACCCATAGATCTGGAAAATCTGAAAAAACTCTCCCAACAAACAGATCTGTGGAGGGGCATGAACTTACAGAAACTTAGCAGTGGGATGGCCTATGATTAAGAAGTCCATGTGCCCAGGACAACTCACAACTCTGAACTGCAGGCATTGATATCCTTGATCTCTTTAGGAAATGTTTTCTGGTTGGAACTATTCTCCTGCTACTCTTGGGCCACAACAATAGTGTCAAGTCCTTTGTTTGTTTGTTTTTTTCTTTCTACAAAAGGTAGTCTTAAGCCTGAGATCTACAGTTTTCCAAGTCTACCCTTGGCTGGGTACTGTGGCATTTCACATTTTCAGTGAAAACCAATTACCTTAAGTCTAGGTTCTAAGAAGCTATTTTGGGTCTGTTCTGTTGGACACAAGGCACTTTTCCTTTGAAAGTCATAAGGGAGAAATAAAGGACAAGGGTAGGGAAGCCTTTGAAGGGTTTTCCTTCTCTCAAGTTACAGATGGTTCCAGATGCCAAGGCAGCTTTTCCCCGGTCAGCTCTTCAAGTTCCAGAGAATTCTGATTTTTCCAATCAACCCACAGCATAAACTTTCCTCCAAATCAGATCATCTTCCCACATAGCTGCAGACACTGTTTGTCCCTGATTAGTTTTTCTCATCTGTGTTCATCTCAAAGCAACTGCCTTTTATCTTCTTTTGCCTCTACTCCTTTGGATTCTGCCTTCTGGATGAAACTTCTAATTCTGCTTTCTGTCATCTAATCCACTGGCTTCTCGTCTCCCTTCTCATGACCTCCTCATGCTTCATGAACAACCCACATATGTCTCAGGTTGGGAACTCCCAAATTCACATTTCTATTAGTTCTTTGATTTAGCGTTTCCTGGTAATAAACTTCCAAGTCCTAAAGGAATAATTTCTTACTATATAGGAAAGTCATCTTACACCTTCTCCTTGTTATGGAGTCCATAAGGTTAAAACTATTTTCATAACAACACTGATTTGCCTATTCAAATATTCCCTCTGTTTTCAACTACATAGCTATGTTAGGCTGGATTTTCTTCACATAGTTCAACCAAAACAATATATCACAACAGACTGAAAGCAGAAGCAGGTCTGAGAATCCAGCTGTCTTTTTTTAAGCCAGACATTTAAGAAATTTTCAAAAATACATGGAACAATGACACCCTTCACTGAATTTTCCTTGTTTTGGAAAATAGTTATTTTTCATAAAAATATGCTATAATTTATGGTGACATGTGATGGGTTTATTGTTATTTTAAAGTTATCTGTTTGAAATGATGTGAAATAAAAATCTTTTTGTTCTAAAGTAAAAAAATATATTAGATGATATTGTCACAAGTGGAGAGAGGGGGGATAATTCTTAATCAAGCAAGGAATAGAGATTAAATAAGTAAAAAGCACTAAAGATAAAATAAGTATCTTTCAATATATGAACTTGAAAAGTTTTTGCACAAACAAAATCAATGCTGCTAAAACAAGAAAGGAAACTGTCAGGTGGATTAAAATCTTTGCAGCAAATATCTCTGATGAGAGTCTGATATCCAAGGCATCTAGGGAACTAATATAAATCTATAAGACCAAGAACTATTCTCCAATGAACAAATGATAAAAAGGATACAGATATAAAATTCTCAAAAAAGAACAGATTTGCAAATGATTAGTCATCATATTAAAGAGTATTCCAAAGCATTAAAGAGATAAGCAAATCAAAACAAGCCACAAGTTTTATCTCACACTAGAAATCTGGCAAAGATAACAAAAGATGGTAATATTTAGTGCTGAAGGGGTTGGTAGGAACACAGGTACATTACTTCATTGTTGATGGAATTGTGAATTGGTCCAACAATTCTGAAAAGCAATTTAAAATTATACTAGAAGAGTATCTAAGTATCTATGCCATTTTCTCCAGAGATATCACTGTATATATATATATATATATATGTATATATATATATATATATATATACATATATACATATATACACACACACACACACACACACCTCAAGGAAGTTAAAAATAGAGAAAGAAATGTCTCATAAATACTAAACTATTCACAGAAGCCCTTTTTGTGGTAACAAAGAACTGAAAATAAAGTTTATGCCAATCAAGAGGAGAGCTAAATAAAGGAACATGAATGTAATGTAATATTACTTCACTGAAAGGAATGATGAATATGAAGTTTTCAGAGAAGCACTGGCATACTTATATGAACAGATAAATTCAGAGTAAAGTAAGAAGAACTAGGAAAGCAACAGAAACAAAGACGACAACATTGTAAATGGAGAGAACAAAAAATAAAACTAAAGAAGATGCAGTTATATTGTGCAAGTATGACTCCTAAGATCAGTTAACAGAACATACCTCTCTCCTTACAAAGGTAGGAGACTACAGGTATGGAATATTGCATATAGTGTCGTATATGACTAATATGCTGGTTAGTTTTACAAAACTAACTTTTTCCTCTTTTTTTAAATCTTAGTTATAAGAGATGGTTTGTTTGGGAAGGGAGAGAGAAAGATACATTTAAAAATTAGTATGGTATAAAAATAAAAGACTTTAGCAAAAAAGGAAAGATAAAAATAAAAACAAAAAAACTCAAATTCTTCCTGATCTGTCTCATTCTCTCAAAGTCAACCTTCGTTCTGTGAAAGTGAGTATTATAAGACCAATTTTAATCTCTTTATGTATTAGGGGCAAATGTGTTAAACTCCTGAGTAGCCTGGAAACAAGTCCTGAATTTAGAGTCAGAGGAAATTTGGATTCAAATCCCAACTTTTTTTTTTTTTTAAAGCAATTGGGGTTAAGTAACTTGCTCAAGGTTACACGGCTAGTCATTATTTATGTGTGGGTGCTCATTTTCTGAGGCCGGATCTGATCTCGGGTCATCCCAACTCCGAGGCCGGCGCTCTTACTCACTGCACCACCTAGCCGCCCCTTTAGGGCAATTGGGGTTAAGTAACTTGCCCAAGGTTACACGGCTAGGTTTTTCTTCGTGTGGATTAAGTGTCGGAGGCCGGCTCCGAGCTCAGGTCCTTCTGATTCCAGGGCCGGCGCTCTATTCACTGCGCCACCTAGCCGCCCCCCCAACTTTCTTAATACATGTGTGACCTAGGCTAAGACACCTCCCCTTTCTGTGCCTCAATTTCCTTATCTGTAAAATAATGGTGGTCTACAGGGCCCTTTACCTACAATTCAATTTAATCATACAAGCATTTTATTAAACACCTACTCTGAATGAGGTGCTCTGCCAAGTGTTAGACAAAAACAAAAACAAAAAAAGCCCCTGACTTTAAAGAACTTTTATCATTGATTTCATAAATCTAACAGTCCTGTGATTATCAGGGAATGTTACCTAACTTTTTGACTTGTTTGTAAAACATACCACTTTAAATGGGGAGGAGGGAAAGGGGAACGGCACAAAGTAAGGCTACTAGGGGAAGACAAGGAGCACAGCAATGAAGAAACTCAGATTTTTCAGCCTTGGGAACCTTGGATCTGATCCATGCTCATTAGCCCTGAACTGGGAAACACCAGGTTGCAGTGTATTTCCCAAGAGTTGCTTTCCTTGATGCATAATTTTAAGACTTGATGGCTGCCAGCTCTACAGAGAGCAATGAGAGACTTTCACTGTTAGCTTTGCTCTTGGTCGAGTATCTGCTGACTGTTAAAAATAGCTATCTTCACTTCCACAACTTCCCCTTAATAAGTTAATCTTAAACCAGTGCCTACAGATTTTCTTTCTCTACACTGTACCCCCTCCTCGCCCCCACTTTAGCTGTAATTTAGTGCAGCATGAGATGAAACCCATGAAGATTTTATGAGGCACTGAAATTCTATATAAGAAGATAGTACAAAAATAGAACTGTGGCCTTTGTCAACACCAATATGGTAGAACCAAGAAAAAAGTGTCTGATGGAGCTGTAATTTCAAAGAAAAAGTTAGGCTTTTATAATTTGACCCTTGCCTTGGTAAAAAGTCTTTTCGAGGAGCGCCCTCTGGGATCAACAGTCCTTAAGCAGACAAAGCCAAGATCAACCAACCCTCTGCCAAACTGTGGCAAAGGCAACCTTCTTTACTGTGTGCTCTAGTTTTTGGCATCCCTATCTGTCCTGAGGCCCCATCCTCACTCCCCTAGCTGTCATTATCCTTCCAAAGTAAGAGCTAATAAAGGTTTAAGATCATGGGACCACTAGAAATATTCACATTTTAATGGAGACCCTGGAAGACTGAAAAACTTTAAAACTCTAATGAATTCCTAATGGTAGCATTTCAGACATTTGGTAAGGCAGGGAAGCATTTAGGGCAGGGAAGCATGGCAAAACTCCCCTGCATACTTGGAATCAGGCTAGTTTTTGGAGAACCAACTGATTTAAATAAGGGAATTGTTAGGGTTGGGCCAATACTACAGGACTGTTAGTGAACAGGAGAAAGGATTTTAATGATAGAGAACAGAGAAAAGGACTGTGGGTGTAAATTGTGTCATTTAAGTTATTGATAAGTGGATAATTTTGATTATTACTGTAAAATTGATAAAATTTGCATTAATAAAATCATGTTAGAATGGGAAGTAAAAATCATCTAGCAAAAAATTTTACTGAAAATTTATCTGACAAAGATGTAGTATCTAAGATATTAAGGGAATTAATACATATATGTAAGAATAAGACATATTCTCTCAGTAGATAAATGGTCAAAGGATAGGATCAGGCAATTCCCAAAAAAGAAATGGCAAGCTCTCAGAAACCATATTAAAAAAATGTTCCAAATCATTAATATAATAAGAGAAATTATAATTAAAGCAAACCTAAGGTTTCACCTTACACCCATCAGATGTCAAGAAAATCCCAAACGGGGTCATGAAGAGTCAAGTCAAATAGGACATGACTTAAGAACAGCAAAAGGCAATTGGTGGCAAGGTGGATAGAGTGCTGAGCCTTAAGTCTAGAAGACTCATCTTCCTGAGTTCATATTCAGCTTCAGATACTTACTAGCTATGTGATCCTGGGCAAGTCACTTAATTCTTATTTGCCTGTTTCCTCATCTAAAAAACAAACCTTAGAAGGAAATGGCAAACCACTCTCTAGTATCTTTGCCAAGAAAACCCCAAATGGAGTCACAACTGAACTGCAAACAAAATAAATTGTGGTACACAAATATAATGGAATATGACTGTGCTATAAGAAATAATGAATGTGATGAATACAGAGAAGCATGGAAAGATCTACATCAATTGATGCTGAGTAAAGTAAGCCAGAGTCAGGAGAACAATATACATATAAATGGAAAGAACACACACACACACACACACACCCACCCCATTACAAAAAACAAGCGGGGCTTTACGGAAGCAATATGAGAGGATGCTCCCAACCCTTCAGAGGCCCAGATGGTACACACTTATGTTTTCTTTTTCAATGAATTGATCAGTTGTGCTGTTTTTTTCCTCTTTTCTGTTTTGTCTTAAAAATATTAGGCACAATATAACTGTTCATTCCCTTGCCCCCCTACCCCTTCCAATCAGTTGCCAGATTTGGCCAAGTCTACCTCTACCCATCTATCTGTCCCTTTTCTGTATTTTCATGGCCAACGTCTTAGGGTTCAGTTCTTACCTCTCACTTGGGCTATTTCAATGGCCTTATAATTGGGACTCTTGGCTTCCTGTGTCTCTCCTCTGTAGTGTTTCCTCCACACAACTGCCAAAAGTCTCCTCAAAATACAAATGTGACCATGTCACTATCAATCTGACCAATTTGCTATTCCCTGAACTTGGGATTCTACCTCTCCTGAATCCATGGTCTTGCATAGGCTGTTCCCATGCCTGTAATACAATACATCAACTCTTATCTCTTGGAAATCCTAGCTTTCTTCAAGGTTCAGTTCCAGTGCCATCTCCTTTAGAAAGCTTTTCCAGATCCCTCTTTCCCTAGTGTTAGTGGTCTCCTTCCTTCTCCTTAAATTATCCTAAATATACATATATTTACATGTTGCATTCCATTAGAAAAGAAGCTTCCTGAGGGCAGAGACTGGTTTGTCTTTTTGTCTTTGCATTCTTAGTACCCAGAACAGTGCTTTTACAAAGCAGGGGCTTTAATAATGACTTGTTTGGATTGTTTTGTATTGAACTAAAGAGATCAAAACAGTGTTAGGTGGGTGCCTTGTAGAGACTCCTAAGCTCTAAAAAGATCTCTGACCCACACAAGTCACAAGGGTGAAGTAACTTGCCTGGGGGCATGGCATGTGCCAGTACCAGAACTCAAACCCAGAACTTAACTCAGGTACTCAAAGAATTTAGAGCTAGAAGTGACCTTAGAGACCATGACATTCTTTTTATTTTTCAGATAAAAAAAAAAAAGAGGACAGGAGGGCAGAGTCAAGATGCCAGTGTAAAGACAGTAAACTGCTAAATTCTGCCAACATTCTCTTCCAAGCAACTTTAAAATAATGTGTCAGATAGAATTCTGGAGTATAGCTAATAAAAGGTCACAGTGAAACATTTTTCCAGTCCAAGACAACTTGGAAGGCTTGTAGGAGAGGTCTGTGACACCAGTGTGGAGGCTAGCCCAAAAGAGCAAGCAATGATAACACCAAAAGTGGTCACTAGAGGTGGCTGCAGCAAGAGTAGAAACAGCAGCAACAGCTGTGAGAGTGCTCAGCCCAGAGGTGTCTAAGGGTATGGGACAACTAGTCAAAAAGACTACCCCGAGTTGATGCCAGGTGCAGGTCACAAAGGAGCAGGGGTCCTGGGCCCACTAGCAGGAATGCTAATGCTTGTGGCTACCGAGGAATGGGGCCCTTACACCAGAGAGCAGACCAGGACACCACCACCAAGGAAGTACTTGAAAACTTGCAGATCCCTCAGAACTGGCTCTGAAAACAGCAGTACAAAAAAGCTTAAAGCTTGGAAGGTGCTTTCCCATTGCCAAGTGAGAAAAACCCAACTTTAACATACAGTATAAGGTCAAGAAATAGGCTAGAAAAATGGGCAAATAATAAAAGAAAAAGAACTTGACCATAACAGCAACAGAGAAACCAAGACATAAACTCAGAAGACACCAATATGAAACCAGCTACAAGGAGAGCCTCAAAGAAAAATACTATTTGGAACCAAGAACAGCAAGAAATCCTGGAAAAGTTTTTAAAAAGAGAGAAAGATGAATAGTAGAGGAAAAATTGGAAAAAAAGTGAGTAATGCTAGAAAATTATGAAAAAAGAATTAGGGGCAGCTAGGTGGTGCAGTGAATAGAGCACCAGCCCTAGAGTTAGGAGGAAATCAGTTCAAATACAGCCTTAGACACCTGACACTTACTAGCTATGTGACCTTGGGTAAGGTTACTTAACCCCAATTACCTTGCTTTCCTCCCTCCAAAAAAAAAAAAAAAAGGAACAGGTTGGTAAAAGGACACCCCCCCCCAAAAAAATACTGAAGAGAATGACACCTTAAAAAAATAGAATTGGCTGAATGATAAAAGAGGCACAAAAATTTAATAAAGAAAAGGCCAGAATTGGCTAAGTGGAAAATGAGATACAAAAGCTCACTGAAGAAAAGAACTTAAAAATCAGAATTGGGCAAGTAGAAGCTGATGAGATATGAAGAGATAAGAAAAAGTCAAAAGAATGACAAATAGAAGAAAATGTGAAATATCTCATCAGAAAAACAAGTGATGGGGCGGCTAGGTGGAGCAGTGAGTAGAGTGCTGGCCCTGGAGTCAGAAGGACCTGAGTTTGGATCCGGCCTCAGACACTTAATCCACCCAAACAAAAAAACCTAGCCATGTGACGTTGGGCAAGTTACTTAACCCCAATTGCCCTCCAAAAAGAAAAAGAAAAAGAAAAACAAGTGACCTGGAAAATAAGATTGAGGAAAGATAACTTAAGAATTATTGGACTACCTGAAAGCCATGACAAAAAAAAAAAAATAGCCTAGACATTAAGAAATAAAGAAAAATGGCCTCAACATCTTAGATCCAAAGAGTAAAACAACAATGGAAAGAATCCAATCACCTCCTGAAAGAAATCCCAAAATAAAAACTCTCAGGAATATTATAGCCAAATTCCAGAGCTCCAAGGTAAGGAAAAATACTGCAAGCAGCCAGAAAGAAATCATTCAAATATCATGGAGCCATGGTCAGGATAACACAAGATTGAGCAGTTTCTGTGTTTAAAGGACTTTGAATACAATATTCTAAAACACAAAGGAACTAGGATTACAACCAAGAATGACCTATCCAGCAAAACTAAGAATAATCCTTCAAGGGGGAAAGTGGATATTTAATGAAATAGAGGACTTCCAAGCATTTCTGATGAAACAAAACAAAACAAGCTACAAGGAGAGAACTGAACTGAAAAACAGAACTGAATAGAAAATTTGACATTCAGACTCAAGAAGCATAAAAAAAGCAAACATGAAAGAGAAATCATAAGGGATGCAATAAAGTTAAACTATTTATTCCTTTATGGGAAGATGGTACATGTAACTCCTAAGAACTTTATTATTAAGGTAGTTAGAAGGAGTACACATAGTCATGAACTCAAAGTAAAAGCATAAATAGATCTAATTAAAAATATTCAGGGAAACTACATTTTGCTAAAAGGTACCATAGACAATGAAGCAATATATAAAAAAAAATTTTACAGCAAGTTTCTCTGGAAAAGGCCTCATTTCTCAAAAATACATGGAACTGAGTCAAATTTATAAAACATTAAGAGCTATTCCCCAACTGATAAATGGTTAAAGGATATGAACAAGTAGTTTTCAAAATCAAAGATAACTATAGTCATATGAAAAAGTGCTCAAAATCACCACTGATTAAAGAAATGCAAATTAAAACAATTCTGAGGTACTATCTCACACCTATTAGATTGGCTAATGTGATAAAAAAAAAAGAAAAGGCAAATGATAAATGCTGAAAAGGATGTGTAAACTTAGGGGCATTAATGAACTCTTGGTAAAGTTCTGAACTAGTTCAACCATTCTGGAGAACAATTTGGGAATATGCCCAAAGGGTTATAAAACTGTGCATCACACCCTTGATCCAGCAATACCACTCCTATGTCTGTATCCCAAAGAGAGCAAAGAAAAAGTACATGTACAAAAATATTTCTAGCAGCTCTTTTTGTGGTGGCAAAGAATTGGAAACTGAGGGGATACTCACCAAGTGGGGAATGGCTAAACAAATTGTGCTATATGGTTGTGATGGAATACTTTGTTCTTGTTCAGTCATGTTCAACTTTTCATGACTCCATTTGGGGTTTTCTTGGCAAAGATACTGGAATAGTTTGCTATTTCTTCTCTAGCTCATCTTACAGATGAAGAAACTGAGGTAAACAAGGTTAAGTGATTTGTCCAGGGTGGCCCAGCTAGTGTCTGAGGTTCAATTTGAACTCTGGAAGAGGAGTCTTCCTGACTCCAGGTCCACCACTCTAACATACCCCCTAGCTGCCCCAATGGAATATTATTGTGCTGTAAGAAATAATGACCAGGATGTTTAAAAACAAAACAAACAAAAACAACAAGAAAAAACCCTGGTTAGAGCTATATAAATTGATGCAGAGTAAAGTGAGTAGAACCAGATCACTGTACACACTAACAGCAATCAACTGTGAAAGACTTAGCTACTCTGATGAATTCAACGATCCAAGACAATTCTGAAGGACTCATGATAAAAAAAAAATGCTATCCACCTTCAGAGAGAGTACTGATGAACTCTGAGTATAAACTGAAGGATAGACTTTTTCTTGGCTTTTTTTTTGGCAGTATGTCTAACAGAAATGTTTTGCATGATATCACATGTATAATTTATATATTGCTTGCCTTCACAGTGGGTGGTGGAGGGGCTGGAGGGAGAACTTGGAACTAAAAAAAAATTTTTTTTTGCTTTTTTTTTAAGGGGCAATTGGGATTAAGTGACTTGCCTAGGGTCACACAGCTAGTGGTAAGTGTATGAGGCTGGATTTGAACTCAGGTCCTACTGACTCCAGGGCCAGTGCTCTATTCGTTGTGACACCTAGCTGCCCCTAAAAAAAATTTTTTTTTAAAGAATGCTGAAAATAAGTAATTTTTTAAAAAGTAAACAGAGAGCAAAGTGCATGAAGTAACTTGTCCAAGGCTGTGTGGCTATTTTCACATTTTTGAGGTTAGAATTAAACTCAGGTCTTCCTAACCCCTAGCAAGATGGCTTTTTAAAACATGATCTATTGCTACTACAGTTTTTCAAATAGAGAAGTAGAGCATGTCCTGTTCTGAACAGGTGGGCTGGAGCACCTACTTTAAGTGTTGATGTTACTAGAGGATAGTGTTTCATCTCCTATGCCTCAAGATTGGCCACATTAGAGAATACATTTGAAGAATTCTCTGCATACTATAGTTCAGGATTTTTTTCCCACCAAAAAGAAAATTACATGAAAGAAAAAAAACGTAATGTCATATATAATTTAATATTCTGATTCACAAGTCACAATATTATTCCATTACAGCAAATAGGAATTTAAATCATTCAAAATGTCTTTCATTGGAGAACAAATTATCATTCTGCTAGGAGAGAAATCAGTCTTCAGAAGAGGCCATTCATAATAAATTACAATCTTCTCAAACCAAGAATGTGGGTCATCTTGGCACTTATCCCTTTGCAGTGTTAAGTGATATGCTAAGTGTTAGAGCAAAATGTCCTTAGAAAGGGCATCAGAGCATCACAAGAGGCATATTTATAGAATCTGAATTTTATATTTAGGACTTTAGAGCTCATCCATCCTCATTTTATAAAGATACTGAGGCTCAGTATCATGAAGTGGCTCACCCACAATTCCAATGCAGGACAATTTGATAAAACCAATTGGTAGCTTGTTGGACCTGGCATTCCTTGTCCCCATCCCAACAAAACCTTTACTGGTGGAGATTATATAGTGGACCGTTTTGTGTTGCTGAATCTCTTGTGGCTAGAAATATCAAATCACCAACATTTGTAACAACGTTTATAAGTAATTCTTTGTTTTTAAGTATGTGGCTGCAGCAGGAACAAGATCTTATTTAGAAAAATACTTGACTAAGTCTAACTGTGTACTTGTTAAAAAAAAAAATCTAATTTTTTTTTTCCTGTATCTCCTTCATTTAAGAATATGTCTCTTCTGGGGCGGCTAGGTGGGGCAGTGAGTAGAGCGTCGGCCCTGAAGTCAGAAGGACCTGAGTTCGGATCCGGCCTCAGACACTTAACGCACACATAAACAAAAACCTAGCCATGTGACCTTGGGCAAGTTACTTAACCCCAATTGCCCTCCAAAAAAGAAAAAAAAAAGAATATGTCTCTTCCCTCTCCCTTCTCCAGGTAAACTCTTCCTTGTGACAAACATTTTAAAAAAGAAATTCTGCAAAATCAACCAAGATATCAACTGTTTTTGACAATATATTCAATATTCCACCACCCCTATGCTCCCATCCACATATACACATACACACCTGCAAAATGGGAAGGGAAGTGCATTTTTCTCAGGCCAAGTATTCCCTAGAGTACGTAGTAGATCACAAGCTCTCTTGGTGTGCTGGAATGTCCTTCTCAAGAGCCAAGGGCCCACACTTCAGTGCTTAGACCTTTATGAACTTTATGAACTTCACAAATCCAAGATGAGCTGCAGCTCTCTCTGTGATTCCTGAAGGGGACTTGGAGAGCATGACTGTATCCCAGGAGTCCAGTAAGGCATGGCCTAACTGTGGTGACACTGGTGTGAATACCTACTAGATGGTGCAGGACAAGAGAAATGGGGAGATGCAGATTCTAGGCCAGGTTCTACCTCTCATAACTATGAGGGCGGTTAACGCTTTTCTTTGAGTTTTATCAGTCATAACTACAACAGCTCACATTTATAGGCCTTTTCAGGTTTGCAAAATACTTTATATGTGTCATCTCATTGGTTCCACCTTTAGCACAATAGCTGGTTGTGTCAAATAAGAGTGCATGTGAAAACATTCCAAAAACTGTCATGCGCCACACAAATGTTAAGATCATTTCCAACTTGGGGCGAATAGAGTCAGGAGAACCTGAGTTCAAATCCGGCCTCAGACACTTAACACTTACTAGCCGTGTGAGCTTGGGCAAGTCACTTAACCCCAATTGTCCTGCCCTCCCCCCTCCAAAAAAAAAAAAAAGATTATTTCCAAATTTATCACTAAAGCATAGTAACAGACAGGAAGTTAAGACTTACTTAGTAAGATACTCTGAGACAAAAGTAGTGTAGAAGGTACTCTGCTGAAAACCTTGGTTCAAATCCTGTTTCTGACATGAGCTCTGTGATAACAGACAAGTTGTTTAATGTCAGACCCTGTTCCTTCATCTTTAAAATCGGAATATCTGTAGCACTAAACCCTAAGAGTTATGACTAGGTTGAGCTGATGTAGAGTAAGTACTCTGCAAATTCTAAAATATTATATGAGTCAGTTATTATATAACCTGAAAGTAATTTAAGATGGGAACCAAATGAAAATGCAACAATCTTTAAAGAGAATGCCAGGAGAGTGAATAATTAAGTATTACTATCAACTGAGTTTCTCTGCAATCAAAAGAATTGTTATCCAGACCATAGAGGAAATTGGTACAACAATAGGAGTGGTGCTTCATTAACGGGGTGTCACTACAGGTAAAGAGCTGACAGGCTGATACTATTCCTGGAGAAAGGAAACTTGTATAGCAGAAATTCCTACTTTGTTTTTTTTGTCCTGGTGGAAACAGTACTGACCAAGCCAAAGGCAAAAAGTTGGTCACTTTTCACCTCTGCACTGTTACCCCATTAGAAAGCTCTTTTGGATGCTGCTACTAAATTGGTCAAAGGAAATGCTGACTGGGTTACATGGACAGCTTTGCTGAGGCCTGCAGGAAACAACCAAAATGGGGTTGCAGTTAGCAATGGCTCATAAGGCTGGATTCTTTGGATGGGGGTGAGCCAGGGCCTGGAACTGGCAAAGAGGCTGTTTCTCCTTACCAGTAGGTCCCAGATACGCATACATCTGGGGAAGAGACACACCAGAAGTCCCAGATGACCAGAAGCACCCTGGACACTCCAGAGGAAGAACAGAGACACCAGCAGGAGGCAGTGAATGTCTGTTTAAGCTGGCCTTTGAATCTTCCAGCACATTAAAAGTGAGCAATACTTTGAGACTGGGATAAAGTGATCTCCCTTCATTTATAAATGTGCTGCTGTGTGCACATCTATGAAGAGGAGCCATTTTCTGTTGGGTTGGAATCAGCGCTACATGATTTTTATTTTTTGGACCATCAGGATTTTCTGCATCAGAAACAACTTGCCTTTTCTAGTCCATTTTCTTCTTCTTTTTTTTTTGGAGGGGGGGAGGGCAGAGCAATTGGAGTTAAGTGACTTGCCCAAGGTCACATGGCTGGTAAGTGTTATGTTCTGAGGCCACATTTGAACTCAGGTCCTCCTGACTCCAGGGCCGGTGCTCTATTCACTGCACCACCTAGCTGCCCCTTAGTCCATTTCCAAATACTCTAACTGCTGAAAGTTGCCAGAAAGCATATGTAGAAAAAAAAAATCTGAAGGTAGTCTCCAGTCTGGCTTCTGGTTGGTTTAGCCACTCCTTAGCACATCAGGTGGTCAATCAATTAATAATTACTTACTCTCCCAAAATATGGTAAACTAAGAAGAATACGAAAGCAAACTCTGAAGGTTAAATTCAGACCATTTATTTGTAAACAGGATAACCCCAGCACATGGCCACACTGGCTGTCACATGCTCTCAATTCCACATCAACTACTCAAAAGAAGCCTTTAAAAAGTTACATGGAACTAATAATTTACGGTTTCTTTCACAAATTGTATTTAACAAGCACTAAGGTAAATAACAGTATCCTAGGTAGTCTGTTATTGCTTATAGACACTGCAGCTTTGGATCCATTGAAATGACCCATTAAATATGCCTGAGTTATCAAACTGCTGCTTAGATCACCTCAGAAACTGGGTAAAAGGCCGGAGGACAGATGCGGTTCTGGCAACACCACACAAGCCACCTTCCAGAACTTAAAAAAGACCTTCCTCATAAAAATTAGTTGATACTGTTAAATTTCATCCAATTTTTTTAAAAAGTTAAAATTGCATCCATAGTACTTCATTTTCTACATAAAAGTTTTTACCCAGTGGATTTTAAGGGCATGTTTGTACACTCCAGCCCATTTTATATTGACTTTGTTTATATCTGCAGCTTGGTAATAACCTGCATATTCTATAAATACATGTAACCAGAAGGGAATGATAAACACATAAACCTCCTGATGGATGACAAAAGCCTTCAGAAAATCAGATCCTGAAGGCAAAGGGTAAAAAGACCATTATAGCACCGCTCATCTGCAAGTAGAAATGGGGCCAAGTGTTCAAAGGCAGCCTCCATGTTTGTGATTATAATTATTCTTGCCCCAGTTTGTATGCCCCCAATTTTAGATTTGAAAAATGGCAAGTATAAAAACTTAGATGTGAAAAGTTGTGACTTTACATAAGGAAGCCATGTCACATTAAAACTGAGGTGACTGGCTGTTCTGAGAATTCAGTTTGTTACAACTGGCTCCAGGTTTGACAGCCTAATGTCACAGATACCAGCACATGGAAGCAGCACATCTTTGCAATTTCATTTGAAGTTTTGAAAATGGCAAATGTTTTTAAAAGCAGATGAATCTACTATATTAACTTCACCTGAAAAAAAAAAGACAGAACCTCAGGGATAAAAGTCTCAGTTATTTCACTCCAGTTACTTTCTATTTATTTTTAAAGTAATTTATCAACATTTTAAGGCATTGATTTATCAACATAGTAAGACTACTAACAATTTAAGAATTTTAGAAAATCCATGCTGTTAAAAATAATCTGGGGTTTTATTTTCCACAATGACTTCAAAAAAAATGTGGCTCTGATACCGCCTCACCCTTGTGATCCATATGGGAACAGGATTCTGCTGTTCACAGACTTCACGTACTACTTTCTGTTTGGTGCTGCAAGTCCAGGAGGCCAGCTCTGACGCAATGTGCAGCTGGGCATGCTTTGACAACATCACTTGAGGTTGGAAGAATGTGTCAGGCACTCCCTCAGGGGATTCTACCTGTGCTTGTTAAACTAAGGTAGCAGTGTGTGAATGGGATGAAGTAAAAGTGACGAATGCCATAGACCACTCAGAAACAAGAGGAACTGCAATTAAAGAAAATAATTTTAACCAGAAAGAAAATAGCCACACAGTAATCCTGAGAAAATTCATTATGGGATAAAACTGATGAAAAGGATGGTTGTTTTTGGAATCATAAATAAATGGGATAGATTAGGGTTTCCAGCCATTCTACTAATTTGAATATAAAATGTGTTCACATTTATAAAAAGATTAAAACCATGCCTACACATTCAATGATTTCACCAGTAAAAGAAAAAGATATTTTCTTGTCCATTATCTGTCAAATTTTATATTCACCATTGATCTTATTAAACAAACCAGTAGAAAGCATTTTTTTTGAGGATCAATTTTCTTCTTAAAAGGTGTTACCCAACACTGTCACCTTTCAAAAAGCTTTGAAGCCTTCTCTATCAAGTTAGGGAGTTGGTTTTTTTTTTTTTTACAGAAAAGGCTTATTAATGTATTTTTTTCCTGACGAATATTTTACAGAGTTAGAGAAGGAGCATTCTGTGGGAATAGTTTTAACATTTTAAGAAATGTTATGTTTGGGAGATTTCTATTAGTAATTAAAGGGAAGTTTAAATATTTTAATAGGTATGTAACAGTCTAAAAATATACTACATCTACAAGACTTTTATATTTTAATTAGTTTTGATTTTTAACACTCTACATAATGCCATTTGACTGCAATTGCTTTTTCTAATCGTCTGTCTCTAATACAGTATGAATCTTCAATGAACCAGAAAACTCCTAAAATGGGCCAGATTATTTCCCTAATAAGAACATTGTGTTGATTCTGAACCCTGCTGAAGACATGAGAATGCTGATCCATTTGCAGTTTTTTCCACTGGTTGGGTTCTTCAGAGTTTTGCAGCCATGAAATTTATGTGTGGTTTCACAAGGGGAAACAGTGGCAGGCCCCGCTTGAATTCCGTCATGTTTTCAATAACTTCTGGCTGTAATTGTGGTAAAAAAGAAACAAGTCTTAGTGTCTTTAACTGAAGAAGTAGATTGTTAACAACATGGAAATATTGTTCTTTTGTACACACAACAGTAAGAACCTCAGGGTTTTCAAAACTGCAGCTAATACAATAGGCCTGATTTCTCCTTCCACAGAGAATGTAGGATAATGGAGATTTCTACATAAACCTATGGTAGTAAGCTTAGCACAGATAATGCCAACTTCTCAAAAGAAGTAGCTGGTCCTCATTGCACAGGAATCATGGCTGAGCTCCCCCCTCATAAAGCTTTTTTTTTTTTTTTTAAAGCAATTGGGGTTAAGTAACTTGCCCAAGGTTACACGGCTAGGTTTTTTTGTTTGTGTGGACTAACGGCTCCGAACTCAGGTCCTTCTGATTCCAGGGCCAGCGCTCTATTCACTGCGCCACCTAGCCGCCCCCTCATAAAGCTTTAAAGAAAGAACACTTCAAACCCCTGGGAGGCATAAAATGGGAGAAGGAACATCCAAACTTCTGGGCTGGGCCAATGAAGAAACTGGGGCCCACAAAACTGAAATTCTAACAATAGCTTGGGATCCCAAGTCACTGGCTGCATAAAATGACAAGTCTCTTTCTTCTTTTGATAATCATCTAGTCTCTTTCTTCTTTTGATAATCATCTAAATACAACATTTTTGGTAAAGATTTAGCTTTCTTACTTGGGGTAAGGCTGGTGCTTGTGTCAAATTTACATCATTTTGACATGGAAACTCTCCAACAACAGGACCTACAAAATAACAACAGTTATGTATCATACAGGTCTTTTTCCTGGCACACCCAGAGCAGTTAAAAAAAAATCATCAAGTTTCTAATATAAAACACAATTAAATGTATAGTTTGCTGTAGTTTCTTTTGAACCAAAAATTACAATATTACTATAACCTTAAGATTTATTGCAAAAAAATGTTGCTTTAAAATACAATAAAAATTCTTCAGTTTTTGATGTCAAATACCAGTTTCCGAAATAGGTCTTCTCTGTTCCTTTCCTACTCAGCTGAATGCTCACCCTCTTACTAGAACAAATCAGTGCTTTAGTCTGGGTAGGAGTACCCAAGGTACCTAGGGTATGTCTCCCTGGCAGGATGGTTATAAAAGCTGAGGAGCAATAACCTCAAGCTTCATCCTCTGATCTTCCTATGACAGTGAAGGTCACAACACTGGCATCTCTGATGATTAACCATTCAATTGCTTCAATCAGATAATTAGGAAGCTGTAACATCAAATGTCCTCTCAAGAGTACTTTTCACACCCCAGAAAATACTAAACCAAAACCAAAACAAATAGCTCCCAGCAGTAATAAGTTACTCACTAAAAGTTTTAAACTCGTGCCTTACTTTCTGTAAGGCCCCAAGAGGTGTTCATTTGCATGGTTAGTAAAGAAAATCTGTGTTGCCAAGTGTGAAAGATATTAAAGATTGCCCAAGATGAGAAATGAAACTGGGAACACACCTTTAGGGACGCGATTTGGAGTGCAAATGGAGAAATAAACTACATGGATGGAGAAGACAGAAATATCTCTATCCAATGGAAGCTCTATATTTTTTACCATGTTTTAATGTCAAGCCATAAATGAGCATGAATTCACAAGCTTAGAGCTTGAAGGAGAAAACATATCTTGCATTACACAAAGTAGGCATCTGATTAATCTGATGGAGTGAATTTTAGTGAGTCAGAATTTTAATGAAATTTATCAACATAAACCAAGAACACTGATAACTACACTTTTCCAGGGTTCACTGATGCAGGATACATCTTCACTAGGGGTCTTGATGAATGGTGGCCTCGTCATTTTTGGGGAGAAAGTTGTCATAAACCTGTGTACAAGGCTGTCTTATGCTAATTATGTCCTAATTGTTATCCACAACTATTAAAGACACTATACTGATTACAGAAAAATTATATTCCTGGGGGGTTAAATTGAAACATTCACAATCTACATACATGAGCCTCTTTTCTATCAGGTCCATTCTAATAGTCTCAAAGCCCCAGATACTCCCACCCCTCCTTCCACTCCATAGCACAAAATGAAGGATATTATTGTTGGGTTTGGGGCAACCATCCAACCCCCAAGCCATCTGCCTGGAGTTTAGCACAGATGAAATACAAAATAACTGAAGATTACTGAGGCTTTTTAAAAATATAGGTTAAAACATGGAGTAGATATAGTACTTACAGGAATCCATTTCCCTGGCAAGAACATGAACAGATACCTTGTGCCTCCTAGGGGCATCTACAGCCAACATTTCCTGCAAAGAAAAGGCAAAGTCAGCTATTCCCTCTGATAGAGTAAACATATCTGTATGAATAAAAAAAATCAACTGGTTACAAGGCCATGTCAGTATCAATCCTGGAAAACTTCTTCAATAATGTTATAATGTAAGCCAGGAGTAAAGTATGTAGTCTTGATTACAGTGAAGCAGAGACCAAATTATAAAATGCGGAGAAAAAGACTTCTACCATACAATGCATTTTAGCATCATTTTAACATTTTGCCTTAAGGGCAAAAGATGAGACTTAAGCAAAGGGAGAAGTGGTATTTTCAACAAGGCAATTGTTTGACTAGACATGTTCCTTCCTTTCTGTACTAAAACTAATTTTATACTGTACCAATCAAGGGTTTGGCTATTTGGAAAGAAAAGAAACATTAAGTACAAAAAAGGTCAATTCTAGTATTTAGTGAATATGGTCTTACTGTTGGTAGTGACAACCGATCTGAATGCATGAAATTTATATTCTGAAATAAAACACACTTTAAGAAGGTGAGGGGGAAAAAAAAGAATTTTTTATATATTGCTAACTTAAAATATTTTAAAGTCCAAAGGCTCAAAAATGCTAGGTACAAAGCTGGGAATGGTAGAAGGTGTTTTATACAGCTGGTAAGGGTCTGAACTGGAGAAATATACTGATGTCTGTTAGGGAATAAATCAATCAGCAAGTTATCTATTAAATGCCTACTATGTGCCAGGTGCTAGGAGATACAAATACAATGAATGTAATAATTATTACATGCAAGAAGCTTCCATTTTATACACACACACACACACACACACACACACACACACACACACACACACACACATATAGACAAGGGAGAATAAAAAATGAATACAAATTAGCTAAAGGTAGTTTGGAAAAAAGGGTACTAAAAGTTGAAGAAATTGGTCAGTTCTTCATGTGGAAAATAGTATTTAGGTGCTCTTCTTTTTGGCTGTTGTTGCCCATCTTCCTTCAAAATTGAGAATTTTATTTCAACAATCTTAAAGAGTCTCCATTAGGATCAGGCTTGGCATTAAAATATCTCCTTCACATGGTCGGTAACTACAGCATTTTAGCTCTCCACAGAAAATGAGCCTAGTAAAGAGATGATCAGGCAGAAAGTTTGCCACAAAAAGCATCCCCTTCTTCCCTTGCCACCCATTCTCTCCCCAAACCAAGTACAGGCAACCCCTGTGGCAGAGGTAACTACAGAAGGAAAGAAGCATTAGAACTCTCAAGCTATATCTTGAAGGAAGAGTGATTCTATGAGATGAGAAGAGATTCCAAGAATGAATGGGAAGGGCCAGTGCATATTAGCAACACATTTCATAATCTCTAGAAATTCTCATTTTAAATATGATGCTGAAAGGTAAAGACTCTACTCTAAGCACTGTCTAGTAACTTAAACTCCTACACTACCAGGGGAAGGTTATCATGAAAATAGTCAGGTTCCTATCAGAAGCAGGGCAGCTACAAGGCCCTTTAATTCAGAAATATATATGACCATCCTTCAAAGCAGAAAAGAATTTCCAGGATATACGGGCCAGGGATAAGCCTGCTTTGAATCTTTCTTTTTAAAAACCTTTTTTGAACATTTTAAATTAAGTCAAAAATTCTTTAGCAAGCACTTAATTTATGGTCAGTGCTACAGGAACACACACACAAAAAAGACTGCCCCTGTCCTTAAGGAGCTAACAAAACAAACACAGAGAAGGGATACCGGGATGTTATCTCCACTGGGGTGTCCAGAGAAGATCTAAGTCAGGACTCCTTAAACTTTTCCCACTCACGACTCCTTTTCATGCTCTGGCAGTACTCATTGGTGCTGCATGGCATGACAGCATGTGTAGTACAAAGTGTGCATGTCTGGTATTCAGGACCAAAGCTGCAGTGAAGTTGCACGATGGCAACAACGGCAAGCAAAACACCTCAGACTTGATTTTCTATTTTTAGTCATTGCACCTGCAGAAAACCTTTACTGTTGCCAAGTTTTTTGAGATCCCAAATAAACTATAGTGCAAGAAGTGCTGAAAGTGAAGCTACTGCACAGCAGTCTTCCCCCATCAATCCAATGCTCACTGTTTCCCTCCACTAAGGGCCAAAAGTAATTTTAGTTTATTGAATGAATGCTCTTGGACCTTCTGTATTTCTCTCCTTCATCAATGTCAGTGCACTTCTTCTCCAGTCTCTCACATGGGAACACCTCTAAATTTGTCTCATCTCCTGGCAAAGTTTTGACCTACTTAATCTGAGCTCTTGATATTTCTCTCTCAATACCTCCCCTCTGCTAACATATTTTCCCTGGCTGCCATCCTCCCTTGTTCCTTCACCAGTATATTTTCATCATCCTATGGCTAATTTCCACTGCTTGGCATAAGAGGAGGGACTTCCCTTAGCCCCAATCTTCAACAATTCAGAGTCTGACAACTTTGCTTTTGAAAGAAAAGGTTGGGGAGCACCTAACACAAAACAAACATGCTGATGATCCACTGTGCAACACTATCCACATCAAACAAGCTATAATGTAGTTACTTAAATTTTTTTAGTTAGCGTTCTTTTCTGTTGTAAAAAGAAGAAGAAAAGCTACTGTAAGGACATGAGAGAAAGCAGGATTGTGAAATACTTCTCTCTGCATGTATACATGGAAGTATCATTTCTCCAGGTAGTATTTATTAGCACATCTGGTCATTTACTAACTTGATGATGATTCTGTGTGAATTTTAATACATTTATAAAGTACTGAAGTTATGTACATACATAAACCAATAAACTAAAATTACTTTATCTTCATATGTTCTCAATTTTGTAAATACAGTAATTTAATACTACATACTAAGATATAGTAAGGAATGCATATGAAATAAACAATACCTAGAGAAAAATTTAAAGAAATCTTAACTATTTACAAATATGTTTTGATAAATAAGACCAATACTGAGAAATATAACCTTTATTTTTCCTAATGCAATAGATAGTGCAATGGATTTGGAGATGGGAATACTTGAGTTCAAATCCTGACCCAGATGCTTACTAGCTGTGTGACCCTGAACAAGTCATTTGTCCTCTGTCTCAATTTCCTCAACTTTAAAAAAGGGCTAATAACACCACCTACTTCCCAGGGGTGCTGTGAGGATTAAATAAGATAACATTTGTAAAGGGCTTGGCACAAAGCATGACACATAGTATGTGCTAAAAAAATGTTTATTCCTTCCCCCTACACTTTCTAATAATCACAAGACATAATAAGTGAAAGGCAGTATAAAAGCAGCCCAACCAATCACCAACAATTTAACTTCCGTCAAATGTTTCTTTGCATACCAGTAATAATAATAAATCACCACTTAAGATGGCAAGAATATAAGACTGTTTTTCTCTACACGAAACCCCAAAATCACAGAGACAAACCAGACAAAGATGGTTAGGATCTCATCATTTCATAATAAATAACTCCATTCTGTAACTGACACTTTCAGAACTTGAGTCACCAGCTGCTACTTGGAGTATCTATTGTGTAAAGGCAGGACTTATCAATAACCAAAGAGGTATCATTTACTCTGGTGAGAAATATTACAATTTTGAATGGCACCATAAGCATAAACCTTCACAACATTTCTTCTCTCCACTCACACAGCTACCACATCTTGGTGACATAACACCGTTCACAAAGTCTATTTTTGTACGACACTCAATTCATGACACTGAGTATCATCTCAAAGTACATCTCTGATATGACCAACCATGTCATAAAAGAGCCATTCATTTAAAATAAAAATGATGCTCCAAATCCTATAAAATGAAGAAAAAGGGTCCTCCCCAATGCATGAAGTATACGTGGAACATATAAAAATATTAATTTTTTTTATATCTCTACAATAGCCTGAGATGGGCAAAAAGGGGAGAGGAAGAGATGACAAGGGGTTGCTTTCTGCTGTGTTGGGGAGCACAATAAGGCAGGGAGAAAGGGAGCAGCATTGCCAGTGTTTGCTTCCCTGCTGCAGTTACTCAAATCTCATTACTGAAAAATATCCATTACAAAGCAGCTAAGAGTATAATAATATAGAGCCTTAAAAGGCTAATTTTTTAAATAAGGTATAATGGTGTTTCCTTACTACTAAACTTAAGGACTCCCTCATTACGTTAATACTTATTGCACTCACTGGGGTGTGATCATGGGCACACATCACTTCAGTCTCTTCATTTGTAAAACAGGGATAGTACTTATGCTACCTACCTCACAGGGGAGTGAGGAAATCACTTTGTAAACTTTGATGCATTGTAGAAAAAGGAATTATTATTACATAATTAACAGCTGCATAATGCCTGGTAAGGCCTCCAGCATGATGAGTGGATTTCACATGGATGATTTACAGGAAGACATGGAAAAGTCACAAGGTGCAGATGGACTGCAATATACATCACTGGAGATAATATCGATATTGATTACTAAGCAGAATGGTTAGAGCTCATTTTCATGGTGAAGTAGGCATTATTAACATTTTATACTATGATGCTGGGCACTGACATGTTTACAACTTTTATTGATAGGTTTAGGATTAGACCTACAATTTCACCGGGGTAAGGAAAATCCTCCAGGAATATAGTTTAGCACCTTCTCTGACTCTTTTAGACTTATAGAGTTGTTCAGAGCACTGAGAGTGAGGGACCCAGGGGTCACACAGTCAGTAAAGACCAGAGGTGGAACCAGAACTTAGGCGCCCCTGGTTTGGAGAATGGCTTTCTTACCATTGTACCAAGATGTCTATCTTAAAACTTTCACGTAGCAGAGGAATTTGTTTAGAGAGGCTCAGTGGGAACCACACTCGTTTTAAAGATGTTATTCTAATAAATACTGCACACACTTTTACATTCATAGTCTCTGTTAGGTGTAATGTGTTCCTAAAAATGTTATTTTTTTAGTAGAGACTGTATTTTCCCACAGAAATAATGTTACAATGTTTATATTCCCAACGAGGCTTCAAAGTACATCTCTTACATGACCAACCATGTCATAAAAGAAAAGAGCCATTCATTTAAAAAATGATGCACCAAATCTTATAAAATGAAGATAGAAGGGTCCTCCCCATTGCATGAAGTATACATGCAAGAACTCAGGTCCTCCTGACTCCAGGGCTGGTGCTCTATTCACTGGCCACCTAGTCACTCCTGGAAGAATTTTAAAACACTATCTAGGAAGGTTTTGAACTAATGTTTTTCTCTGGAAAAAATTCTGAACAGCCAGATAAGGCACTTAAAATCAATCTCCTGCATTAGAATGTAGTCAATGCTGGAATCATTCTTTCTAAAAATAATTATTACAGCATTTGAAAATCTGAAGGCCTCACTATGAAACTGGGGTAGTATAAATTTTATTATTCCCATTTTTTAAAGATAAGGTCACTGAGAGAAAAAAAAAACCTTAGTAATTTGATTATGCTCACAAAGAGTAATAAAACATTTGCCAGGTATGTGACTCTAGGCAAGTCACTGAACCTTTCTTCATCTCAGAACATCAGCTGTAAAAGGTAGTGGTGCAGGAGAGGGGAGAGGAGGGGACTTGAGACCTCCCCCTCTTGTGGCTCTGAACCAGCAGCTCTTTATGAAGAATATGGGAAACACCACTGCATTTTATCAGCTCCTGAATTCAGTCTTGTTCACCATCTATCTGCTTTTCTCATTCCTTCAACACAACATGGACAGTGGTGTGAAGAGGGGGTAAAATACACAATAAAGACATGAAAGTTGTTTGGAAGAGGCCTTGACTTGGGTGATGGTGGGCCAGTCTATGGGCACACTGTTTGGATTAGATAAAAAACTCAGGATTTGGAGGTTTTTTTCCCTTAATTTAAAAAAAAAATACTATGTGGTAGACTTGCTTATCCTTCCTTTCGTTCTTGCTGCTTGTGTGAGGAGCACATACTCTGAAGCAAATGGATAAAGGCCGCTGAGTGGTCCAGTGACTAAAGCCTTCACAAAACCCAAGTTCAATCTGGCCTCAGACAATCACTAGCTGGATGACTGTTTGCCTCAGTTTCCTCATCTGTAAAATAGGGATAATAACAGCACCCGCCTCCCAGGGCTATTGTGAGGATGCTTAGCATAGTGCCTAACATCTAGCAGGTGCTTAAGAATCTACTGAAAGAGGACACGTAGTAAAGGATCTGTATTGATTTGGCTGTACAGAACAAGTAAACTGAAAATATGTGAAAGAGCAAAAAGCCCACACTGCTCTTGATGGCGTGATATTCACATATGTGTGTGTGTATATATGTCTTATGTGTATGTATATGTGTGCATGCACACACATAGAGACCAATAAAAATTCAAATTACACTCTCTTTCAAACTCCAGATACCTTTGCTGAGAAGTGGCAATTTAAAGACCTCAAACTGTCATTGTAATCTAGAAATAACCACAAACTAGCTTTAGTTTTATACCTATGACATTTTCTAACTAAAATCTATATGTATGCCTGTAACTTACCTTGTAGAACTTGATGATATCATCCTTGCTGAGTGTCTTTAAATATGCAACTTCTGTGTTATCTGGAAATCAATGAAGAAAATAATATGATATCAAAATAAGTTTGGTATATATAAAATGTAGAAAGCTAATATCATCTTCCATGGCATTTCTCTGAACAAAGGGCAAATTTTAAGTGCCGAACCATGGAGAAAATTGTATTAATTAACTCTTCAAAGGTCATGCTGGCTAATATTGAGGAAAAAATATTTTAAAGTCTTTAAAAAGACCTGGGTTTGATACTGTCTCAGTCAAGGCTAAACTAATAGACATTCGTGAGAAAATAAGGATTAGGAGCTTGAAATCTGCTAAGTATGAGGCCATGCTGATGTTTAGTAATTCTTTCAAGTTGTCTCTAGCTCATTCACTCTCTCCTGAATTCTTTACAGCACCTATTCCAAACCCTTTCCATTCTTTCTGAGTCTAATTCTATGATTCCCACCCTCCACCTCCTCAGCAGAAGACAGCATTTTTTTTGGAGGGGGGAAAGTAGGGCAATTGGGGTTAAGTGACTTGCCCAAGGTCACATGGCTACTATTTTGTGTTAAGTTGTTGTAGGCCTCATTTAAACTCAGGTCCTCTTGACTCCAGGGCTGGTGCTCTATTCACTGTACCACCTAGTCGCCCTCAGAAGACTGCATTTAAAAAAACTTCATTTAAGTAATAGAGGCCACACTTTAACTTCCCTTAACCTAGAAATATTTTCATATCTTTATCCTCCTTCTCCCTCCTCCTTCTCTCCTTTTTTAGAGGAAAAATACATTTTCTCCTAGTTCCCAGGATAAAGTCTTCCATCTGTATTTTTGACACTATCTTCTCTATCTACAGTTTTTTTTTTTTGGGGGGGGGGGGGTTTCCTTCTAGCTCCTTGCTCTCTGCCCACAAATCTATACATTTTTGTTGCCATTTGAAAAAAATATTTTTTCAATCCTGCTTCCTCACTCAAGTGGCTGTCTGGTTTGTTACTGATCAATTTGCAAAATTCACTGCCTTTGTTTTCCTCACCTCTTCAGACTTTCACTCTAACCACTACTCAAACCACTTTCCTCAAAAGTCATCCATAACAATGATTAGGAAAGCCTAGCCCGAGACACCAGGGGCCACCCTTCCATTCCCGAAATTCTCTCCTCCCCTCTGGTTTCCGTGACCAGATTCTCCCTCCCAGTTCTCCTCCTTACTCTCCAGCTGTGCCATTCCCCCAAGGCACCATCCTTCCTCCTAAGCCCTGCTCAGAGGCACAGTCTACTTCCACAATTTCCATTCCCATCTGAGTTTAGGCCTTCACTGCTAGAAAAATTACTTTAGTCTTCTAAAGGATCTCACAAGCTGGTTTTCCCTGCCTCAAGATGAGTTCACTACTGCTGAGTAATTCTACTTATAAATCATAGCTCTGATCATGTCTCTCTCCCCTTATCAAGAACTTTTCTCCATTCCTCCCTCACCACTAAAGAGTCTCAACTACTCTGGTCTGGCAACAAGATCTCCATGGCCTGACCCCCGCCCATCTTTCAGGCCTCATCTCTCCTTAGCCAAATGAACCATACACTGCTTCCCCAACATGCCCCATGTTCTCTATCTCTACACTCATTCATTCACAGTTCTTCTCTGCCTCTTATTCCCTTTCCTTCATAACTCCTTCTACCAATATCCTACTTTATCCCTTAAGGTTCAACATAAATACTACCTCTTCCATGAACCATCCCCAGAGAAGTAATGTAAGCGCTCACGATAATGATGACGACTGATAACATTTATGGTCCTTTGAGGTTTGCAAAGTGCTTCACATATCATTTCCTCTGAACCCCACAACAAGCCTCTGGTGGTTGCTATCCTTATTTTCACTTGATAAGAGAGGCAGGAAACAGAACTGAAGGATGTTGAGTGACTTGACCAGGGTCACACAGCCACTCAGTTTCTGAATCAAGATTCCCATTCAGGTTTTGCTAACTCCAAGTCCAATCTCCATCTCCTACCCCCTAGCTGCACTCCTATGGCATTTATCAGACTCTCCACTCTACTGTTGCTACACAGTTATGAATATGGAAACTTATTTCTCCAGAACGTCACATACATGTTTTATTCCCCTTCTTCTGGGAGGGTAATAACAGTGCACCAATCATTTCTGTATCCCCCAGAGCTGATGTGACCTGACCCAAAGGCATACTTTCTACTTCCTAGATCACAAAGTAGGTTCTCTGAGCTGTTATTATTTTTTTAATTTTTAAGTTTCTACTATCACAGCTAAGTGAAATTAATGTATAAAGGCTCCAGTCTAACATATGGGCTATAAATAACTGGCTTCTTCTGCCTTACCTCGGTCAAAATTGTACTGCTGCGAGATGATTTCTCCCCAGTATTTAGCACACTCTGCAGACAGTTTCTTTGGTTTATCTAGCCGACGGATCGCTAAGGCTTGAATGTGTTTCTGGAAGGCCTCCTCATTCATGTCTTCTATAGATTTTTCCATAGATAACAAGAAAGCTTCCACTCTGCTTTCTAAATAGTGAGGTGGTTTTTCTGACTGGATGATAAATCGAAGACCTTGGATGCCATTGGCTCGACGGGGACCACTGAATACAATGTAACCTTCAAAACACAGATGCAAACCATAGTTATAATTCCTGAATTGTAAGAGATTTTAATTTAAATGTGAAAAATCAATGCAATTAACAAGAGCAAAAAAGGATACATTGTGCTTCATGCTGCTCACCTCAAAAAAATTTTTTAGCCATGTGAACATTTTTTATTTCTGAGGATGAAAATGTAGTTCCCAAATTACTTTGAAAAAATGAGCGACTATTCCCATCTCCCCTCCTTTCTTGTACACATAATAGACAGGTCTTTCTCATACTCAGCCTCCTCATTCTTCATTGCTGGCTAGTTCCTTCCACTCAGGCTATATATATGCCTCAGTTACTCCTAGTCTTAAGAAAAGGAAAAGGGACTTCTTTACACCCTCAAAATGTCACCTCTTTTCCTATTCTTTTCACCTTCACATCCCTCAAATAGGCATTAACCTTGCAAGTACCCTGAAAGCTCACCCATTCCCATTTAACATCCATCTCAGCAGAAGGGAAAGAACACTGGTCTTGGACTCGGATCTCCTCTGAATTGTAGCTCTGCTACAGAATCATGTGTGACCCTGGGCATGTGACTGAAGCTCGCTCAGCATCAGTTTCCTACTCTGTAAAATGGGGATAATAATACTTGTACAAACGATCTCACAGAGTTGCCACATGCCATTATCACTATTAATAACAGGAAAATCAAAGGTTCCTAATTACCTAAAGATTATTTTTTCCGTTTTAATCCTCCCTCACCTTTCTTGTTCTTTGCTACTATGTTTTACACCATTCTTCCCTCCCAACGTTTTTTGCTTCAAGAATTTAGTCTTTGATGCTGAGCGAGAAGAGTAGAATTGGAAGAAATTTGTATACAATCACAGACACATCATATGTGTGATGACCAACTATGACAGATTGGACTCTTCTCAGCAATGCAGTGATATAAGTCAATTCCAAAAGTCTCATGAAGGAGAGAGATGCGACATCCAGAGAAATAACTAGAAAGAACTGAGCTTGAATCCTGATGAAAGCAAACTAACTGATCTTTCTCTTTTCATTGTTTGGTTTTATTTCCTCTTTACCATTTTTCATCCCATCTAGTACAATATGCCTTTGTAATTGGACTAATGTCTAATATGAAAGTATTTGCAGATCCTATACTGGACTATATGCTGTCATGGGGGGTGGGGAGAGGGGGGGAAGGGAAATCTGAAACTCAAGGAACTATGGAACTGAATCCTGTAAACTAAAAATAAACAAACAAGTTCATAAAAAAAAAAAAAAAGAATTTAGTCTTCCCCTTGGTTTGCTTCCTACCAAGACTTCTCAGCAAGTCTATCAAAAAAGAGAAATAATAACATTCTCAGACAGTCAGAGTATTCCCTAGGGCTCCATTCTTTCAACCTTTTCTCATCATATACTAAGACCTTTGGCAACATCATCTAATTTCATGGATTTGATCTTCAAAAATGGGTGAAGACACTAAGTCATGTGTTTCTCAACCATCCTTAACTATAAGACACAGCTAATCTTGATCTACAAGAGATTACTGTTGTTACATGTGACCATCCACCTCCCACCTCCATGCCTTTACCTAGCTGTGCTCTATGCCTGGAATCTCTACTCTTCTGTACCTTTTAGAATCCCTTCTTCCCTTCAAGACTTAAGTTCAACTTTCCTGATCCCCCAGGCTATTAATGCCTTTCCCCTTCCCAAACTACTTTTAATTTATTTTATACATGTTCTTATATATGTATATCTCCTCTGATAGAATGTAAACTCTGAGGGCAGGGGCTCAATTCATTTGTGAACTGCATCTCCCTTGCCCAGAACATAGCAGACACTTAAGGGATGCCTTGTATTGGTACAAACTACTGTCAATTCAAGATTAACATAATAAAGAAGGGTTGCTTTCTCTTCCCTTCCTATTCTTCCCCCATTTCATTCTCCCAGGATGGGGAGAAGTACCTCAAATATCTCTTGCCTTTTCCCATATTCAGTTTGTTGAATCTTGCTACTCCTCCTCATATAAAATCTCTCTTTTTATCTTAGCCTAGAATACTTGTTTTTTCTTCCCTGTAATAATGTAATTTACTCGTCACTGGTTTCTTCCACCTTACCTTGGTCAAAATCATTCTGTTGCCAGATGACTCCTCTCTAGTATTTAGCACACTCTGCAGACAGTTTCTTTGGTTTATCTAGCGGACGGATCGCTAAGGCTTGAATGTGTTTCTGGAAGGCCTCCTCACTCACACCCTCTATAGACTTTTCCATGGATAACAAGAGAGCTTCCACTCTGCTTTCTACACAGTGTGCTGTATGGCTCTTCATATCTGACATTACAGATGTTGCCTAAAAGGTGTGCCGGCCATAAGGTTCTACAGCAGTTACCGGGGACTGACGCCCCAAGCCCTCCTTTTAGGGTCCTTATTTCATTTGTGACCTCCTTACAGACAAACCATAAAGCTTCCTTCATCTAGTCTTCCCATCCCTGACTCGGAATCTTTTCTAAAACAGTCTCAAACTCCTTTTCTCATCTCACTAACCTGCCCATCATTTCTTGCTTGTTATTTTCATAAAATTATTCCCAAATGGTAAAATTTAAGGATTAAAGGATACAATTATTTAAACTTTCCATCTCTAAAACTTGATCATATTTACCTAAACAGCTTTTGAAATCTCATGGAAACAGCCTTCTTACACTGCCCAGTATGAACAGATTTTTAGCTCTGAGGACCCTGACTCCATCCTAATTCTGTGGCTGATCTTCACATTCCTAACAAGGAGGTCTAGAAATGATTCAAATGGGATAGTCTCCTTTACAGGCATACCCTTCTTTCTTAGCCTCTAAAGTTCAAAGAAGGGACATGGTTATTGTATTTTTTTTCGGTACAACGTCTGTACTTAAAACATTCTTTCTGACAATGATGATTATTTACCTCACATGAAATTTAGCTTCTTTATTAAATATACCAAATAGGAAGGGAACCCACCTAGCTGTTCCTTGGTACGCAAAGTGTTGAAGCAAGGCTCTGAGATGATCTGGCAGAAGAGTTCCAAAAACATGTTCTCTGAGGTACTCTGCATATCTGTTTGATAATAGATCTCGATACCACAGTTATTGTGAACTTCGTTTCTCTGCTGATAAACAAACCAGCCTCCTAGGAAAAGTTGCAAAAAAGAATGTTAAGACTCCAAAACTCAACTACAATTCCGGTCATTTAAGGAATTACAGACATCATTAGGTAGTGTGAGGGTTGGAAGGAAGCAAAAATCTTCTTATTCTGAAGATGAGAAAAATGAGCCCCAAACAAGTAAAAGGACTGACCCAGAGCCAGGACACAAACCCCAGCTAGTTTCCTAGCTCCAGCAGAATTCTCTTTCCATTATATGATAGTGCCTCATTTCGTTTTTTTTTTTTTTTTTGAGGTTGTTCAATTTGCTGAATTACTTTTTCAATATCAGCCTATAATTACAAAGTGCCAAACTGGGGATGTGAAATCAATTAATTTATCTAAAATAGGGAAATGAGGAAAACTTAGTAAAGGTATATTTACCTTTTGAGTATTTGGCAGCAAGGTGGTGCAGTGGGCAGAGCACTGGACATGGGGTCAGGAAGATCTGAGTTCAAATCTCACCTCTGACACGTATGGCTGTGTGACCACTGGAGCATGTTACTTAATGGCTGTCTACCTCAGTTTCCTCATCTGTAAAATGGTAGTAATAACAGCACCTACTGGGACAGCTGGGTGGCACAGTGAATAGAGCACCAGCCTTGGAGTCACAAGGACCTGAATTCAAATCTGGCCTCAGTCACTTAACACTTACTAGCTGTGTGACCCTGGGCAAGTCACTTAACCCCAATTGCCCTGCCTTCCCCCCTCCAAAAAGACAAAAAAAGAAAAAAAGAGAGAGAAAGAAAAAAAAGAAAAAAAAACAGCACCTACGTCCCAAGGTTGTTGTGACAATCAAATGAGATAATACTGTTAAAGTGCACTGCAAAACTTAAAGCAATCAATAATTTCTAAATCGTGTGTGTATTTGTCATCACCCCTGTAGGGACTGTTTCAGTCATTTTATCTGTATCTATAGCTCCCAGTAAATACTGGACTCTTATATAATACTTGCTGATTGACCAGGATTTCAATAAATGACATGTCCCCATAAAAACGAACAAAAAAAAATACTTAAGGCAATAGATAAATGCTAGCTATTATTATTTTACTCACAAAACATTAATATTCAGGAAAAGTCCACAGATAGTCACACAAAGAAATATATGTGTGCTCCTTTTCAATACAGCATTCTGCAAACTGAAAAGCTGTATATAAATGTGAGCTATAATGGTTATAGGAGAGTTTCAGCAGAAATAACATTAAGAGGCTCTTCTGATTCAGAAAACTATTCTTAAATGGCAAAACTTAAAGACTGAAGTACATTAAGGCACCCCCCAGCTCTAAAACTGTAATCCCATATACTTGATTAATGCCTAAATAATTCTAGGAAGGAAGGTGCACAAATTTGTTCGGGTCATTAATGGGCTCTTTATTGAAATACTTTCTATATTACTTTAGAATTTCAATGGTTTGTTTGGATACATGGTGACAATTCAAGCTTGAGCTCCAACTGCAATCAGGGAAAAACAAATCCTAACGCACAGGGCTCCTCCTTATTCTTCCTTTCCGAAGGCTCGTTTTTTACACAAAACGCTTCTAACTAGATGGGGGCCATTTTTATGTTTACATTTTTCAAGTCTCAAATGATATATTCAAAAGCCTAACTCATTTCCATCTACTTGTCTCTCTGATCATGGTATGTGAAGGAATGAAACAACTATGTGTGAAAGGAACTTCCACAAATCCAAAAGCTTCTCTGAAGTGCTTTCATTTATAGAATGAGACATATTTAGAAAGGGAAAAGGCCTCGGAAATCATCTAAACCAGTCCCTTATTTCAACAGTGAGGGAATATAAGGCCCCAGGAGTTAAAATTACCTGTTCATAGTCACACAGCTAGTATCTGAGCTCGGGCTCAAATCTTGACCCACACTAGCTCCAAGTCCACACCTGTCTACCACACCATAACATTTGTCATAATGGTAAGAAAAGATCTAAAGCATTTTACTGTATAAGCAACAATAGTTAAACTAACTGGTGATATCAAAGCCAACAAATTTCTGAAACCAGTTATTCATTAAATTAAAATAAGTAAAAACCTAAAGGATTAATTTTTAGAGGAAACAATTCTATAGCTATATAGACATTTGTCAAACTTTCAAACCTAAATGAATGCTTTTTCCATGCTATTTTATGCCCTTTGAGAGTATACAAAACAACTATTCTACTGCTCTAAACTAGCTTCCATTATACCACTATGCTAAGAAAGATACTTAATAGGTTTTCCCATCTAAAGAAAGAGTTTTCACCATAAAAATGATGTGGCACAGCAAATTCCAATATAAAAATTATTAGTATTTGCTATAGTTCAATTTCTTATACGGAACATAAGTCACAAGTATATATTTTATCCTCATGTATTGATTGTTTGTGTTAGAACTTGTTCTGCCAGAGACTCTTTTGAGCAACTCATTCTTATACACACAATTTCAATATCTGTAAATAAATGTCATTACATGCTTCACTGGTTTTTAATTCCATCCCCTGACTCTTCTTCCCTCAAGTCATAATCTGCTCCCTCCTGAATCTCTCTGGAACGACATCTCCAGATAAAAATAGAGTTCTACCTGTCTTTAATTTCCTCCCTTTGGAAACATTTGTCCATGCTGGAGTGCTATACTCTTGAGCCAACATGAATCCAAATTTCACTCAATTAAGAAAATATTTATTAAGAACCCAACATGTAGGAGCAGCTAGGTGGCACAGTAAGTAGAGCGCCTGCCCTGGAGTCAGAAGGACCTGAGTTCTGATCCAGTCTCAGACACTTAACACACACAAACAAAATCCAAGCCGTGTGACCTTGGGCAAGTTACTTAACTCCAATTGCCCTCCAAAAAAAAAAGCCCCCCCACCCCCCAAGAACCCAACATGTGCAAGTACTTCACATCTAAATTAATAGAAGGAACTTCTACCATCAATATCCACAAAAAATATCATGCAAATGTAAATTATTTCTGCCTTTATAAAATCAACACCTACTGTCAGGGAGTTGAACTTCTCTGTATCGTACAAGCTGACTTGGAAGGAGAGGTTTAGTATGAGCATGCTCAATAAGAGTGTCTTCAACCATCTGCATAACTCCTAGAGCAGCCTAAAGGGAAAGATACGCATTATTATATTTTGCACAAAAGATATAATGTCTTTGAAAAAGTAATCAGAGTCGATCTGTGCATACTTCTCCCAGGGCAACCCATCCAAAGAAAAATATGCTGATTTTCATATGTGAAACATTCATAAAAATGTATTTCTATTCCTAGCTAAATGCATTTTTATTCAAATAACTATCCAAAAATTAAATTCATCAACATAATAAAGTTTCAGTTAAGGCATGTGTCATTAAAAACCAACATTTTGCTACTCCTCCTAACTTGTACCTGGTAAGGAGAGGGGGAAAGCCAAGTCTTATAATCACTGGAGAAACAAAGATTCCATAGTGGGAAGGGTCAGGGCAGTTGAATATATACATGAATAGGCCCTAAATCATCCAAAAAATCATTAGAAACTAAGGTGAATCTTTCCTCTTGGCAGTAAAATGTTGGATGACAGGTGAGTAATGTTGAATAAGTTGTCACATATGGTCATTTGTGGCATTTTATTTTGCTTAACTGTCCATCTTATGAGGTAGGATTTGGTCAGAGGTATTTTAAAAACAAACAAAATATCACCAATAAAACATTCAAAATAAAGTGAAAATAAAACATTTCTTTTATCTGTATTTATTTAAGCAATGTCAGATTGCCCCAGAATTCATTCATTTCTCTGAGGGGTTGCTATGGCATCTGGTAATCAGAGATGCTCCATAAAAGGGAAGTACAAGCTGGGAAAGGAGGATCAGAGCAGAGACCATAACAGAGAGGAGAAAGGGTGATCAGAAGATTTAGTGAGGAAGAAGAAAGTGTATCATTGCTGAAAGTGACAGATATGACAGCTGGGAAACAGCAAACACAACAATATCTTACATTTACATGATAGGTGACCAATAAATATTTTAATTAATCAACGATGAAGATAAAAATAGAAATGTTTTAATGCTATTTTAGAACAGATGACACTTTCAACTTAAATCTCAGTGGAAAAAACACAGCTCAATCTAACTTTTAAAGATGAAACCAGTGAGAATAGTAGATGAAAACAGCAACATGTAGTAAGGGAGTTTGGAAACAAGCAAAAACTGAATCTACTCATCTAGGATGTTAAACAGTTGTTTGACTCTCTAACAACCCCAAGTTAAATTGAAATCAGGAGACCTGAACTCAAAGATTGACACTGACAATAACTGCATGACTGGGGGCAAATCTCTTAAGCTCTCTGAGTCTCAGTTTCTTCATCTGTAAAATGATTATAGTAATGTCTGTAACACCTACATTTCAAAGGTGTGGTGAGCATCAGATTGGAGAAGCATGAAAAATACTTTACAAACCACAGAGTGTTATATAAACACCAGCTATTGTTGTTATTATTAACAGTGAACTGCAGCTCTGGAGGAGTAGGAAACACCAAGGTAACTGAATAGATTACAGAGAAGTAACGCTCTGGTTCTAGGCAGGGGCAAGTTGGTTTATCAAGCTGGACAAGTAGCAAGACTTTAGACTCAGAAGCAAGTCTTTTATGTTAAAAATATCCTGGCAGTGAAGGAAATGGGATCTTGATTAAGCCCAGTCCTCTCACTAACTCTACAAAGTAGAGTAAGGTTAGCAGAACAGCCTGAGCAGACTGTAAATCACAGAATCCTGTTCCTGGAAGGCACCTCATATGCCATTCATTCAAACCCAAAGTTGAAAATAAGTCTGCATAAATCCTCAATATGCTTTTAAATAAGTATGAGTACCGCACAAACAACTATGGAAACCTACAGACATAATAAAAATGCCACAAACCTGTTTTGCTATATTTCCATGAAGAAGGGCTTCAATATGTAACCGTGATAAGAGTTGAGGTATAAAGGCCTTAAGGCGAGGGAGAGTAACATCTGTAACATTAAGATATCATTAATTCAATAACATGAAGCTAAATATTAAAATATACAAAAGCCAAAAATAATTTGAAGAAACATACCTATCCACCTTGGAATTTACCACCATTTAAATGAAGTCAATTTTCCCTCCCTACTATAATCCAAACCTACTAAAAACAATTTCTAGAAGCATGGTGGTAGTGAAGGGTAGAAAAAGATGTGAAGTTAATAATGAAGGCAAACTTTCCCATTAAATGGAATAAAAAGAAAACTTCCATGATAGAGTGGGTGGAAAGAGGTCAATATTGACTTTTAAGGAGTTATAGTCTATACTGAACAAAATCCCCAGGCCAATAAGAATTTCTAGTTGCTGATTTGGTACATGCTATCTGGTATGAGCACATGAAATTTCAGGTAATGACGAGTGCTTGGGACAGTAGAACTGTATAACTCTAGGTCTCAAGCAAACTAGACAATTGACTATAATCTGAACATACCCCAGGGCTTCCCTTCCCAGCCCTTTACTCAAAATCATCCTATATGTCTTTAATGCCCCCCACTTTTTACCTCAGTCATTATAATACATTGCAAATACTAACCCACCCGCCACATTTCCCAATAAAGCCTTTTCCACTCTTGCCAAGCGGATAACAACCTTTAAACTGGAGGTCTTTGCACATAACTTTGATACCTCTCTCCTATCTTAGTCATATATATTCCAAATTATATTTATATTCATGTGAATTACATCCCCTCTACACAGACTGCGGACTCTAAGAAGGCGGGAACTATGGTAGATTCTTCTTAAAATTAGATTCTTCCCCTGCATCTAGTACAATGCTCTGTACCCCAGAGGTAAAATGCTGCTCTAAATAAATGTTGCTTTAATTAAATAAACAGAATCATTTAGTGGAAAAGGAAAAGCTTTAAATGATTAAAATACAAAATCCATCTTCACAAAAATACATTTTTGGATGGAATTCTTTCATGCCTATTATAGTAGCTATTTTATATAAGCACACTTTACTTAAAAAACTCACTTGTCATTTGACCCAAGGATTTAATTACTTAAAAAATGACTTTAGTTTCCTATCATGTTGAACACCTATTCATTCACCTGATAAAATAATTAAAATCACTCAGATGGTGCTGGAAGACAAAATATTAGCTAATAAACAAATGTATGCTTTATGAATCTTATGTAAGTAAAAATACATTAACTATCCAGACTGAAGAGTTTCCTATTCTTTTAAATGGTTTTCACAATTTTTGCATAAATGCAAAGGTTTCATGTAATTTATAGTTACAATAGTTTTAAATATTTAGTTTCTTGAATTTGTTACTAAAGAAATAATTTTCATATCAAACCATAAACTGCCTCCTATAATAAATGTGTATAGGGAGCTTTTGTTCTTAAATTTTTTTTTTAATTCAAAGATGTTTCTTTTCCTTTTAAAACTGTCATTTTAATTGTTCTGAGCATGTTGGGGAAAAATTAACTACTGATGCAATACTGCTAAGAAGAGACTGAAACAGTTAAAAAAAACAAGCCCAGAAAAGAAAAAAATTGAAGTCAAAACACACAAAATAAATACTCTATCTCCTTTTTAGTAAAAATGGTTCAAAAAGTATTTTAATGTTATTTAAGAGGTATTTGTTGTGCACCTACACCAAAGCACGGGAGAGGTGATAAGGAGAAGAGGAAGGCCTGGTCACTGACTCAAGAAGTCTGGAAGTGTTTAAAAACTAAAAAAGCCAGGTCTGAACCAAACAATTCAAGAAAACCTAAAGATAAATAAGAGGTACCCAGCATAAGGTCTTTAAGCAGACTCTAATAGCTCTTAAGACTCTAGAACAGGCAGGACAAGATGGCAGTAAGCCCATCCAATAGGACACGTACTTTCAAGTTCTGCCCATGTTTTCTAATATCCTTGAATTTAATTACATAACTGATTAAGCTCAAAAGAGCACCAATAAAGCCAGAATGCTGAATAGCAGCAAACCCTAATTCTCCAGTTCTTGTGAACTGTGACTCTATTTTGTATCTAGGTCATTAAACCTCAACTATCTAAGCGGGTAACTTTAGTGATGATGTAAAATCTCTAAATGCTTTAAAAGCCACTGCGACAAACCCAAATAATAATAGGCAATCTCCACTGATGTCCTACTCCTATACCTCATTGTCAGTTTCTAGGAAGCTAAACACAGTATGACCTCTGGGAAATCTGACCAAGTTGGAAAGGCTTTAAATATGGGCCTAGTGACAGACAAAACCAAGGACCAACTCAGCTAAATTCAAAAAGCCATTATCAACTGTCAGGAAGGGGATAATGAATGTTTTTGGCCACAGCAATTCACAAGACCTTCTGCTGAGTCACTAGGGGGCTATGTTCCACATTGGTGGTCTACACCAATGAAATCACAGGTCACTGATGTATAGCTGAGGTAACACTAGACAAAAACCCCAAAATGTTAAGACTAAGGTGGGTAAAGGAGTCTCACCATCTAGAGCTTCCTTTAGTTCATCTTTGGTCCAGGCCACTTCAGTCATCAATAGTCGGAGATAATACATAGCATGCTGGTGGGGTTGTTCTGCTCGAAAGTTGTTAAGAGATCGCATATACTGTGTGAAGGATAAAGCATGTACCAAACCAATTAGTCATAAAAATATTTTTACAATTGTAAAAGTTATCTTTTCACAATGCATCTTATCATGGCTCAAGGTTAACTGCTTGTGCCCCTTTCCAAGGTTTAAGTGATGCTCTATCCAGTTGTGTAGAAGTAAAGACTTCTCACTTAAGTAGTACCAAGAGTGACCTTACATCCTCTAGACCACCTTTTTGGATCAATTAGATAACACTGCAGTTACTCCTTTCAAATGCCCATGATTCAATCACCTCTGACTTAAGAATGGAAAACACAAGAGAACTTACCGCTTCCTTGATAATTTCGAATCTTTTTTCATCAATTTCAAAGGTGGCCATTTTCTCAATAATCTTCTTTAGCAAAATAGGTTGCTTGTCATTGTATCCTTTTACAGAGAGCTACAGAAAGAGTTTAGGTTATTATAAACTCTTAATTATTCAAGAAGGATTTCTAGGCAGACAAAGTTCAGCCTTTAATATTCACAAAACTCTAAAATGTTCCATGTACAAAAAATAAATGTAGAGCAAAACAGATTTGTTTAACTCATTATAAAAATAACAACTAACATCTTTATCCAACATGATTGTTTCAACAAATGTTTCCCAAGCATATTAATGCATTGTGGGCATATTTACATGAAACCATCAGAAATGATGGTGGCAGGCACTACACTATTTTATTATTTAAATTCTTTACTGAAGCTAAGACCATTTTTAGGTTTAACTTTACAAGCACTTTTTGAAGAAGAGAAGGTTTTGGCATTTTACTGAGAGACTTATAAGGCATTATACAGTATAGTGAGCATCTGCCCTGCTTTATCATATTGTTCCACTTAACACAAGCCTTTGTCACATAATAAACAAAACAAAGAGATTCCTAAAAAAAACCACAGGCTTTGCTGCTCTGCTACTGTATTGTAACCTCTCTCTCATTTAGTTGTTGGAACCAGTTTCCAAATATGAAAAGACAAGCAGACACAGGCTCATAGGATTCAGGCCTGGAAGGGACCTGGATAGGATAGAGATCATTTAGTTCAACCACAGACTTTAATGGACGCAGAAACTAAGGACCAAGGAAACAAACGGAATTGTCCAACATTCCATACATAGCAAAAGAAGGAGGGTTGAGTTTCCATCAGAGATCTCAGGATTCCAAATCCAGTGAAGCCGTACTGCATTCCCAAACCTGAATCACATTTCTAATCAACTGATTGCCTTTCTATTTTCAATAGTGCTGATTTCCCAGATGGGACAGGCAGTAGAAGTAATCTAATCTCCCCCCTCCCCTTCAAAGATGAAGAAGCCGGGGCAAAGAGAGGTGATGTCACCTGGCCAGGGTAACATGTACCAGAGTCAGCAGTAGAACCCATAACTTTGGGCTCCTGACACCCCTCAGTGGAGCACACCATCAGAGCTGGATCCCTGGCATTTCCCTCAGAGGCAGGGGCACATTTCATCCATAAGTTGGGGTGGTTTTGCACCCAAGTTTACAATGGGCTTCAGATATCCAAGGAGCAGGGCAGAGTGAAGGGGCTGGAGGTCAGGACACCTCAGTCCAATGCTAATTCTGCCACTGCCTATTTGGGTAACTACAGGCAAGACACATTATCTCAATCAGCTTGTTTTCTCACAGAATGTTTCTGAGAAAAAGATTAGATAAACTGGTTTTATCTTTACTTTAAGATTATCAAATAGGAGCAAAACTATTTCTTTCCAAATAGAAAAGGAAAGGGGCAGCTAGGTGGCACAGTGAGTAGAGTGTCGGCCCTGGAGTCAGAAGGACCTGAGTTCTGATCTGGCCTCAGACACTTAATGCACACACAAACAACAACAACAAAAAAAACCTAGCCGTGTGACCTTGGGCAAGTTACTTAACCCCAATTGCCCTCGAAAAAAAAAACAAATAGAAAAGGAAGCATTGATATTAAAAGCCTTTTATTATTAGAACTTGAGAAAAATAAGTAAATAGGTTGTTAATATTCTACTCAAAATTTAAATTTTTGCTTTAAATAGTAGAGCTAGAAAAAATTACCTAGTCTACCCCCCCTTTATTTTACCACTGTGGATCCTGAGACCTGGCAACCTTAGGCACCTCTCTTAGGCCTCAGTTTGCTCATCTATAAAATCAGGAGATTGGACTAGATGGCCTCTGAGATCCCTGCCAGCTGTAAATCCATGATCCTACAAGAGACACAGCATCTTGACCAAGATCTCATAATTTCTAAGTGGCAGAGCCAGACAACAACCCAAACCTCTTGATTCCTGGGTTGGATAAGGTTGGAATGTGCTGGACCAGGGGTTGGGGGAGCATTGTGTTAGGTAGAGGAGAGGAAAGGGAAGGAAAAGTAGATTTCTTTCCATTACACCTGTTGTCTATGAATTTTAAAATATGAACAATCATTAAGATAGGTTTGTTTATCACATATAAATGTACAACCAAACCAACTGGTGACAGAATTTGATAATGGCATAGAAAGTTAATGCAATAAAGAAAACTTTTAACCGAGAATTCCAAAGGCTTTATGTAGCAGATTATTTATATCAGACAACTCATGGATTATAGAGTATATTCTATAGAAGATGAATGAACGCTACGAAAGGAATGTTAATTTAGAACTGAATTGCATGCCAAGTTGAATAACATCTAAAATTGCTTTAGGGTTAATGAATTTAAAGAGCAAAGCTCCAAACCTTTCTCGGATAGATTCTAGGAATCTATCTAATAATGCTGATATTGCTTTTCAAGTCAATAGCACATATATTTTCAAGGAAACAAAGGGCTAATATACATCCATGCATATAGACTTTCTATAAACCAACATAATTGTAAGAACTCTGAATCTTAAAAAAAATGTTTTTAAATGTTTTTCTTTATAGATGCTGTTTCCATGGGGGTGGGCAAAGTAACATGCTTTTAGTATGAATCAATAAGCCAAACATCTAAAACAGGTGAAGAATGCAAGTAAAGATAGCTCACACACGTTTATAGACACACTGAGCTTGACTGGATTGATCATTAATGCTTCAAATGTAATTGCATTTCTCATCCATGAAAAAAGATGCAAGGAGCAGGGCATCAACCATCTCACTTAGAAATGCAGAAGTTAACGTTTTCTCAAGCTCAACATAAGGCTTTTATGCTGGTTTTGTGTCTTTTTGCTCTTCCACTTTTTACTTACAAGTATTGCATTCATTCCTGATGCAATGCCATAGTTCAAACCTGAGAGGCGAGCTGCATATGTATACTCTTTTAAATCATCCTTCAATAACCTGATAAACAGGTATGTCATGTTGCAATGTAGAGGATCAGCATAAATGTAGCGACTAACAAAAAGAAAAACAAAAGAAATGCTTTGATACCTCAAGCAGTGACATGATAATGAAGAAACATGATCGAAGAGTATGAATATGCAGCCTCACAGTCTGGAATCTCAAGGAAAAAAATGTAAGAGAATGTTTTGTTTCAAGCTGATAGGAAGATTTCATTCCCTTCTGTTGGAAACTTCAACTTCTGATACCAAATGGGACAAAGCTATTCATAGATTAGGGTCTAAAACTGCATTTGAGGAGAAAAAGCTTATGATCTGATTAAAGGTGTGGGAAAAAAAGAACAAACTGGTTTATAGGAATAGAAATATCACCGAAGACCTAGAATGAGAGTAAACTTAAAAATTTAAGAGATAAGAAAATAGAATTAGTCAAAGATTAAAAAAAATTACTAAACTCATATCCTCCATTAAAAATGCTTCCATCAAATCAACAGAAAAGTGTTGATGAGTGGAAGGCTCTAGAATCCAGGTACTTACATACATCCCATAGATGGTGTTTTGGAGGTCATAGCTCAAGCCAGCGAGCTCTGCGGCATACGCATACTCGTTGAGGGAGTCTTTGAGTAGTTCAAGGTACAAATAGGCCATGTTACAGTGCAAAGGATCCACATAAGCAAATGGGCTGGAAGAAAATGTGCAAAGTAAAACACTGGTTTATTATTTCCTGGTTTGGTTTGGCCTTTTCAAATGGACCTCAAGACACCCAGCTGGACCATCCACTTTCTGGAGGATCTCTCTCTCAAACTGAGTTTTTGATAGTCCTTTTGTGTAGGGACAGCACAGAACATACTGAACTGCTCAGCTTGTGCTTAATAGGATGAAGACAAATGGATCGCTCAGAACCAGAGTCTTGAATCTGGACAGACCCACAGGAATCAGAGTCAGTCTTTGCCTGAGGCACAGACAGAGTCACTCTGGCCTCTGCTTGAAGATGCTTAGGGCTGGAGAGTTCATTATCTCCTCTGGCAGCCCCTTCTATTGTTGGGCAGCACTGGTGATGAGCAAGTTCTACTGAGCTGAAAACGGCCTCATTATCACTTCTACCAGGGGTCTCATTTTTGCTCTCTGGAGCCAAGTAGAATATGGTAATATTTCTATTCCATATGACAATTCTTCAAATGCCTGAAAACAATAACCACATTTTCCCACCATATCTCCTCTTTAAACTGCACGATTTTTGAGCCTCCACACTATCCTAACCTGGTCTCCTCCTCCAGATGTCTTAACAGTTTGCCTTAAAATGTGGGTTCAGACATGAACCCAATACCACAGCTGTAATTTGATCAGCTTAAACTCCTCCACTGTTGCAGACACTTCATTTCTATTAATACAACCTAAGATTTCCTTAGCTTTGTTAGATGCCACACCATACTAGGACTACTCGTGAGATGTAGTTCAGCATCCCCACTTTGTAACTTAACAATTGATTTGGTAGCTTAATATTTATCCTCAGAGTTATTCTCCAACTTAGAACTTTCTGGAATTCAACTATGATCCAATTTATCTGATAGCACTTCCAGCACTGTCTTGTACAAAACTGTGATAAACACATTAACCAAGCTCTCACCCAAATCACTGATAAAAATGTTAAAGTGAATTACTGCCTCCAAATGCCATGCAGTAGAAACACACTTATAGGTTCTATGGATGGTAACAGAGCAAATGGGCAGTGGCACTGAACACAAAAAAAGACATTTGCTGGAGGACTCTGTTTTTCCTATGCTCCTCCCTCTGAGGAGGATCATATAGTTGGAAATCATGTGGCTGGGGTAAGAAACTGATTCCTACTAAGACAAACTTCAATGGAGAGAAAGGAATCTTCTACTTTTCTAAGTCCAGGAGGAAATGAGCTTGAATGAAAGAGCTGAGAATTTTAATATGGTGCTTCAGTTTTTTCCCCAATGCTAAGATAAATAAGCTATCCAACTATAAGCATGTTGGGTAATTTGCAACACATGACTGTGTCCACAAGATGAGTAAATAAAACAATACAGAAGCAAGAGAATATTTAAAGAGATTATCACCATGTAAAAGCAGAATCACTCAAGTCCTTAAAATATTATTACAGAACCATACACATATCAAAGTTAGAAGGACCATCTAATGCAACTTCCTGCTTTAATAAAGGTGGAAATGAAACCCAAAAAGATAAAGTGACTTTTCCAAGGTCACACAGATGGTAGAACTTAAACTAAACGCAGGCCTCCTGAGCCCTATCCCATCATGCCATAAATTGCATCATGCTGTAAAATATTACCCATAATGCAGAAGGAGAAAATAGTGGACATGATCTAGGAGTTTCACTGTATATAAACAGATTATCTCTAATTCAATCAGCTGTTGCTATCAAAGCCAATGAGTTTATATCTGTGCTAATGTCAAAGTTAAAATAAGTATTTAAATAGTAAAAGGGGGAAAAAACCCTCTACACAGTGAATTTGTCATCTTCCAAATTTAAGTGAACGCTTTGTCAATTTTTTCCCTAAAACTTCACACAAAAACTGGTTTCATTCCCTAGAATAGGCCAATGTACAAATTCAGATAGTCCTTCTCTCACTTTGTGTACACACACACACTTTTGGGGGGAAAGTAGGAAGAGAAAGAAAACTCAAACTACTTTAAAGGACATTTGCTAGCCAAGTCAAGCTAACATAACCATTTAATGATGGTATAAATATTGTATGCAATTGCAAGTTTGGAGTTTCCCCTCCTTAGTCTTCCTTCCTACAGAACACTCCTAAGAGAGGCCTTCTGAGTGAGTTCCAACTTAGCTAGGTACCATATTTCCTAATCTCACCTGTTGTGACATCCCCTCTGCTGTCATAAGCCTTCTTTTGGGGAGTGGGGGAGGAATCATTGAGAACTAAGTTGAACTCAGTTGTACAAGCAGCCCTTCTGCCACTTTTCTTAGGTGGAGATAAGAAAGAAAAATGGGAGTGCTGGGACAGAAGCTAAAGATGACTGTGTCACTAAGGTTCTTTTTTCATCATCATCATCAGGGATTATATATTTGGTTTATCTTCATACCTACTTTAAACAAAGCTTTATTATCAGGCCTTAGCAAGGGTATGGGGAGCCCAGGTTCTCAAAGTAGGTAAGCATGTGAGCTCTTGCAGGTTCTGCCAAGGAACACTAAGTATAAGCCTGGTCAAAGAATGTTTGCTATTTAAGGACCAGTCTAAGTACAGAAAGGCTCATCACCAGAGGGTTAGTAATTAAATTTTTTTTGACCATGATTAATCTTCAGTGTAAATTAAGATAACATTATCTCTAAAGCACCTTATGACCACCAAGTGCCACAGTGAGTAGAGTGTCGGCCCTGGAGTCAGAAGGACCTAAGTTTGGATCCGGCCTCAGACACAACGCACACACAAATAAAAACCTAGCCATGTGACCTTGGGCAAAGTTACTTAACCCCAATTGCCCTCCAAAAAAAAAAAAGGCAAAAAAAATGTAGACAACAAAATCACCCTTTAGAAAATAGAAGATTCTGTTCTCACTATAAAATTTACAGATTCCCTTTATCACTCCTCTTCAATGGAGATTTGCTCCTAATAAACAGTTCTTAATTAAACGTGGGTTTAGAATGATTAGGAATAGATGATGTTCTAAAACTTGGCATGTAAATTGGTTTCCACTGAGAATGCTTCTTCCAGACAGAAACATATGAATGTTTATGTAATATACTATCATTTTCTTCTGCCTTTTCTTTGGATATCTTTGATACATTAATTATTGATTTATTCTAAAGATGACATGGGTGTCTTCTTTGCTGAACAATTGTCAGAATACAAAAGAAACAATTTCCCAGTGGGTTTAACAGAAAAATCTAATACGTAGCTATCCAATGAAATAATAAGATTTTAATTTTGCTTTAAAATATCAATGTAATGATTAGAATACAAAATTAGCTTCATAGTAATCTTGATCATCTTCAAAATTAACATGAAAGTTAATATGTAATGCAAGAATTCAAAACTGCACAGCTCTAAATCATTTATTAATTTTGTGCTGTAAAACAGTCTTTGCACTCCCATAATCTTGATTCAACTTTTACAGAAACTTCCATTTTTTATTGAGTGTCCTTTTTCTTCCCTCCTCAAAAAAGTGAGGCAAGAGTAGACATACATGCATGTACATACATACACGTGTACACACACACACACACACACACACACTTCACGTCCTTCTGCTTCAACTATGAAAAAAGAAAACATTTAAAAGTCACTGTATTTGAAGAGCTAATGACTAAGGTGATGGTATTTAAATCCACACTGATCACAGTAACTTGAAAAATTCTGTAATTCTGAAATTCAGTAATACATATTTCTTAAAAAAAATTACTGTAATAAAATCTGGTGATAAAAATATCTCTCTAATTAGAATAATAATCAACTTGGATTAAATGGAAATCTAAAATGAGAAATTATTCACTTGTAAATTTTACTAAGCTTTTTCCTTCTATTTATTTAAATGAGAGTAAGTCAGACTGGCATCTAGAATAAGCAATTTTATAGGGAAGAATAGAATCTTAAGAAATTATTCAGTCCATCCCTGTGGCTGGCACCCATCCCCAGAAAAGTGATCTATTTTTTCTTTAATTATATAACCTTCTCCATGTTCCACAACCCTCAGAGTTATAAGTCTGTCTTAAAATCTACTATATATACTTTAGTTGAAGATTCAGCTCATTATCTTTTGTTCTGAATTTATTAGAAAGGGAGACCAATCAAACAGTATCTTTTTATTATTTGAAGATCAAACAGATCCTATCAACTTGCCCTTCTCAAAATGAACTCCTTTATATGTAGACCTATAGCTTGAAAGAATAAAAAAATTTAAGAAATAAAATTGCTGAATTTGTTGTATTACATACCTGAAAAATTCAAAGTTGAGACAAGCTTTTGGTAAGAAGAATTTGTCATCTTGTTTAAACCAGAGTTTGCTCATTGCTGTGTCCTATGACAAAGAAATAAATCGTTTTGTTAGGACAAAGATGGACAGTTTATGTTCAAACTTTCCATTATTCTTCACCCATGGCCAGGATGACAGAAGGAACATCAGACAGACTTCCTGGAACATTCACAATTTTATCATTTATTACGCAGTTGGAGGAGCAGATTGTTTATTGTTCACTACTGAAGTAAGCAATTCCTACCTACACCATTTGCTAGTCCAGTGCTAGAAGGGGTTCAGTCAACAGGTATCTTACTCTTTCCCATTTCTTTGGGGAATGGATAACAATGATAGGAGGGGAAGAACGGAAGGTGAGAAGGGGAAAGGATGTGTACAGGACCCTCTTCCTGGTTCTGTACCTAACTAACAAAAGAACTACAACATCCCTAAGATTTTTGGTATGATTAGTTGAATTTCTTTTGTGCACAAGAGAGCTAGAAGCTCATATGAAATGACTCAAACACCCAAAGAAGGTAAAGGTATAACAAAATTGTTTCTCTGTATTTTACACTAAAATAATAGCTGATGATCAGCTTTCCCTTTAAACTAATTTCTCCTTCTGACTTCAACAGAAACACTAGTATTTGATCAGCTCCCCCTGTTTAGAACCTGGTACTGGCCACCATGTTTCATTAGGCACTGCTAAGCCTACCTTCCCAGTCTCTCCAGGAGCCACTCTCTCCTATCTATTCCCACCATCACTTCCCTAATCCAAGCCCCCTCCCCTCCTCAGTACCATCCTGTAATGCTGCAATCTGGTTTTCATGCTTCGAAACTATTTTCCCTATCACTGTCAGATTAATCTTCCTTCTGCATAAACTGAGTCTATTAAAAAACCTTCACCCAGCAGACCATTCAAAACAGATTCTCTACTGCCTACCAAGAAAGTTCTATTTACTCTGCCTGGTATTAAAAGCTATCTATAACCTGGAGCCTACCTTTCCAGCTTAATTTTATTTTATACTATTATCCTTTACATGGACCACACTTCTCGAATCTTCCTCCCTCCTAACACATGCTGCTCTTAACTACTTCCACAACTTTACCTTGTATTTGGGAATATCCACCATCTTCCTCACCTTCTACTGAATTCCTAACACTGCCATTATAGGTCAATTCAAATGTCACTCCTCTCATGAAGCTTTTTCCAATAATTCACTGCTAAAAGACATTATCTCAAAATCATTGTTAATACTTTGTCTTGTACTTTCATAATGCATTTATTACAGCTATGTAACATGATAATAGGTATCACATCTGCATATGTATCATATTCCCCTGGCAGAGAGAAGGGATGGGGAAATCTTAATCTCAGGTCAGTAAGCTTTCTTTTTAAGAATATTTTTGATAACTGTATTTAAATTAATTACTTTCATTTTATGTATTTAAAGACAATATTCTGAAGAAGCCATAAGCTTCTCCAGAGTGTCACCAGAGGGGTACAGGCCACAAAACAGCTTCAGAACATCTATTCTATATTCTAAACTCTATAAGGGAAACCAAGTCTTCCCTAAGCTTTGAATTTTCACCAGTTCCTAACAACATACTCTGAACAAAATGTGTACTAAATTGTATTGAATTGAAGTGAAGGCTTATTTTTTAAAGTAGGGGAATAAAAAAAATATATATATATTTTTATATAATACATTTATATATATATAAAATGTATTATATATAGGTGCTTAAGTTATAATTTTTTTTTTAGAAAAAATGGTTGATTCACTCAAAATCTGACAGAAAAATTAAATCCATATCCTCAGATCAAATACCAATTTCTACTTTACTATGCTGATCACAATGATGGATAATTAGATTCTGAATCTCAGGAAGGAACCTTAATGATATAGTCTAATATCCCTATATTTTAGAGATGAGAGCCTCTATTTCCTAATTTGTAAAAAATAAGTAAATTGGAATAAAGCTGTTAAGAAGGTCAAATTTCACATAAGGAAAAATGCAATCTCTAATTCTAAGCAACTTCAACATCATAAAAGATAGCAAGTGATAACTAAGGGGTAAAAAACTCCAGAAAATGAGAGAAATTGGCATAGGACTGAAAGAATTCTGAGTCGCAGAATCCCCACCTGTAATTTCATGCAAAGATTCTAACCCTGGGGTTCTTAACTTTTTCTGCGTCCCCTACCTCTTAGTGTCCAGTAAAGCCAATGGATTCGTCCCTCCTCAGAACAATATCTTTAAATTAATAAAATATATGGAATTACAAATGAAACAAATTCTATCAAGAGTTATAAAAAAAAAAATTAAGTCTATGGGGCCCAGGTTAAGAACTTCTGTTTCAGAAAGATGAAAATCTAGCCTACTTCAAAATATTTCAATAACAAGAAACACAATTACTGACCTTAATGAGAAATTCTAGGCTTTTACAAAATTTCCACACAATTTAAAAAATGTTATCATAAACTCATTTTCCTTTAACTGGGTGGTTTACTGGGTAGAAAACAGAGAGCAAAGTCACTCTCTTCTATACCAATTCAGGTAAAGCACTTGCTACAACTTAACCTTTTTTCTTCTTTAAAGAAAAATCATCCCAGATCTTTTCATATGTCTTCATAGAACTTATTTTCCAGTCTTTTAAAAAGCTTTGTTGGCTATTCTTTCCTCTGAATTACAAATTAGTTCTCTTCACACCCTCTGGAATTACAGACACTATGTGGGAAACAACAATGAATGTTAAGTTATCATCAAGGAAAAAAATATATGTGGTTTCCCTTCTATTAGACACAGCACTGAAATTGAGAGACACAGATTCCAATGCTTACCTTAATAAGAACAGGGTACGATGTTGCTTCCTTTTCAAGTGGCAAGATCTCAAAATTTGTAGGAATAAATTCATTCTTTGTTGGAAGCTTAAACTTTCCATTTAAGTCGGCATTTTTCCATTTCTGAAGTGAAAATAGAACAAATTAAATGGGCCCCAAAATTCTTTAAATTCCTCTTCTGTAAAAAAAGGATTTTAAGGGCAATATTGTGCTAGAGCATGAATGTGATATCTTATACACACAACAGATAAACACTACTACTAAAGATCCCCTGGTCTTATAACGATCCATATATATATATATATATATATATATATATATATATATATATATATACACACACTTACACCCTTTGTCACCCCTTGAGACCAGATTCCTTCATTTGCTAAGTCTAGGGTATAATATATGGTGGTGGAAAAAAATTCAGCTCAGTACCCACAAGAACATTAGAATCATACCCATTTGGGTGGCTAGGTAGCACAGTGAATAGAGCACAAGCCCTGGAGTCAGGAGGACCTGAGTTCAAATTTGGCCTCAGACACTTGACACTTACTAGTTGTGTGACCTTGGGCAAGTCATTTAATCCCAACTGCCCTGCTTTCCCCCCTCCAAAAATCCAAAAAAAAAAAAATCATACCCACGAGGATGGGGCCTTATTATTATTTCATAATAATGAATTTAACTAGTCAGAGATCATTAAGATAAAATGAAATTATTAATAAACTGTGTGCACAGTTAAACAACTGAATTACATATATATAGGGCAGAAAGCAGTCCAAGGGTTAACCTCATCCCCCAACTCATCTATCCATATTTCTAAAATTGGCCATTTTTTAGTTGTAGCTATGGAAAATTAGTTTTTTTTTCATAGCTTGATGGCCAGGCTAGCTAGAACTTCTCTAACCTAGCCTATATTCATGGCCAGGTCCAAACCACTTCTCTCTCCCACCTCTCAAACTTTCTACTCACAACTGAGCTTTCAGCTAAATCAGTCATTTAGAGAGAAGATTGAGCATAAGACTGGGCCCCACATCTAAGCTAGCATGCAGCTGTCTTAATCACTGAGTTGAATTTCTATCCCAGCTAGTTTTGTTACTAGTAATAATTATGGCAATGCATTTTCCTCAAAACAACTCTATAGGTATTTAAAGGATTACTATTCCAGTTCCACAGATGACAGAACTGTGTCTCAGAAAAGTCAGTGACTTTCCCACAGCTACATGACTGGTGGAGCCAGGACAAGGACTTATATCTGACTCCCAAGTCCAGTGTCCTACTATATACCATGCTCTCTCTTCCAGTAAGTGAGGAAATATTTAATCTAAAGATCATTCACTTCTACCTGCAAGTTATAATCTTGTTTTCATCTCATTTAAATATTTAAAGAATTTCATCGAGAACTCCCTTCTACTCAAAGGAACAGAACAAGGACTAACCCTCTGACTGCATTGGCATAGACAATTTCCAGCTGAGTACGTCTTCCAGCAATGCAGGTCAGCACCTGCTCTGCAATTTAGTACTCTTAGAGGGTTGCCTAGAACAATGAAAGTTTAAGTGACTTGTCCAAAGTCATGCAGTCAGGACACATCAGAATGGCAACTTGAATGCCAGGACAAGGGCAGTTGGTGGCATCCTACTGCACAGAGCACTGGGCCTAGAGTAAAAAAGTTTGAATTTAAACCCTACCTTAGACACTTATCAGTTGTGTGGTCCTAGACAAGTCACTTAATCTCTGTCTGCCTCAGTTTTCTCATTTATAAAATGAGGATAATAAAAGCAGCTACTTCCCAGGGTTGTGACTGAAGATCAACTGAGATAATATTTATAAAGTGCTTAGCAAAGTGCCTGGAACACAAAGCTCTACATAAATGTTCACTATTATTACAACCTGGCTGCCCAGTTCTGTATCTACTACACCACACTGCCCCTCTTGTTCCCTTATCACATTTACCAAAGCAGATCACAACTGCTCTGCAACTTAGAAGACTCTTTGAGCTGCTGTGGCTGAAAATCCATCCTATAGTAACTGACTACCCCACACCTCCTAATGGTATTGACTCATAAGGAGGTTATAACAGCTTCAAATTCCATGAAGACCAAAAAGTGGGGATTGGTTAACACTTCAGAAGTAATGATAAAATCATAGGCTGTTAAAGAGTTAGTGAGGTCTAATAGAAATCATCTAGTGCAAGCCTCTCATTTCATAAGACAAGAAAAAGGGGGCCCCCAAAAGGTTAAAAGACCACTAAGACCTCTCCTAGGTCACACAGCTAAAGGCTGCAAGAGCTGCACCTGGAACAGAGCTGGTGTTCTTGACACTTAGGTTCAATGTTCTTTCTACTACTCCTACTACCTGCTAGTGAGTGCTAAAGAATTTGTTTTAAAAGAGTTACTACTGGTTTTATTATTGTTGTTTTTAAAGAGATTATTCCATACCCTGTAATCCACCTAAAGTTATTACAAGGAAAAATATATCCATAGTAGCTTTACATGTGATAGTGAAAAAACATATAAATGTTTCCTATAGCCTAACTGGGGAATGACTGAACAAATCTTGCATAAACATAATGAAACAGTACTGAGCTAAAGTCATAAAGAGTGAAGAAAATAGAATAAAAAAAAAAAATATATATATATATACACACACACACACACACACACACTGCAATATATACACTAGTTATGCAAAAATAAAAAAAATAATAAAAATTTAAAAATACAATAAAGCAAGCTCAGAAAGAGAAATAGAAGTAAACATGGCATTTTTTAGTTAAAATTTATCTTTAAAAATTTTGAATAATTTAGAGCTTAGGATTTTTATGTAGAATCACATTTCATTTGCTTCTTTTTATTTTGAATGTTTACATTTGTTGATAGCTACTGTTTAGGGTTAAATTTTGTAAAAAGTTTATTTTAAATTATTCTTAAGTCTACCTTCAGCTCACATATCACCACCAAATGGGAGGAGACAGAACCAGAACATGAGATTTCAACTTTGCCCACATCTTGGATTGATGGAGTTGACAGAATTGTTTCTGTCACATGCAAAAACTCTAGGGCTTCCATTTTAAAATGTGGATATTGTCAAAGCCCCCTAAAGTAATGCTTATTTCAAATGGTATATGCCAAAAAGGGCAATTAGAAAACCCTAAAAACACTTTCTCTCCCTTTCTCCCTGTATTTTCCTCTTTTTCCCCTTCTCCTCCCCACCACCTCCCGCCTCCCCCGCACCTGTCTGTCTATCAGGACTGGCAGAAGCCACAAGATTTCCATTCTATCCTTTAACTCCCTTTTAGTTAACAGGAGGATGTGCAGACCAAAGATAAACCCAGAAATGATGGCTTTTAAAAATATTTCAGATTTTGGAAGAATACAGAACTTTTTTTTTTGCTTTATTTTAAACTTTCTTCACTGATTTTTGTTAAGCTTACCTCAATGACCTCATCTGGTATAGCCTCCTGTTTGTACTGTGTTCCATACCACTCTTCTGTTTGATCTGTTTGCCCTTCAAAAGACTTGGAAACTATTGCAACCCTAAGAACAAAAATGGACAAAAAAAAGTAACCTTGTAAACCAATATAGTCATGAGGAACTATTAATTGATTCAGACATCAAAAAAATCCTGCTAGGCCATAAGAAAATCCCAGTAGGACAGAGAAATGCTTTCAGACTCTACTCTGCAGTGGCTTGCAAAGTATATGCTGTTTTTCTTTTCTTATGTGAAGTAATCATCAATTAGATGGAAAGATGAACATACAGATAAAGAGTAACATAAACCTAAAGATTAAAGCCCCCCAAATAACAGAAGATCGTGGAAAAAAAAAAGCTAAAAATTAACAAAATGGGATTTTTAATGGGCTATATTAATAGAAAGGAAGACAAGAAAAAGATGAGATACCTGCTTAGAAAAGATGCAGAAATGCTAATAAATGACAGAGAAAAGGAAAAAATATTCATATTCTATTTTGCTTCCATCTTCTCTAGCAAGAATAGTATTCAAACAGAAAAGGGTAGAATGAAACTAGAGGAATTCCAGCCTGTGACGGTATCTTGCCCTCTCTGGCTTTTGTGCCTCTTCCTTGCTGATGAGGACAGAAGCCAGGTAGCCAGGTCACTGAGCCCGTTTTCATCAGGCTGGTGGGGAGGCTCCTAGGAAGCTAAGAGTCATCAAAGGGAGGACTACAATAGAAAAGTATGAGATCCCCTTCTGCTGCTTTCTCTCCATTCCTTTTAATCTGGTACTAGCACATGAGAGATAGCATAGCATAGTGGAGAGTGAACTGGTTTCAGGTAGGAAGACTCTGATGCAGATGCCACCTCTGAGGCCTGCTGTCTAGCTGACCCTGAGGGCAAGTTACTTAACAGCGTCCTAGGAAACTCTGTAAGTGAGCCCATGCAGAAGGAGTTTCTTCACTAGGTGTTCCTTATACTAATGAAATCGCAGTTCTGGGCCCTCCAGAAAGACCATTTATACTAGACTACACCAAGATAAAAGAAGACCTCCATGAGAAGACCAGCCAAATTTTCTAAGCCTAACAAAGTAAAATTCATTATCTGGCAAAAGGAACTATCTGGCTTATAATGAGAAGTGACTAGTATCTACTGAATTCCATGTTCAAATGGATAAACCAGACAAAAATATTCTACTCGAGTTTCTTGACATCATGATTACTTTTTGCACTCCAACAGATAAAAATATATGTCCATTATATTCCTAGAGTGAGACCCAAATTTTTTCTACACTAGCTGCATTTTTAAGTTTTAAAGATACATGCATTTCTACCTCTGTAGAAATTAACACAATTACTAAAAGCTAAGTGCAGAATTTCATTTCTCTGTTATCTAAACCCAAGATTCAATTCATCATTCAAAAACTGACAAAGCATGGTGGCAGCTAGGTGGCACAGTGAATAAAGTACCTGCCCTGGAGTCAGAAGGACCCGAGTACAAATCTGGTCTCAGACACTTGACACAAAACTACTGTGTGACCTTGGGCAAGTCACTTAACTCCAATTGCCCTACCTTCCCCCCTCCAAAAACAAAAAGCAAAAACTGACAAAGCAAATTCTAAACCTATAATCCTTGTGTATGGGGTACAAGGTGATCTTTGGTACTTTGGGATTACAGAAGCATGGCTGGAAGTACTTTTACAAGACTTCAGCAGCCTGGAGATCACATTCAGTGGCATGAGGATGCTCATATCTAGCACAGTCACAGATTTAACTGAGAACAGTATTCAATAAAACTTCCAGGTCAAACTGGGAAACTCATCATGATAGCTGACATATTAGTGTAGGACAATGGAAGCAACCCAGATGACAGTTGTAATTCTCACTGTATAACATGAGGAATCCTCATAAGTAAAATGAGAGAGGATGGATTAGATGACCTCTCACGTCTGCGCCAGCTCCAACAGCCTGAGATCCTAACACTGTATCTCCACTGGGAAGAGACCCAAGGAGCAAGGTTAAAAAAGACAAAGCTTCAGGGAAACTGAACTAGCTGTGGCAAAGCCTAAGTGTATTAAAGGTCTTAACCAAAAGAAGCCCTGCTGTTGAAGAAATTAAATAATTTTGTTACAAGTGTGCATGAAGCAATGCAAAAAGTACATGCATTCCAAAGGCAGGCCTTTCTGCTGAAAGGAAAGAAGAAAAGCAGTTCTGTTCAATTCAGTCGAACAAATGTTCAGTAAACACATCAAATTTAAAAACTCCACAAGGCTCTAAGGAATACAAGAGTTAAGAGCTGTCACAGTCTTTGTTCTAAACCGGCTTACAAGGAGAAATACAAAATACACACGCTGAAATAGAATGCAATACGGAATATTATGAAGAAGTGCTCTTAGAAAATCTGAGAAAGTGAATACTTTAAGTTGGGGTGAGGAAGAGAAGGAAACAAGTAGGCATCTTGAATGGAAGAGGGAGGGATTAAGCTGATTTCGCTGAAGGAAAAGAGGCCTGGGGGAAGCTATAGCACAATAATGATTCATAGTCTTGATGAATGGCCTTGGGAAAAACACTTCTCTCTGGGCCTGACTTTCTTCAGCTGTAAAATAAAAAGGGACTCTCAGGTACCCATTGTTTCCAAATACTATTTTTCTATGATCCTTCTGACTCCAAGTCACATATATTAGTTACACTATATATAATATAGTTATAATATAGTTACACTATAGTTATAGTTATATATATATATAGTTATAATATAGTTACACTATATTACTATGTTGCCTCTATGACAGTCACAAAGAAAAGGTTAAATTATGCTCTATAATAACCTCTTAAGAGGACAGGGTTATATAAAATGAAGTTTAGATTCTCACTAAAATACTATTTTTAAAATGGGGCACAGAAGGGGTTAAGTTTTTGGTTAGTTCTAAAATATTCATGTGGAATCCCAGATTTCCCACAATGACAGATCAATAGAGGAACTACTGCATTTTTTTTAAAGGAGTTGTAGATGAGACTGCAAATGTCTATTATGATCAGCTTGCTTTTTTTTTTTTTTTGGCTTTTTGGAGGAGGGAAGGCAGGGCAATTGGGGTTAAGTGACTTGCCCGAGGTCACATGGCTAGTAAGTGTTAAGTGTCTGGGGCTGGATTTGAACTCAGGGCCTCCTGACTCCAGGGCCAGTGCTCTATTCACTACACCACCTAGCTGCCCTGCATTACTGCATTTTTAAATGCCCACATACCAACTTTTTAAAAGTATGATCCTTAAAATACCAATGCTGATAAAATGATAATAATAGCTAAATTAATGTGGTAATACAATATTGTATCACTTTTTTGGCCAATTTATTTTCAAAACTTTATTAATAAAGTATTTATTGAATGTTTGATATTAACAACTCATTAATGATGAACAAACAAGTTTCCTCTTAGAAAATTATTTTGATTTTCATTGATCTTTTTTTTTTTAAAAGCACTTGGGGTTAAGTAACTTGCTCAAGGTTACATGACCAGTCATTATTTATGTGTGGGTGCTCATTTTCTTAGGCCCGGACCGATCCTGGGTCATCCCAACTCTGGGGCTGGCACTCTTACTCATTGTGCCACCTCGCCGCCCCTTCATTGGTCTTTTAAAACATAATTTACTACCATGTCATCCTCAAAATGACTTACCGAACATTTTCTGGCCTCAGTTTGTCAAGAACCATCTCTATTAAATCAGGGCGAAATTCTTCTAACAAATATTCTGCTGCAAGCACTTCTTCTAGAGGATAATACTTTTAAAAAGAAAACACAGTCTTTAGATACTAAATAGTAATATATTAAAAAATATACAATAAATACATTTTTATTCCACCAGGTTCATTCTTTCCCTTCTTGCTTCCCCATCACTGTTGAAGGCATCTTTATCGCCTTGGCTGGGAACCCAGGTGTCACCCTCTACTCCTCACTCTCTCTCACCCCCAAGCCGTCTCTATATTTAATCTATTGCCAAGTACTGCTGCAAAATCTATCTCTACAACACCTCTCAGATATACTCCCTGCTCTGCTCTGACACTCTGCAGGCTTAACTAATCACCTCATGCCTGGGCTATAGTTCAAAGGCCTTCTGGCTGGTTATTCTGCTTCAAGTTTTCCCCATCTAGTTCATCACATGCTCAGTGGCCAAACAGCTCTGACCATGTCACTCCCCTAATCAAACTCCAGTGGCTCCCGTTACCTTCCCAGGCTCCTTATAACTCAACACCCCTACTCTTGGTGCCACTTCCATGTAGTCTATGACCCAATGACTTTGGCCTCCTTGGTTCTTCTCACCTCCTGATTCCTTTGTCTTTCTACTGATTCTCCCCCATGCCTGGAATGCTCCTTCTCCTTGTCTCTACCTTCTGACTTCCCTGAAGTCTCAGCTAAAAACTCAGCTTCAGCAAGAAGTTTTTCTAAGACATCCTTAATCTTACTGCCTTCCCCCTGAGATTATCTCCAAATTTATCTTGCAGGTAGCTTGTTTGTACATGGTTGTTTGCATGTTGTCTTTCCCCTGTTAGACTGTGAGTTCCTTAAGGGTGGAAACTGTGTTTGCTTAGCACTGTACCTGACACAAAAGAAAACCTTAATAAATGCTTGTTGAATTGGTTTGACCTTCTCCACTAACTTTTTATCCCACAACAGAAAAGTTTCTCAAATACTAGTTTTCTCTTTCTTCCCATGGTTTGGAGTGGTTTTGTATTTCAGACAGTTTTTGTGAGTTAATCCCACAAATTAGTCTGTTTTAAGACAACATTTCACTTGTTTGCACACAAATGTGAGACAGATAAGACAGAGCCTGCTCTAGAAAGAAAGGTTTGATGGTAAAATGCTGGCACCTACAGGGCATTTTTAAACTGACTAGATCAACTAGAGATATACTCCCCCCTGCTGGGCAGAAACTGCTGCACCAGTAAGCCCTAATACTTTGTACTGCTGTGAATCACCTCCTTAAAGCAGGGTAGAGGTAAGAATGGCCAAGAACTGAGCTAAACGGGAACCTAGATGAAATCTATACAAGTATACAAGGTCACCATCACAAACTGTATTTCAACAATTGGAACTAAATTTGGAGACACAGGACCCAGGCTCAAAATCCAGTTCTGAAAACTGGGCAAGTCATTTACTATCTCATTTCCCTCATCTGTAAAGTGAGGAGATTGGACTTGTTGAACAACAAATCCATAATCTTAAGGGAGTACTTAATCTGAACCATTTTCCAAGATCAACAATAACAAAAATAACTATCCAAATTTCTGTCCCACCCCAGTCTAGTTGGCTCTAAAACCCTAAAAGTTTCCTTCAAATCAATCACCATGCTTTACTCTCCCCTCAAAGATGCCTGGTAAAGGCTTTGCTATATAATTTGGGAATGAATACTAGAGGTCTTTATAAATTGTAACCATTCTGAAAAAGTTCCTATTCTTTTTAGTAAACTGGGACATGTGTTTTTCTGAGATCATGGACCTGCTTGAAATAAGCAGTTGAATATTTAATTGGTAGCTTGAGGATACAAGAATACATAGTTCCCAGGATGATGACTTAGGGTGACACAACACCATCTCACCTCTGGTCACAAACTACTGGCAACATGAGAATCAAGCTATATTCTAGGATTTTTAAAACAAAAACACGGGGTTTAGTTCCAATTGTTCCAGATTATTTCTTTTTGAAATAGGAACTGGTACTGAATCTGTGATTTCATTGGCATATGGAATTTCCAGACACAGAAATTCCTCCTGCAACACAAGTCAGCCCTTTCTCTATAATTCCATAGTCTCAGATGCCCAGAACATCAGCAGATTAAGTGACTTGGTCAGTTCCACACAGCCATTAGGTGTCAAGAAACACAACTTGAACCCAAGCCTTCTAGGCTCCAAGGCCAGCTCTCTTATCCATTAGGCCATACTGTTTCTGATATTTGTTTTAGATTTATATATAAAATTTTTATACAGAAAATATGAAATTTATATCCACAGTTAAAAAAAAAGTCAGCAGGAAATCACTTTTTTCTGAGAAGAATATAGAGAATCAAAATACAGAAAGCTAAAAATTTATTGAATACCAAAGTTTTATATTGAACAGTCACTCAAAAGTTTCATACTACAACCTCATAAAACCTTCCATAAATCCTTTCAAATACAGTATCATAAATAAATGAAATCATCAAAATTAATGTAACTCCAAAGTATCTCACACACAATTTTTAAAAAATTACTCACATGCAGTATTCCTGCAATTTTAGATGTATAACCTCTAGGTCTCTCTTTATCTTTAAACCTAAAAGCAACAGCATTCAAATCCTAAAATGAAAATTAATCCAATTAGGCACAGCAAAACTACTCTGATAAATAGCCTACTGTAGTATTTTGATTCTTATTTACATACACCTTTTATTCTATTTTAAATTTTATAAATTCTTTGAGTAGCATCCTTTTCTAAGGTAATTTTATATGTGTTTGAGGAAACATCGTGCAGACATATAAAATCAGATAAGAAAATAACCTTTTAAATTTCTGAAAGAACTTTGCTTACCCCATACAACATATAACAAAAAAGCAAAATGGCAAAAATTGAATGAAAATTGATCTCTATTACACAAAAATGTGGTGAGAAAATAGAATATCATGCAGAATGTACTAGGTGCACAGAATCTGATCTTGGTGGGTCAAGAAAAGAGCCCTTCTAATACACTTGTTAAAAGAAAGAAGCTGATGTCTAAGCTGATTCCAGGGATCAAGATTCTGCATATGGAAAGATGATGTCTCTCACATTAAAAGTAAATGGATTTTACTAATTTAAGTCAAATAGCTCAAAAGGGATACTTCAAAATGAAGTCACATTTTTTTTAAAGCATGAACATAATTTGCTTCATACAATAAATACTACAACAGCCAGACTATTTCCAAGCATTACTACTTAAAATCATTCTTAAGGGCAGGGCACATTTTAGTAATAAAATCTTGAGATAAAAAGGAAAGCTATCCCCTTTGGTTATCTGAAACATTTTCATTATTTTTCAATATAAGGTCCTGAAAGTTTACCAGTAATTTACTAAATATTTATCAAGTAGACTAAAGAGAATTATTATATTTGCCAATGATATTGTGATAGTGTGCCATGCCACAGAAGCACAGAGATAGAGAGGTACCAACTCAGGAAACACTAAGTTTCTTCTGGGAGGAGGTTTTGGTTCCTTCTTTCCCCTTGGGAAGCTTATAACCTAACCGGGTGTCAGGCAACTAACAACAAGGCTTAGAGAACACTATAGCTCATCTACCACTATTCAAAATTGAAAAGAAAAAAAAATTTCAAATTTCAGCTGAGTTACTGATGAGTTTCAATCTAAATTAATTCAAATGTATTGCTTGTAAAACATAGGAAAAAGCTCCTTAAGAAAAATTTGGTGAAACAAATGTACCTTGCACTCTTGGAAAACCCATTCTTGAGGTCCTTCTGCACGTAACTTCTGAATGTATTGAAACATGTGCAAAATTATATCTTCAACATGTACTGGAAAAGAGGGGCACACTTAAAAATCGTTCAGTCCTTGTATCCTTCAAATCCGTGAGCCCACTCCTAAGGTAAAGTAAGGCAAGTAGAATATGGTCCCTCTTAGAAATGAAGTCCTCACCTCCCAGCGATTGGTGGCGGGGCCCAAGCACTCCTGTGAGGCGGCATTCTGGGCCAGTGGAATCAATAAAGTTTCAAAGGAGATGCTACAGGAGCAGCAGCCCCAGGGATACCAGCATAAGGAGATGAGAAGCAAAAGGGAAAGGAGTTAAGAACATGGGCTACATACCAGCCCCACTTCAGACTGGAAAGATAGGTTAACATTTTCCAAGAATTGTCATAGTTTTTACTTACAAGTTAAAAAAATACCTATGACATGAGGGCCGAGTTACATGGGAAAACTAGAAATGCGAACTTGTAAAGTACTGAAATTTGAAAGCTTAAAGATTTGCAATATAAATTATATTCATGGAATAAGAATGTAGAAAGAGAGAAACCATGTAACATAAATTTTCACCAAAAAGCAAATGGTGTAATATTTACAAAGTTCATAGGGCGGCTAGGTGGTGCAGTGAATACAGCACTGGCCCTGGAGTCAGGAGGACCTGAGTTCAAATCAGGCCCCAGACACTTAACACTTAATAGCTGTGTGACCTTGGGCAAGGCACTTACCCCCAACTGCCTTGCCTTCCCCCCTCCAAAAAAAAAAAAAAGAATACTTACAAAGTCCTTCCTCAGTCAAGTCCACATTAATGATGAAAAACATAAAACCTCTGGCTCCTTCTTTTTGACCTCCTACAAGAGTGTTTACCCAACCTGCAATGCACAAAAGAAATCATTTTGGGGTGGCTAGGTGGCACAGTGAATAGAGCACTGGCCCTGGAATCGGGAGTACTTGAGTTCAAATGGCCTCTGACACTTAACACTTACTAGTCATGTGACCTTGGGCAAGTCCCTTAACCCCAATAGCCCTGCCTTCCCCCCTCCAAATAAAACAAAAAAACAAGAAACAAAACTCAACAACATCTTATTCTGCCAGTTTTCAGGGTGGCAAGAGAATAAGAGACAGTTAAATTTTCCAAATCTAGATTATTCACATCTTCTGCTTTCTCTGTTCCTATAATGGTGTATTATAAAATGGTACTGAATAAAGCAACATAAAAAAGAATATTGACTAGAATCAATTCAATAGACTGCAAGGAACACCCACACAGACACACAGACACACACACACACACACGACAAATGTATACTCAGTGCTACAACTCAGGCCAAGCTATTTTTGGATAATTCTATTAATTCCTCACACCATACACATAAAAAATTACCTTGCATCTCACTGACTTCATTGAAACAACATCACATTGTATGAATTTCACCTTTTACTTTCCATCTTCTTTTCATTTCAAGGTATGATAAAATATTGAAACCTGAATCCCTAGCTTAGCTACTAAATCCAATCAAGACAATAAAAAGAAAACAAACATCCCAAATACTCTCCTCTAAGGATGCTGTAGAAATACAGGAATACTGGTAAAATAATGGAGCTGCCAATCAGTATATATACATTTTGAAAAATAATTTGAAATTACTGTATGTGAATAAAGTAACTAAGATGTCTATGATCTTTGACAGAGAGATTTCACTAACAGGCCTAAGACCCAAAGGAGTCATTAATAAGAAAGTCACCATATACATTAATATAGTTATAACAACACTTCTTGTGATGGCAAAGAATTTTTTCCATCTACTGTGGAATGATAAATAAATTGTGGTACATGAAATACAGGAATATACAAGGCTGTAAAAAATGATAAATATGATGAATTCAAATAAGTGTGGAAAGATCTATATGAACTGACGCAGAGTAAAGCAAGAAGAGTCATGCGAACAAAGACTACAACGATATAAATGGAAACAATCACAACACAATCAAAAAATGAATATTGCAAATTTTATAAAGAATAAGCATGGCTTGAAAGAAGAGACACAAGAGACCTCACCCCTTTGAAAAAGTGGGAGGTTGAGTGTAGTACCCATAATGTTTTCAAGCTTCTGTGATTAGTTTTGCCAATTTTTTCCTTTTTCTTTAAAAACATCTTCTGTTAACAATATGGAATAACTCTTTTGACAGGAGATGGGTAAGAAATATTGGGGGAAATTTAGATGATGCTAAAAAAAAGCACCAACAAACACATTTTAAATATACATACATACATGTATATATGTATGTATGTATGTATATATATATATATATGAGTGTGTGTGTGCATACACACATACTCTACCAACTCCAAAGATCACATCTCAAATTTAGTCAAGTATCAAAGCAATTTTCATAGAAATCTTGGGAAAGAAATGACTGGCAAAATTAAGAACTGTGATATTCCACATGTTGGGAAATTAATATCTAAAAGTTGATTACCAAGAGACTCACCCTTTGATTTGAGTTCTGATAAGAGACTTCCAGGGCCTTCATGTCCAATAAGATGACCGAGATAATGACCAGGGTTTGATTTATAATATTTCTGAAGATCAGGTATAGGAAATGTAACATATAGATTTCTAATGTCCTTAATAGGTACAACCTTGTAAAGTTGCTGAAAATAAACAGAGACATTAGGCTAGCTAAAACTCACTGAATCTAATATTCATCTACTACAAAACTATTTGTATGATTCTAAAATTTTGGGGAAAACTAAATATTAGATATGATGTCAAATTCATATCAACTATAAATTGAATAAAATTGATGAGATATGATGTTTATAGAATTTCTTTGCAATTCAACTTGCTTCATTAATCAAAAGGAGCACTGGACAAAGAGGCGTGGAGACCTGTAATTCCAGTTCCACCCCTTATACAGGACATGTATCACTTTAGGCAAGTCACAACTCTTCTGGATCTTAGTTTACTCATTTGTAAAATGGGGATAAAGTTTTTACCATCTACCTCATCAGGGCTGTTGTGCATATCAAATAAGATTATATAAGTAAAGTTATTTTATCATATTAAATATCAAAAAGTAAGTTATTATTGTTAGAAAGTTCAAACTTTTGGCACTGGAAAATTACTACTACAATTTACTGAACTGTCTTCATGCTGCACTCAATACAATTACTTTTACTGTAGCATAGTATCGAATATGCCCAAATTCTGCTTTATAAATAATAGTACAAAAAGAGATCTCTTTCTTCTACTCTTCTCTAGCCAAATTCCTATAATCTCCTATCTAAGAGAAAAATATGTTTACTCACCCTAAGATGCTCTTCTTGGAAAGGGTGTTCTGGAAATTCTGGTAATGGGACGTTTTTGTTCTCTACTTCCGAAAACAGTTTCACAACTAGTTCAGTCAGTTCATCTAGTGACTCTGCAGAAAACAAACCATTCAAATCATGACTTAAATGAGTGATTATCAAGAACACCTGGTATTTTAGCCAATAAAACCATAACATAAATCTCAGTCCTAACAAGAAACCATAAAGCAAAAGCACATGTGACTGTATTGAAACAGAGAGTTAAGTCCTCAAAATAACAGTAGGCTCTAAAAACTTTTTAGCATAACAGATAAGGTGAGAGGAATACATAACCTCAGAGCTTTGAACAAATAAGTTTCCTATCAACAGCTGAATGCCTGAGGTCTTTTCCCTAGATCATCCACAACTAGAGGGTACAGACATGTGAAACAAACACTTGAAGAGCTTGTGTAATTATTACATTTGTTTCACCTCTTTTTTGACAGCAACCACAATCCTCCAACATGAGCTTAGTACCTCATTAGCAAAAATAATTAGTTAAAATAGGAAGTTACTCGACAGCACTCTTCCTCCCTGAGTCAATGACACAAAGACGCTGCTATCCAGGGTCTCTTTTGCAGGCTAGTATTCCAACACATCTATTTGCCATTCAACAGATTTTTTACTCCTTGTGTTATTTTTACATAATAAATTACAAAGAAGGCGTTTTTCATGTACTCTACCCAGCACCAAAATTAGTAATTCTAGTTCTAAAGAATTATCAGGTAAGCTAAAGCCCAAAATGAACCAAATCTTAAAAATGGTAGAGCCAGCAAAAAAAACCCTTTTTTTCGAAAATAAATGTTGTTTGGAATAAGAATAAGAAAGGACTGACCCCTTGGGGAAGATGACATAGGGAGAATAAAAAAACTCAAGTCCTACTATTGTTTCCGTCTCCTTTACCAAGAACAGTTTACAAACTGGAATAGGTAATACAAACAAGGTAATTGAACAAGGTAATTGAAGTCCAAAATAAGTTAGGAACCAATATAAAAACCTTTAACTGTCTTAGAAGATTTGGTTTTCCAGAGGCATATGTTCTGCATTTATGGATACTGGAGGAAAAAAAATATGTCCTCTCAAAATTACTTTTACAAATCACAAAGCATAGAAGAGGTACTACCAAAACAGGAAAGGATAAAATGGAGTTTAAAATAGGTAATATCAAGAGTTGAAAAGATTAATTTCAAAAATTAATAACTTTGATACCAATTGATAAAAATCTATTAAGAGTAAATCAAGTCAAATTAGCCTCATTTCATGTTTCCAGCAAGACACATGATAAAGTTATACTTAAATTTTGCAGATGGGATTTGAAAACCATTTCTGGCGATCCTTATAGACAAGGTAGAGAAACATGGGCCAGATGGCAATTTACATACTCTGTGACAACCCAGGCATGGAGGATCTTGGTGGCTTTAAAGACTGGTATAAGACCTGAAACATTCCAACAAACAACTCTGGGAAGCAGGCAAATCTATAGTGTAAGGTCATAACTTTTAAAAACAAGAGGTGAGGGGCGGCTAGGTGGTGCAGTGAGTAGTGTCAGCCCTGAAGTCAGAAGGACCTGAGTTCAGATCCTGCCTCAGACACTTAACACACACAAACAAAAACCTAGCTGTGTGACCTTGGACAAGTTACTTAACCCCAATTGCCCTCCAAAAAAATAAATAAATAAATAAAACAAAAAACAAGAGATGACAGAAGCAAAACCCAAAATTATTTGAAAAGGCTTAAATGATGAACCAAAATGAAATTTAAGTGATGGATCAAAGGTCCTGTGTTTAGAATTTTTTTTTTTAATTACTGTACAAAATATGATAAAGGCAGCTAGCAATTGAACCCAAGAGTTTATTTAAATTGAGTTTATTTAACAAGAGTTTTTTACATGAGCCAGAAACATGAAAAAGTTCTTAAAACATCTAGTTAATAAGCTTTTATTAAGTGCCAGCTATGGCCATGTATTTGCACTAACTTTAGAGTTATAAACAAAAGCAAAAAACATTTGGTGCTCTGAGAAGCTCACAGGAAGACAACATAAAGCAAAAATGTACAAACAAGATATAAACAGGACAAATGAGAAATAATCAATAGTGAGAAGGCACTAGTACCAAGGGGGATCAGGAAAGGCTTCTCATATAGGATGGGATTTTAAATGAGATCTGAAAGAAACCAGGGAAGACACAGGTGATGAAGATGAGGAGGGAGAGAATTCCAGATATGAGGAACAGACAGTGAAAATCTCCAAAGTCTGGAGAATCTGAATTTAAGGAACAGCCAGGAGGTCAATGTCACTGGATCACAGAGTGTGAATGGAAGGGTTAGGAAAGGAAGGTGTAAGAAGACTGGAAATGTGGGAAGGTGGCAAGTTCTGGAGGGTTTTGAATGCTAAATGAGGACTTTATATTTGATCCTAGAAGCGATAAAGAACCATCAAAGTTTATTGAAGAGTGGGATAACATGGTCAGATCTGGGCATTTTTAATATTAATTTCACAGCTGAGTGGGGGATAGACTGGAGTAGAGAGATCTGAGTCAGGAAGACCAAGCAAGCAAGCCACTGCAATAGCTCAGGCATGAGGTGGTAAGGGCAGAGGGCATATACACAAAAGATGTTATGAAAGACTTGGCCACAAACTTGATATGGGGAATGAAAGAGAATGAGGAGTTGAAGATGCTATCACTTTGATTGTAATTTTTTTTTTTTTTTTGGTGTGTGTGTGTTAAGTGTCTGAGGCCGAATCGGAACTCAGGTCCTTCTGACTCCAAGGCTGAAGCTCTACTCACTGTGCCACCTAGCCGCCCCACTTTGATTGTAATTTAAAAAAAAATACTCCCAAAATGAGATTATTAATGGACCATATCAACATCTGCCATGCACTATCAGTGAGGATTTGGATCAGATAAAAAAATTCCCCTGGTGCCAGATGAATGTTTTACATTTCCATGACATTCCTGGAGGTTATTAGTACAGTTTATAACACACAATGAAATATACTTGAAAATGTGCCTAAAATCAACAATGTATTCGACTCACAGTTACATCTAGAAAGGTGATTTATAAAATCATAGATTATTACAGATGAGAAAGGGATCTTGGAGATCTTCCAGTTGAAACTTTTCATTTTAAAAATGAGAAAATTGGACTAACTAATGGGTAGTCTAGAGCTGGAGCCCTGGCCTTCTGGGTTTAATACCAATGTTCTTTCTACAACATGACACCCATTACTTCTATTTCTTTTTTAAAAATTTTTGTATATGAAGTAAACAGAGTGCTTTTAATGAACACAAGTTTATCTTTGAAATAAAGGCCCATCAGGGGCGGCTAGGTGGCGCAGTGAGTAAGAGCGCCGGCCTCGGAGTTGGGATGACCCGAGATCAGATCCGGCCTCAGAAAATGAGCACCCACACATAAATAATGACTAGCCGTGTAACCTTGAGCAAGTTACTTAACCCCAATTGCTTTAAAAAAAAAAAAAGAAAGAAAGAAAGGCCCATCACCATTTATTACAGTTTTCTTTCAGTGATGATATATGGGGTGATTCCACATAAGGCATGGTATACCAGTCTCTGAAAGAGTTGAAGTTGAATGTTACTCGAAAGGAAACTGAAAGGTGCAGGTGAGAAAGAGTAGGCTACAACATATAAGCAATGCAGAACTGTGCAGAAGCAGCATAAAAGATGTCACCAGAGAGCTGTAAAACCAAAACAACAAGTAAATCTCAATAATGAGTACAAAGGGAACTGACCCTGTAGAACTCAGTGCTGTGGAGATTCAAATAAAGTAACAAGTTATACTTGGCTGACTCCTAACTCAAAGCATAGGCAGATAGTCATAATAGTTAAGCCCTTTATAATACAATTTATTGGACCAATTTCCTTTCTCTTTTCCCCTGAAAGCAACAATATTAAGTAAATAACATCTTATGTTTACATAATATTTTATAATTATAAAGAATATAATTATATCCTTTCATTTGATCCTCATTATAATCCTAAAAGGCAGGTAATAAAAAAAAAAAAAGATCCTCCATTTTGTACAGGAGGAAACTGAAGTTGAGAATTAATTATATACTTGCCCAAGGTAACACAAAGAGGAAGTGGCAGAGCCAAAACATTAAGTATGATACTTACTCCATGCTACTTCTAACAAAAAAAGTTCTGGGTACCAAAAAGGAAAAAAGACATTAAAAAACTCCGTGTGATGGTGGTACAATGAATACCTCTGTGCACACCATGGAAGGTGGGGGAGAAGAGCTTTTCTCTTCCTTCCTAAACATATCGTGTCAACGTTAACAATCCCAATAGAGGAATGAGCAAAAAATGTGTTCTAATAGAATCTCTTTCCTTAATCCTTTAAGTGGTATATGTAAGCCAGGGTCAGTTGTTATGAGGTCTATACCACAAAGCCTGGCCAGCCAAAAGTAGTATTTTTCATTGTGGGGGAACTAAAACATCTGTGTTTGCTTTAAGCATGTATTATTTCTTTCAAATTCAGCTTGGACATAAATAACTACAAGTAAAGTGGGTTTCAACTGCCACAAAATTTCATCCTGAATACTCTCCACTTGTTCTAACCAATATTTACTTTTTAAAAGAAATAGGTCACTTTGAGGAATATTTTTTAAATCCATAATGTTACTTATATTATCTTGTTTTTCCCTAAGTTTCTGGAATGCTCACCTCGGCCCAGCACACAAATAGCCATTAAGTTGGATGAGTAATAAGTAGAGTGGAATTTCAGTAATTCTTGTCTTACATCGATACCTTCTTGGGTTGGTCTTGTTTCCAAGGTATATTTGTTACCTGAAAGAAAAATAAGAGTTTAAAAATGTTTTAAATGTTAAGAGGCAAATTCGTACTGACTCCTAAAATTAAATATTACTAGCTTTCTTTGACTGCCCCAAAGCCCTCTGAACTCTATTATAGGCTTGTAATTACCATTGGTAACAAAACAATTTTCTATATCTGGGTAGACTTAGGTCAAGTATAATATAAATATAAAAATCTGCTGGGGTAGCTAGGTGGCCCAATGAATAGAGAGTACTGGCCCTGGAGTCAGGAGGGCCTGAGTTCAAATCTGACCTCAGATACTTAACATAAAAAACTAGCTGTGTGACCTCCAAAAATACACACACACACACACACACACACACACATATACTCTCTCTACAGTCTCTCTCCAGTAGTCATTCCCCAATAGATAAATGGTCAAATGAGATGTACAAACAGTTCTGAAAAGAACTACAAAGTATTCACCACTACTTGAAAAACTCAAAAATATAAAAACAAGCCCTGAAGTTTTCACTACCTCACACCCTACAAATTAGCACAAGTAACCCAAAAGTGGGGCAGCTAAGTGGCACGGTGAATAGAGGAGGACCTGAGTTTAAATCCTGCTTCAGACACTTGACTCTTAAATAGCTGTGACACCATAAGCAAATCACTTAACCCCCTTGTCCTGCATTCCCTCCTCAAAAAAAAAACAACCCAAAAATGGCAACAGTCAATGTTGGAGGGATTATGAAAGGACAGGTACACTAATACATTGTTGGTGGTGCTGTGAAATGGTAGAACTATTTCCTAAAGCAATCTGAAATTATGGAAATAAAGTGATTTAAGTATCTATATCCTTTTGACCCAGAGATTCTACTGCTAGGTGTATACTTCCATCAAGAAGGTCATGAATAAAAAGGAATGCTTTGTATACACTTAAGAATTTTAGAGCAGCACTTTTTGTGATAAAGAACTAGAAACAAATGGATGCCCATTGACTCAGAATGGATAAACAAATTGTAGCATATGAGTAAAATATTAAAGTGCTGGGGCGGCTAGGTGGTGCAGTGAATAGAGCGCCGGCCCTGGAGTCAGAAGGACCTGAGTTCGGAGCCGGCCTCAGACACTTAATCCACACAAACAAAAACCTAGCCATGTAACCTCGGGCAAGTTACTTAACCCCAATTGCCCTAAAGGGGCGGGTAGGTGGTGAAGTGAGTAAGAGCGCTGGCCTTGGGAGTTGGGATGACCAGAGATCAAATCTGGTCTCAGAAAATGAGCACCCACACATAAATAATGACTAGCCGTGTAACCTTGAGCAAGTTACTTAACCCCAATTGCTTTAAAAAAAAAAATTAAAGTGCTGTAAGAAACAATGAATACCAAAAATAAGATACAATGTATATGATGAATACAGAAAAAATTGCAAAGATTAACACAAATTGATACAAAGGGAAGTAATTTGAACCAGGAAAACAATATATACAATGACTACAACAATATAAATGGAAAGAATCATGAAAAAAACAAAATCAAATGTCCCCCAAAAAAGAAAACACATATAAATACCAAATATTTAAGAAATAGTCATTATGATGCCTCCATTAACAATTGTCTATAATTATAGTATTCCCAACTTCCTAAAAAATGGGATTTTGCCATAAAGAACTAATTTAATTCACTTTGGAGGCAAGTAATACTTTCTATCAAAAAAAAAAAAACAAAGTAGCTTAGTTAAGCAAAGAAGTTTGTACTGCCTTACCTTTCAACTCCATCTTAATTAATACTATTTATCTCTAAATTCCAGTTAAATAACTTAGCCACAATTTCCTCCCTATATATAATATGGCTATGTCAGTCCTCTGCTCACTCCTACCATCTCTAGCATAAACCATATACTCCAGCGTTTGGTATTTTAAAATTTGTATGCATTTCCCGTACCACTTTAAGGTATGATTTTATAATGGATAATCCCCCCAAAATTATGAAATCAATTATGTAACTGAGGTTTTACAGTAAATATCCACTAATATCAATATACAATTTCCCATTAGTATAACTGTAGTCCTTTGCATCATTTCTTTCAATGTTCTGAACTTTTTAACAATTAAATCCTGATTTTTGGCCTAATTATATTCTAATTTTTAGACTTTTCTCCCAATTCCACTTCCCAACATAAACTCTCTGCTATAGCTGAAACCAATCTATAGTCAACAATCTATTAAATATTTTATTTTCCTTCCATAATAGCCTTTGTTCATGCTAAATTCCTCAAACGGAATGTCTTCCCCTCTGTTATGCCTAAAAAAAAATTTATCCATTCTTTTTTTTTTTTTAAAGCAATTGGGGTTAAGTAACTTGCTCAAGGTTACACAGCTAGTCATCATTTATGTGTGGGTGCTCATTTTCTGAGGCCGGATTCGATCTCGGGTCATCCCAACTCCAAGGCCGGCGCTCTTACTCACTGTGCCACCTAGCCGCCCCTCTATCCATTCTTTAAGGCCCAGTTCAAGTGCTGACTTCTCTGTGAAGTTAACCAATCTTCTCAGGAACCTCAGCCAACCAGAAATTATTTCACCCAGGGGCTCCTATAGAATTTCCTATCCATACAACTATCTGCCACTTACCATTTGTTACCCAATATTTCTAGTTAATATTCTCTAGACCTGTCTTATTTTCCCAATTAAATTATTAATTTATTAGAGATAAGATATATGATATATATATATATATATGGTATAAGATATAAGAGATATGTCTTATATTCAGAATCTGAATGTGAGAGCTAGAACCTTAGAAATCATATAATCTAACTCCCTGTTTACATGTCTACCATGGTACCTTGCACATTATAAGTCTCTAAGTATTTGTTGATTGATATAGAGAATATAGGCTTGCCTAATTTTACCCAAATACCTGACTCAGAGATAAGCCATGATGATAAATGAATGCTAGGTATCATGCAACTACCACATGAAATAGATAAGATACATATACATCAACATATGACTAACAAGGATTGAGTAAGAAGCTGATACTGAGACTCTGCTCTCCTCTTGGGGAGGTCTGAGCCACACCTATACTGCTTGCTTCTGAACTTGCTCCTCGCTGACTGTACAATATAGGGCCCACAACCAGTCCTTATCTTGGCATGGCACCTCTAGACACATGGATCCAGGGGAGAGGAGAGGACCAGGGCCTCAGTACTAACTTCTTGCTCAATCTGAAACCTGTAGTGGTATAACTGGGACAGGAATACCAAGCCAAAGAAGTTTTGTCAGTCTGACCCAATAGAACTTTCCAGCTGGCTAATAAGGGCTGAGATCAATAGCAGTCTACTGTTGCTCAGACCCAAACCCAGGAACTTGAAAAGCTCAGAGAAGGGGGGCAGTGATCAGACTTTGCCCTAGATCAGACAACTCTGGGAGCAAAAATAAGTGTATAGGTTTCCAGTCTGCACTATTTCTGAGAGCCTGGAAAAACATAACACTCAACAGCCCAAGAAAAACAGTAGCAAGACCAGCCCCAGACCTTCCCTCCAGAAATGTGTGGAACTTGAAGCCCTAACATCAAATCTGAAGTCAGGAGCCAGAAGTAGTCTGGAAGAATGGGTTAAAAAAAAAAGAATTACACCATAAAAAGCTATTATGGTGAGAGGGATGCTCAAGACACAAACCCAAAAGAAGAGAATGATCCCAAAGCATCTACAGGCAAAGCCTCAAAGAAAACCACAGCTTAGGCACAAATTCAACTAGAACTCCTGAAAAAGATGAAGCAAAAGTTTTAAAAGAGTTTAAAGATGTTTTTATAAATGAAACTAGAGAAGTAGAGGAACAAACTGGAACAAAAATCTGTTTTGGAAGAAAGAACTGGAAAAGGAATTAAGAATTTGGCAAAGTGATACAAAACTCTGCCCAAGGAACAAACTCCTTTAAAATTGGAACAGAACAAAATGAGGACAAAAAAGAGCTAAAACAGCATATTTCAAGAAATCATAAAAGAAAAAGTGTCTAGACCTCTTAGAAGAAGGCAAAGTAAAATAGAATTAATTTACACATCACCTCCTGAGAGACACCCCAAAATGAAAACACCCAAGTTTATTATAGCCTAAATCCTAGGCTTCTGAAAACTGTTTTATGTAGCCAAAAAGATTACCAAGGAGCCAGTCAAGATCACACGATTTAGCAGTCACCATTGTGAAGAAGTGTTGATCTTAGAATATAATATTCCAGAAGGCAAAAGACATGGGCTTACAACCAAGAATAACTCAACTAGAAAAACTGAATATACAGGGGAAAAAAATTGACTTAAGAAATAGCTGATTTCTAAGCATTCCTGAGGAAAAGGAAGAAGACCAGAACTGTGCAGAAACTTCAGAATGCAAACTCAGGAGGTTAAGAGAAACATTAAAAAGTAAACATGAATAGGGGCGGCTAGGTGGCCCAGTGAGTAGAGCGTTGGCCTGGAGTCAGAAGGACCTGAGTTCGGATCCGACCTCAGACACTTAATCCACACAAACAAAAACCTAGCCGTGTGACCTTGGGCAAGTTACTTAATCCCGATTGCCCTCAAAAAAAAACAAACAAACAAACAAAAAACAAAAAAACAAAACAAAACAAAAAAAGTAAACTTGAATGAACAATGATAAAAGACCAAACAAGCATAAACTGCTTACAGTCAAATACGGGGAGAGAATACATGTATACCTTATGAACCCTAGCATCATCAGAATCCACAGAAGAAATTAAATTAGAGAAGGCCTGAGAATGGTTCCATTATGTCTTAATGATCTTAAGAGTAGAAAAAGAGGAGAAAAGGAGTATGCTGGGAAAGAAATAAAAGGAAGTTAGGGAAAATTCTCACATAATGGGTTTGTGCAAGTAAAATGCTATACAAACAAGAAAAAAGGCAGGGGGAGTGACTGACACTTGAAACCTTATTCTTATCTAAAATTGTCAAAAAATTCATACACACACAGTTGGGGAGAAAAATACATTTCATTCAACAGGGAAACAGGAGGGAAGGAGGAGAAAAGGAAATTATAGAGGATAAATTAAGAGAGAATTTATTTCTAAGAAAAACAAATAATGTACAAAAATATTTATACCTTTTTTTGAGGTGACATAGAATGGGAATCTGAGGGGATGCCTATCAACTAAGAATGGGTGAACAAGCTATGGCATACAAATGTTACAGAATACTTTTGTGCTACAAGAAATGACAAAGTGGAAGACTTATATGAACTAATGCAGAGTGAAAAGATTTGAACCTGGAAAACAATTTATATAATGACAATATTATTGCATAGATAAACAACTTTAGGGACTCTGATCAACCACGATTCCAGAGAACTAATGATAAAACACGCTGCTCACCTCCTAATAGACATGAAGGGAGAACGCAGAATAAGAAGTGAATACATTCATGTGTATACATGGGTATATAAACACATACATAGGTTATTCTTTTGGACATGGCCCTAGAGAAATTTGTTTTGCTTAACAATACATGTTTATAACAGATATTCTCTCTTTTTTTTTCATTCTCAAATGTGAAGAGGAGGAAGAGAAGGTATATTTTTGTTGATTGAAAAACACAGAAATTTAATTAATCAAAATCAAGAATAAAAATTTCAAGAGGCTTATCACAGAAGAGAAAAAAAAAGAGATGCCAGTCACACTCTACTATTCTCTACCCTCCAATACCTCATACAGTTTACAGTTTAGAATGTCCTTCATTTGCCTTCTTGGTCTATTGAGTTTATACACATCCTTTAAAGGATAACTTAAATATTACTTCCCTCATGTACCATTCATTCTATCTTAAACTTCATGCAACATTTTGTTTTGTACCTAATGCGCTGATTTAATATTTTTCTATTGAGCACTCTCTTTTATTTCTTACTCTCTTACCAGACAATAAACTCCATTAGGCAGGAACAATATCTTAACCCAAATTTCTCCCAGTGTCTAGCAGTGTTCAAGTAATATATATTTAATGTCTACTGATGCTACACAGAAAGGCAAAATACAACTAAGTAAAAACATAAATGAAAAGCAAAAGATCAAAACAAATTGATCATCTACTAATGGGATTATGATTTAAAAAAAGACAAAAATAAGTATTCTGACATTCAGAGAGAAAACAAAATCACTCCATTTTCATTCTAACCACAACCACTAGCTAATGTCACTTTGATGAAAGGACCTCTATTTATAATGGCAGTGAGAGCCTCTGTGTGATGGTAGGATCTCAGGTTCTCTGAGGTGGCCATAGGGACATGGGAGATGTACATCAACAATTTAAATCTCCCTTTATGATTCAGTATTCTGAATCAGGGTTTAGAGAATTCAGAATTTTATGCCTGGGAGCCTCACTCAGCAGCGGCATAGTGGCATCAAACTGAAGTTACAATTTACCATGCTTTAATTTTATATGAGTCTATAAAAATAACTAAGGACCAACTTTCTACCAAAATCACATGCCACAAGATGGGAATACGCTGGGGACAGATGCCACAATGTGACTATGAAATAATCAGGTCTGAGAACACTGGAACATGTGGGAAAACAGGTAGTAAAAGCAGTCAAAGACCACTCAGGTTATTAAATTAGTACTTGTGTTTTCCATCACTGGAAGTATAACTTAGCTTCAAAAGTATGTGACTTCTCTTTTTAAAGAAATACAACTCTCTGTGAACTGATTCAACCATTCTGGAGAGCAATCTGGAACTATGCCCAAAGGGCTACAAAAAAGTGCATACCCAGGGGCATCTAGGTGGTGCAGTGAATAGAGTGCCGGCCCTGGAATCAGAAGGACCTGAGTTCGGAGCCAGCCTCCGACACTTAATCCATACAAAAAAAAAAACCTAGCCGTGTAACCTTGGGCAAGTTACTTAACCCCAATTGCCCTAAAGGGGCGGCTAGGTGGCGCAGTGAGTAAGAGTGCCGGCCCCGGAGTTGGGATGACCCGAGATCAGATCCGGCCTCAGAAAATGAGCACCCACGCAGAAATAATGACTAGCCGTGTAACCTTGAGCAAGTTACTTAACCCCAATTGCTTTAAAAAAAAAAAAAAGTGCATACCCTTTGACCCAGCGATACCACTTCTAGGGTTGTATCCTAAAGAGATCATATAAGACCTGTTTGCACAAAATATTTATAGCAGCTCTTTTAGTGGTGGCAAAGAATTGGACATCAAGGGGATGCCCATCAATTGGGGAATGGCTAAACAAGTTGTGGTATATGAATGTAATGGAATACTATTGTGCTATAAGAAATGAGGAGCAGATAGACTTCAGACAAAGTTCATAATATCCTAGAGAGACTTATGTAATTGATGCTGAGGAGAGCAGAACCAGGAAAATTTTGTAAACAGACACACTGTATCTGTGATGACTAACTTTGATAGACTGGGCTCCTCTCAGCAATGCAAGGTTATAAGCCAACCCCAAAAGACTCATGATAGAAAGGATATCCACATCCAGAGAAAAGAACTACGGAGTTTGAATGCAATTGAAGCAAATGACTTGCTCTCTCTCTTTTATGTTTTGTTTTGTTTCATTCCTTCTTTCCTGTTGTTCACTTCATTGGTTATACTTCTTTTCAACCTAACTAATGCATAATTCGAAGGTATTTGTAGAGCCTATATTGGATTACATGCTGCCATGGGGAAGGAGGGGGAGGAAATCTGGAACTCAAGGGATTGCAGAACTGAATGTTGTAAACAAAAAGTAGATAAACAAATTTAATAAAATTAAATTTTAAAAAAAAGGAATGCAACTCTCTAAATGAATTATTTTCCAACTTAACTTTTACGACATACACTGCTTTTTCAGTTCTTATTGAGACAATTAAAAGAAGATATTTTGAGTCAACTTTGAGGCATTTCTCTGTCTCCTTTTCACTAAAATAACTTTTTAATGATGACTTTTTATCTTTACATTAGTTATTTCAAATCTTTTCCCTCCAATGAATTCTCCCTGACAAAGATAAGGCAAAAATGTCTGATGACTCTGTCTGACATTCATACAATGTTCTGTACTAATAAACCCCTGACTTTCTGCTAAAAAAGAGGAGGGTATTTCATCCTCTGCTCCCTGGAACTTCCACTGGTGTTTATATAGCTTACTTTTTTCCACCATTCCCAAACTGATGGGTATCTACTTTGTTTCCATTTCTTTGCTAGGACAAAAAAGTGCTGCTATGAATATTTTTGCACATACTGGAGTTGACTTTTTCGACATATATGCCCAGTATGAGGGAAGGTTGGAGTCAAAAGAACAGTTTAATTAACTTTCCTTGAATAATTCTAAACAGAAATTCAAAACATTCAAAGCATCGCTGTACGTGTTTTCCCACAGCCTGTACAACAACAACTGTCCCCAACAACTTAGTTTCATGGTATGAAATTAAACTTTGTAATTGTTTTAATACTCTTCTCTCTTTACTATTAGTTATTTGACCATCTACTTTGCTCTTTAATCTCTTTTTCAGTCCGTAATCCAGTTGGACACTTTTCAACCCAAAATACTCTTCATCAGCTCCCAATCTCTAAGATCCTTCCCAATTTTAATAATATCTGATTCTAAGCTAGCAGAGTGAGTGTGTCTGGGGTGGGGGTGGGGGCAGTGTAAGAGAGGTGGGGGCAACACCTACAGTTTAGTTTAGATTGGATGGTTCTTTACAATGCATGTTAGTCCTTTTAAAAAGGAAGAAAGAAAAAGGGAAGTTTGACAACTTTCTAGCTATTTCAAGCCAGATCTTAACAATATCATTTCATTATTTTGTTTGAAGTTATGACTTCCCAGATAATTAGATATGCAAATTCTGAAGTACAAAAACATATTCTATACTTATAAGTAGAAATGTGGGGATTATTCAGTATTTTCATGCCATGAGCAACTTCTTTCTACTATTAGCAGTTTGGCAAAGTGGAAAGAGCATCAGACTGAGTCAGAAGCACAAGGTTTGAATTTGTTTTTAAATCTACTAACCAAGTAACCACAAACAAGTCACTTCATCTTTCCTAGTCTCAGTCTCTTCATACATAAAAATAGGGGAAAAATACAGTATTATCACCTCATAGGGTTGTGTGTGGAAAGTACTTTGTAAACTTTAAAGGTATAAAATGAAATGTGTCAGTGTTGTGGACGATAAAGAATTGGAGTTTACTGGTATAGTAGCTTAAACTTCTCAGAAATAAAAGATATAATAAAAGGTATCTACTCACATTTTTTCAAAAAGATATTTTATAGAAATCCAAAGGACTTTTCCGCATGCCCTTCTGTGTGCAAGCAGTGTGCCAAAGTGAAGAGAAATGTTCATGGAGCTAATAAGACTGGTTCAGGTCCTCCCTCTGACATTTGCTGGCTGTGTGGCCCTGGGGAAGTCACTTATACCTCTCCATGTTTAATAAATTAAACTAATAAATCATGGGTTCAGTCTTTTTCTTTAGATACTATACAGATACTTTTCATGTATACTTTTTTTTTTAAAGCAATTGGGGTTAAGTAACTTGCTCAAGGTTACACGGCTAGTCATTATTTATGTGTGGGTGCTCATTTTCTGAGGCCGGATCTGATCTCGGGTCATCCCAACTCCGAGGCCGGTGCTCTTACTCACTGCGCCACCTAGCCGCCCCTCATGTATACTTTATTTTCAAGATATTTATGTTACTTTATATAAAACTGGTCTCTAAAGGGTCAAAATATCAAATAGTTAGATAGATCTTGTCTGAAGTCAGTAATTTTTTTTTTTGCTTTTTGAAGGGAGGAAGGCAGAGCAATTGAGGTTAAGTGACTTGCCCAAGGTCACACAGCCACTACATGTTAAGTGTCTGAGGCCAAATTTGAACTCAGGTCCTCCTGACTCCAGGGCTGGTGCACTATTTACTACACCACCTAGCTACCCCTGAAGTCAATAAATTATTAAAATCATATTTTCAAAAGTCAGGGCTAATGCTTATGTGCTTATGACTTGGGCTAAGAAGAATAAATAAATTGCTATCAACAGAAACTGCCATATTTCTTTGCCTTCAAAACAAGGTGCTAAATGCTTGACCACTTATTTAATAAAAGCCTTCTACAGAACTCCCACTTCTTAAAAATTCTGCTAAAATTGAAGTAAAAAAGACAAAGGTGTTACTAATAGCTGCCCTTTCAAAGTACATCACTTCCACTGACTGGCCCTAAAGTTTCCAAGCTTAACAAATGAAGTCAGGGCCCATAAACAGGCTATAATTACCAAATCTCTGTGATTTTAGTTTCAGGTAAGCTCTCAGTTTGCTATTATTAACCTCATTTTCAGATAAGGCAAACATGGGAAGTGACTTGATGAGAGTCACAGAGCTAGGAAGAGTTTAAGGCAGGATTTGAATTCAGTACTCTATTCAGTGCCCTGCTGAGCTGCCTCCTGCTCTCCTTGATGAGATCCTACAAGTCCCAAAATCAATACATATATACATGTAACCAAGTTTAAGACATCACATACACAAAAAGTTAAAATACTTACAGGTCATAGATAGTTATTGTTTACGTCCTATGTTTCTTTGCCTTGTGTATAAACTACATGTTTTACTGACATCTAACAATTTTCATTGCCTATCAAACCTGCCTCTAGTACTGTCTGCCACTATCATGGCTAATACATCTGGAAATACAAGGCAAAATTATGCCAGAAAGCTAAGAATAAATTCCAAAACAAATAATGGACAAACACTCAAAACTACTCCCATTTTCTCCCCCACAACTCCCCCCAAAAGAAGCTGCTTTTAACCAAGTATCTTTACGAGTCTTAAGGTCTTATTAGGAAATGATCATAAGAAGAATGTAGTAGTATTTGCAAAATGCTTAGCCCAGTGCCTGGCACATGGAGTACACACTATATAAATGCCTATTCTCCTCTCTCCCACCAAAAGAAGGAAGAGATGTTACTGATACAAACAGAAAGACTTCCCCCTACTTCTCACAAAAACAAAGGTGCCAAGTAGTGGGGAAAAAAATATAAAAAGATCTTGCATCTTTTGGTTTACTAGAAGTAGCTTTAGCTTTAAAGTTCAAATACCCTATACCTCTAAGGTTCAAATATATGAGAAGGTGGTAATTTTTTTAATTGCTAGATCAATATCCCTATAAAAGTATTGTTGTACAGTGAAAACTTCAGCAACCTAAGATGTTTGTATCTGAAATACCAATCACTGAAACACAGTAGATTGCAAAGTGGTCCTACTTGAACACACAACAAAAGCCTAGTTTTGACATACGAAAATATACCCCAAATTGTTGCCTGAATGTCACATTGAAATGGTGAGCACTAAGTTAAAAACAAAGAGAAGAAGGAATGGCCTGGGAGTTCAGAGCTGCCATAACACTTTTTATTTTAACTTAAAAAACAAAGAAACCCTCAGTCTGTAATGAAGCAAGCTCAGCTAATTAAGCATATACAAACATGCAGACACAGACACAGCTGACAAACCTGTTCCAAATTTACTAAAGGGATGGCTGGGATTTCCAGTAGCTTTCTCCAACTGAAACAGTCTCCAGGCATCATTCATTACGTTCTTCTCATGTTCTGAATCAACTGCATTCACCTCTCTCTCTTTGCAGCTCTCATCAAACAAAGGACACAAGAAAAACTGGGCAAATCTAAAACAATGAAAAATGGTATAATTTTAAGTTATTTGAAAATGAGCTCTTTTAAAACAACGCTATCTTTGAAGGTCTTAGTGGACAGAAAATGCGAAAAAAACTGTGACCAAGTAGAATTTTAAAAAGTAACGTAATGTAGGAAAAATGGTTTCCTGGGTCTATTTCATATCCAAACCATATCACAGATGCTTACTGATTAGAAAAGGATCAAACTTTACACAAAAATGCTAAAATAGGTTTAAGGTAACAACAACTTATAATTTAATGAGACTGTAAATAGGAGCTTTTGTCTGTGTGCATTTTCTTTGGAACTACTTACCAAAACAAAATGCAATGAAAAGGTTGTGGTCCTTTGGTTCACACTTCTATATTTTTTTTTTGCACATTTTGTCAGTTAGTCAATAAGCATTGATTAAGCACACACTATGAGCTTAGTGCCAGGGTATGGGGTAGGGAACCTGAGGCCTTGAGGTCATATGTGGACTTCTAGGTCCTTGGGCATAGCCCTTTGACTGAGTCCAAGTTTTACTAAAAAACTGTGAAGTTTGGATTCAGTCAAAGGACTGCACTTGAGGACCTAGAGGGCCACATGTGGCCTGTGCCAGGGATACAAAGAATAGCAAAAAACAGTCCCTGCCCTCAAGAAACTTACAGTCTTATGAGGGAGACAACATGCAAACAGTTGTGTACAAACAAGATTTTTACGAGATAAATTGGAGATCATCTTAAAGCAAAGGCTTCTTACAGAAGGTGAGACTTTAGCTGAGACTTGCAGGAAGCCAGGGAAACCAAGAGGCAGAGATGAGGAAGGAGAGACTTCCAGGGAGGAAGGACAGCCAGTGAATATGCTTAGCCAGAGTCCAGAGATGGAGGATAGCAATGAGGAACAGAGAGAAAGTCAGTGTCACTGGATTGCAGAGTACATGGGAGGAAGGTGTAAGAAAACTTTAAAGGTAGAAGGGGGCCAGCTTATGAAGGGCTTTAATACCCATGCAGATCATTTTATATTTGATCCTAGAGGCAACAGGGGGTCATAGGAGTTCACTGGATAGGGAGTGACGTAGTCAGACCAATCTGACAGCTGAGTGGAAGATAGACTGGAGTTGGGAGGGATTTGAGGCAGGAAGACTAATCAGAAAGATCAGGCATGAGGCAATGAGGGCTTGCACCAGTGGGGTGGCAGTGTCAGAAAAAAGAAGGGGCATATAAGAGCAATGTTAAGAAGCTGAGAAACAACAAGACTTGGAAAGTGTTTGACTCTGAGTGTGGGCTGGGGTGAGAGAGTGAAGAGTTGAGGAGGGCACCTAGGCTGCTGGCCTGTATGACTGGGAGGATGGCAGTGCCACTGACAATCATAGAAAAGTTAGGAAGAGGGGACAGTTTTGGAGGAAAGATAATGAGTTCAGTTTTGGACACTTGAGTTTAAGATGTCTACTAGACATCTAATTCAAGATGTCTAATAGGCAACTGTAAATATGAGATTCTGAAGGTCAGGAAAGAGGTTAGAGTGGGACAAATAAATCTAAAAGTCATCTGCATTTATTACAAGAAGCATAAATTAATAGCAACCCACTTAAAAAGCTATATTTAAAGGACTCCAGAAATTCAAATAAAAAGAATACATTTATATGAGAAGAAATGATCTAGGAAAAAAAAGATAAATAATTTGGTCAAGTAATAATTATAGTATTTAAAGAAAAGTAAAAATAAACAAATACTGAACAAGTAATGATTCAGTAACATGACATGACATCCTAAAATAAGTACATTATTTCTTCTCATGATTAATTTTGAACTGCTGCCAAGCAGAAATAATTGCCTAATTACAACTTACTTAAGTCTTGTTTCAATTTAAACTATCTATATCATAGTAACCCGAAGTTATACATCTTATTGTGTAACAGCAAAATTTAAAATTCAGATAAACTTTTCTAAGAATCAGAACATCTGACTCTAATATAAGCTAAGCCCTACTACAAGGTTCAAAAGGGAAGGGAGCTAGCATTTACTGAGCAACTTCCTATGTGCTAGGCACTATGTTAGATGCTTTACAAACAGTATTTCATCTGATCTTCACAACCCTGTGAGGTATGTACTATTATTACCCACATTTTACAGTTAAAGAAACTGAGGTACAGAGGGGTTAGGTGATTTGCCCAGGATTATACCACTAGTAAGGTCTGGGGCTGGTTTTGAACTCAGGTCTTCTTGAATCCAAATCCAGAGTTCTGTGTCAATTAGCTGCCTCTGAATCAAGGGTGGATCCAAGACTAGAAGACAGAAATGGACCAGCAGGATAAGCATTGGAGAAGATGTGGGAAAATTGCAACACCAATGCATTACTGGTAGAGCTGTGAACTGATCCAACCATTCTGGAGAGCAATTTGGAACTATGCCCAAAGGGCTATAAAACCATGCGTACCCTTTGATCCAGCAATACCACTTCTAGGTCTGTATCCCAAAGAGATCATAAAGAAGGGAAAAGGACCCACATGTACAAAAATATTTATAGCAGCTCTTTTTGTGGTGGCCAAGAATTGGAAATTGAGGGGAAGTCCAGTAATAGGGAATGGCTGAACAAATTGTGGTATATGAATGTAATGGAATACTATTGTTCCATAAGAAATAAAGAGTAGGCAGACTTCAGAAAAACCTGGAAAGACTTATACGAACTGATGCTGAGCGAAATGAACGCTGTACACAGTAACAGCTGCATTATGTGATGACTGACTGTGATAGACTCAGCTCTTCTCAGCAATGCAAGGATCTAAGACAACTCCAAAAGACTCAGGATGGAAGATGCCGTCCCCATCCAGAGGAAGAGCTCTGGAGTCTGAATGCAGATGGAGCAGACTATTTGCTCTCTTTTTCTTCTGTTGTTTTGTTTTGTTTCTTCTTTCTCATGGTTCCTCCTCATTAGCTCTAATTCTTCTTTACATCATGACTAATGTAAAAATGTTTAATATGAATGTATAAATAAAACCTATATCAGATTGTGTGATATCTTGGGGAGAGGGGAGGAAAAGAAGGGGAGGAAATTTAAAACTCACAATCTTATGGAAGTAAATGTTGAAAACTAAAAATAAATTAATTATTAAAAAAAAAAAGAAATGGACCAGCAACTAAGATTGATAACTAGTGGATTTAAAAGACTCTTGAGACTATCAACAGATCACCATAGCTTTTAGCATATCAGAAAGAAACCCAATTATATCAATATTTCTTTTATGTAAATATGGATACTTTAGAAAATGTCATACAACTGTATGATTGGAAGAGGTCAGAGGGAACTTAAAGATCACCTAAGTTCAACTCTTATTTTATAGCCGCCGAGCTGAGACAGAGACCAAGAAAGTCATTTGCCCCAACAGTAATATAATGATTATCACAGGCAGGATGAAGACCCAAACATTGTAGTCCAGTGCTCTTTCCACTTTAAATTAAAAATATTTGTCAATGAAGAAAGCTGTAAAGACAATCTACATGTGAAATGCACCTGGCTTCCAATATATGTTGGAATATACTGCAGATTCATGTCTAACTATACATACATATATACACATATGTATGTAAGTATGCTTGCATGTATATATGTATACACACACAGACACACACACAAGGACTTCAGAGGCAACTATGTCTCTCTCTCCCCTGACCACCTCCGCCTCTGTGTGTGGGTGTATTTGTGTGTCTAAGTGTGTGCGTGCATTCAATGTATATGTACATTCAAATTGTAGTCTTTTCTTATGCCAATATCTTTCTACTTAAGGTTTGAACAAAATAAGGGCTATATCCATTTGTATGACATTTTATTCCATGGAAATGCAGAACATTCTTTTAGAAAAACAGAATTAAACATAGGATCCAATAAACTCTCAATATTAAAATCAGCTGGGAAATGTATGCTTGATGGGGCGGGGGTAAGAAAATGGTAGCTTTGTGGTTTGGCAGTCTAAAATGTTTCTATTTTAAAATAAAAACATGTAAGTGGAAAAATACCAAAAGCAAAATTATTACATTTCTTTAGACCACTGATGCTTATTTATAGAAAAATAATCTGATGCTGGTGAAAATTTTATTAAGTCAGTCAAGTATTCTGCAGGCCTAAAGGCTATGTCAATGGTGACACCATTACTTCTCTAAAACAAAATAAATGTTATTGTTAACTTAAATGTGAACAAGCACAAAATGAGAACATGGAAGTAATGATAAATGACAGAGTACATAAAGTAGATCAATTCTTAACAAATTCATGTTTACCTGTCCAGGGCCCCTTCTAGGTGTTTATGTGATACATCAAAGTAGTAGTTGGTGTGTTCTCCACTTGTGAAAGCATTTGAACTCCCTGCATGCTCACTGAGGAATTGGCTGTATTCATTTTCTTTTGGATATTTCTTCGTTCCCAAGAAGAGCATATGTTCACAAAAGTGGCTCAAGCCAGCAATATTTGGGGGATCTGATAATGATCCTGGAGAAGAAACCATAGAAACTTAAGTACTGAAACACAAACAAATTTACAAGATTAAACACATTAAGGGGAAGTTAGGTGACACAATGAATAGAGTACCAGCCCTGAAATCAGGAGGACCCGAGTTCAAATGTGGCCTCAGATACTTGATACTCTCTCTCTCTCTCTCTCTGCAATGTCTACCTATGATTTCTATTTCTGCTCTCTGGGGCCAAATAGAATAGGCCCAGAGCCCTCTTCTGTGTGATAACCTACACATGAAGTCCCTTCCACCCCCACCCCAAGTCTTCTCTTCTCCATACTCAGTATTGTCAGTTCTTTCAAATGATTTTTATTTGACATAATTTCATCAGACCTCTCACCATCCAGACTGTCCTCTTCCAAACATGCTCAGTTTTGTCTATGTCTTTCCTAAATCAATGTTTGTTTTCTTCCTTCAGCTTTTTTTTTTTTGGCTACCAAATCATACTGTTGACTCTCCTAGATGTTATAAGTCACTTAAATCTGTAAACCAGATATCCAAAACTATTAAAAATAACAAAGTTCACTAATAAGAATTCTAAGTAAATTCCAACTCTACAATCCTAGAATGTGGAGTGCTTGCTCAAGACTTCACAGGTAGTGACAGATATGAGATTCAAACCCAATTCTCTTGACTTTAAATTCAGTGTTTCATTATAGCATGTTCAATAAATTCTATGAAAACAAAGTATTAATTAAAGGATTTCTTTAAACAACAAGGGCTTTTTATGTGCACTTTTAATTGTCTGATTTACAAAAATTCAATTCACATACATCTTTACAGAAACACATCTACTGCATACTTTAAATGTTGTTCATACAGATAAACCTGGATGCACTGAAATTGACTCTTTTTTATTATTACAATAGAAATGGAAAATCCTAATAAATTCCAGGGCAAAGTTAGAGAAACAGAAACATAGAAATACCTATGTGTACATCAAGGGCTGCTGATGACTTATCTGTGGTAGGATCACTGATGAGGAGTGCCTTGATGCCATTTACCAATTCTAATCCACGGTATTCTCGTTTATCCTCTGGAGATTTGATAATGTGATTGACTATTCTCTTAACAGCTGGGTTATCCATTTTGCCGCAAGACCCTCTCTGAAAGCTAAAACATGAGAAGTTTCAATGTCTCCATTTTTTATAAGATGCACAGAAAATTGAACATACAAGATACCAGAGGATTCCAGGTTGATTCCAGGAGGTTTGCCTAAAATCTACCTAACAAAATACAGATACTTCTTGCCTCCCAAAACTAAAGACTTGCATAAATGACTTCTAAAACCATCTAAAGTACAGCCTGTACTTGAAGGTCAATATAGTTTGAATTATATTAATCCATGTAGAGAAAATTAAGTATCATTTATATGGAGCAACATTTTTATTTATGATGGCTGAAAAGTTACAGTTATAGTGTAGCAATGTCTGAAGACCTCAGAAGACTTACCCTAAGTAACAGCAAAAAGCAAAGGGGGCAGGGAAAACCTTCACAATAATATTAATCAAAAAGAAATTACCAGAAAACTTCCCACAAAGGGTAACGTGTAGTTTTGAGGGGCATATACTAAGTAACTGAAAAGGTTTAACAAAGTATAGGAAATAAATATTTTTTGGCAGTGAGTTGTCAATCTTATCTCTGCCCTGAGTGATCTTGTTGCTTACTAAAAGCAGCAAGGCTGGAGAACTGAGAGTGGTGATAATGCTAACAAAAAGAACAGTTATCAATAAAACATTTAAATAAAGTATACAGAAGAGATCAGAAGGAAATTCAAAAGGAAACACAAACAAGCAGTACAGTGCTAGAGTTAAACTGATTTTAAATTTAAAAAACAAGCTATACATAAGATATTTCAGTGTCATATACAATCCTCTTATTCTGTTCTTCTTGGTAGAAGAAAATGTTCATGTTCAGTATGTTCATAAGCATAAAAAATAAAGTTAAAAGCACTGGGGCTGGGGCTTGACTGAGTTACCAACCTACCCAGTAAACTAGACATCAATCAGAAATGAGGGAGGCAATGTGGTGTAGATATTTCACAAACACCCTTAGCTCTGAAGAAGCAGCCAAGTGACCTTGAAAAATCAGGGAAATCTTCCATGAGTTAAGAGAAGTTCAAAGGTAGGTCACTGGGTTATAAGGCATGGTTGTCCTTTTATGGATATGATTATAATTTATGAGTTAAAATTTCTATGAGATTTTATAAGAAATGCTCAGTAAATTATTTCTCCAGTAAAACTAGCTGTTTGAGCTTGCCCATTAATATCAAGCACATTTACCTAAGGAAAAAAGCCCTCAAGAATATTGATCTCTATTAAGAATGTATCCTATATTGGGGCAGCTAGGTGGCACAGTGAGTAAGAGCCCCGGCCCCAGAGTCTGGACGACCAGAGATGAGTGCGACCTCAGAAAATGAGTACCCACACATTAATAATGACTGGCCATGTAACCTTGAGCAAGTTGCTTAACCCCAATTGCTTTAAAAAAAAAAAAAAAAGAAAGAAAGAAAGAAAAAAGAATGTATCCTATTGAGAGAGGAGGGGATTGGTTTATATTCTTCTGGAATTGTAAATTTCTATATTGCAGGATTACCATTTGCATATTACTGCTTTCCAAACCACACATACAATATAGCATACAGAAACACTACTACTGATGATCAACAGAATATGGTTAAGTATAATTCTCCAGAAAACTTAATATTATTTTATAATGTGCATGGGCCAATGGGATAGGCCACCAAAATCTAATTAAAACTAAAGAGTGACAAAATCAATGGCTAAGTCAATTATGTATCATTTCATGATAGAAGTAATTAACAAAGTGATGGTAATTCCCCAGTACAACTGGTATGATCGTATATTTTCATGGACTTCCCAGGCAAGAAAGGACAAGAATATCCAGAACACCCTAGATAAACAGCAGTCAACCAATGATAAGTGGATAAGGAATGAACCTTGGATGAACAAGGTTTACTGGGAAGAATGAGAGTTAACTACAAAAGCAATCATCCAAAAAGCAATTTAGTTAAATTACACACAGCAACCAGGACATTTTAACAAGCATAACCAAGATTTTAGATGTAAAGTCAACATTTACAAAATTATGAATTCTAAAATTTCTATTCTCCTCATTTTTTAATGTGAATTCTCATTTAAATTTACAAAGTGGCTCCTAAGGAGGTGAAGGAAAGTTCATCTTAGTTACAAACACCTATTCTTGCTTTGTTAAATGTGGAAAAGTTTTTTAAATAGGAAAAAGGAAGCTTTGCTCTACCCCCTTCCCATAATCCTAAGTATAGACTGTCTCTGATTTCCTATTTCCTAACCCATATTTTTTTTTAAAGTGACTAAACCCTAGATTTGGATGACCCTTCTGATTTAGGCCTATTCGTAACAGTCATTGAAGTCCTTTGGAAACAACATATTTCGTTTGAGAAATAACCCATTAATGCTAAAATTCACATCTGGACGTTAAAGCTTCCCTTGCTCACAAATACTCTGTATAGCAATGAGATGGATTCCACAAGTTTGGGCAGAAATCAATCCCATAACATTTGAGAGTCCAACTTCAAACTAATAGTGCCCCCCAAAAACCACCACCACAATCAACAAACAGTAATTTGCCAAGCAAGACCCATTACCCAACAACCTAAGCACTTCCTTTTTGTTTCCTTGTAACAAATATCTGTCCATACTTCCCAAAGCAAATTAATTCATACCTACAGGGACAAAGGAAGAAAAGGAAGGATTCTCAAGCCTCCTCTTGATGAACTAACTCATTAACAGTGTGCTTGCCTCTAGAGTATTTATGATCTCATGAGGTCACCTGACTCAGCTGAGCCATTAATAAGCAATAAACAAAAAGCCTTCACTAATAACTTTTTAAAATAACAAGGGCTCTCCAAAAACTTTATCAGACAAAACAAGTTTAAGTGCTTAAGGAAGTCACAGTAGAAAACCTAATTCTAAAAGAAATGCTTTCTTTTAAAAGTATTCAAATTCAATGTCACATGCAAAATCATTTTATAGGCACTAGCATAATTATTTTTAATAGACCATAGTGCACTGAAAACTTTAAAATGCACCACTATCAGCTTTTAGCATTTCATTGCATTGCTTTCAAGCAGATAAATTTCTGCACATATTAAAATGCTGTTAAGAATTTAAATAAATGTAATTTAGAATCAAAGAATGTTAGAGCTGAATAGACCCTACAAGAGGATAGGTTTCCATAGGACGGATCCCCCTATCTTCCCCTCCCCCAACTTTCCCATGCTACTTCTTATGAATTAAAAAATTTTATTTGGAAGTTTGAAATTATAAACTAAAAAGCAGCAACAAAATAAAGTCCCAAATATGAAACTTCAAAACTTTTATATCAAGTTGAGATTTTGATGAAAATAACTGCTTTGTTATCAGCAAAATGTTGGGATTAATTTTCTCTACTAAATTTCTGCCAGAAGGCAGAGAAAGCAGTATTCCATGGGAGAATGGGCACTGGCCTTGGAAGGCTTGAGCCTGAGCTCCGGTCTGGCTGCTCATCAGCTGTGTGAGCAGGAGGGCAAAGCTAGCTCTTCATCTCCCTGAGCTTCAGCCTTCTTGATAAAAGTGGGGAGTTGGCCAAAGTTATCTCTAAGGTCCCTCCCAAGCATAACATTATGTGATTCTAGTCACTTTGACATTACAAAGTAATTTAGCCTCTTCTATTGAGATAATTAAGATTGCAGACCATTATTTTTGTACAGACACAGAACCAGCATGTGGCACACATTGCAATCTCAGTAGAATAGCAATGCAGAGTCAATATAATAAGCCCTTCCTTCTCTGGAATCTAGCTACCTACTTCCAAAGTGGCTGAAAAGCAGGTAGAAATATGAGAATATATGGGATGGTCAACACCAGACTACAAATTTCCTATAAGACAGAGATAATCATAAAAAAGAAATCATCTAAGGCCACAGCAGAGTTAATGTTGTTCTAAAATATTTAACTTCTCAATAAAATTAATGTTAAACCTAGAACACTGATATAATATTTCTGTTAAGCACTTACCTGAAACTCTTTAATGCAAACACCTTATGCAATCCAGATGCTGTTCTATAGCTGTCTGTAATTTGGGTTTTTATAAATGAAATCCTACTCTGTAGTGATGTTTATTATTATTTCTGAGATGCTTTGTCTACATTTTTATTAAATTTATTTATACTGATTTTTAACATCTTAAATTTGTTTTTTTAATTGACCTGGTCTTTCTGTTAAGTAGTTTACAATCTAAAATAGCTAAATACCTTCAGGGACTTTCTATTAAAAAAAACAAACAAACAAAACTGACAGGGATCATGTGACCAACAACATGATAGAACACTTGTTTTCAACAATCCTCAGCAACCCAAAAACCTCAGAAAAAGGAATTATGTGACAAAGGAAATATGTGGTGAATTCTGGGGGGGGGGGAGAAGACGATTTGCAAAGTTTATGAATGTCCCCTAATTCTTTTTTTTTTTTTTTTAAGTAACAGGTCTATTTTATTTGGGCTGGAAGTGCAGGGGGCTATTCACAGGTTGATCCCACTAATGTTCAGCATGAGAGGTCTGACCCACTCCATTTCCAACGTGGGCCAGTTTGCCCCTCTTTAGGTAACCCCCATACTGATGACAGACAGTACAGATATCTCATCAGTTTAGCCCTTTGCAGGTTAGCCCTTTGCAGCTTAGAACTCTCCTGAGAGATCTGACAGCCTCCCCAGTAGTTGGGAATATAGGTATGTGCTACCATGCCCTGCAAATGTCCCTAATTTATCTATTTCTGTAAAAGCTCTGTATATTTGTAAAGTTACTTGTGATTCTAGACTCTTATTAGGTCAATTGTACAGAGTCTGCCAATATTAGTACCAAAAAGAATATAAAAATCACCAGTGAACATTTAGGCAAATAAACAAAAATCATCATTTTACAAACATCCTTCCTCCTGATAAAGCGTCAAGACTTTCTTTAAGCAAGGTCCTGGGTACTAAAGATGGTCCACAGAGTTCTCAAGGTAGTCAAGAGGCTCTTCCAAAATTCAACAACTATAGCAAAGTTTCCTACCAAACAGAATAAAAGACAGAATAACAGCTCAAGCACATGGTGCTTTACAAAGTTTACAAATATCCTCATTTTACAAATAAGAACACTGAGGTTCAGAGTCATAAAAGGACTGGTTCTCTACAGGCCTACTGAACACTAAACATTAGAATCAGGAGACCAAAAGGCATCCTGAATTCAAGACTAGTGGACCAGGTCTTTTCAATATATCACTCTCTCCCTTCTCTTCCAATTTACCAAACACAGGGAAGCACGAAACAATTTATAGGACCACTGTTGTAGATGAAGTTCATTGTCTGAGGAAAGGGAAAAGAGAAACAAGGAATGAAAAACCTCAATGAAGATAAAATTTGGCAGTTTTCTATGCCCCCCACCAAAAACTATGATCTTTTCTTTCCTTTCCTGTCCCCTAAATGACAAAAGTGAAGCAGATGAGAGTTGAACGGATTCAAAGGACACTGTCTCAGGATTTAAGTGATGCCACAGGGTCTTTCATCAACTTAAAGTGGTTTCTGAGATCTACTAAGTCATAATTATACTTTCTTCTCCAAAGAGATATATTCATTATATAAATTTGTAAAATCTTACAACCTCCAAAGACCATCCTAGAAATGGAGTCACACTGATACCAGGTTGTACTAACCAAGAATCAAGAAAAAGGGGGCTTGCCAAGCAACAATGGGCCATCTGACATAATCATCAAGTAGGCATATACAGTGGTGTCATCAATAAATGCTTACTGATGATAAACATTCTTGGCTACATTAAAAAAAGAGAACACATGAAGTATAGCCATGAGTCAGCCAAGTTAATAATAAAATATGTTGCTTTTTTTTTAAACTTAAGTTTGTATGTAAAATGTACATTTCCACAGTTATTCACCACTTTGGACTTAAAACTGCTTTGGGTCATAACTGTTATTAAAAAACAAAATGACACCAGGAACTCACAACATTGGGAAACACTGTCAGGTAACAGCAAAATTCCAAATCGATGCAGAAATTACTCCCTCCCTACCATTAGTCAACACTCATCAAGATGACCCTCCCAGGAGGATCTTCATACCTTTGAACAACAACAAAACCCCACCTTAACTCTAAATTTGGCAAGCTAAAACGTCAAATGAATTCTGGAGATAGAAGCCTTTTTCTTTAGATGCCCCCAGACCTTTGGGACAAGGGTTGCCTTGAACTTAACTACTATTAATTTCCAAAGGTCCATGAGCAAGTAAGGGTTTTGAGATTTTATTTTGTTTTGTTTTTGCTTTTGGAGGGCAATTGGGCTTAAGTGACTTGCCCAAAGTTACACAGCTAGTAAGTGTGTCAAGTGTCTGAGGCCACATTTGAACTCAGGTCCTCCTGACTCCAAGGCCAGTGCTCTATTCACTTCATCACCCAACCACCCCAAGGGTTTTGAGATCTTAATCAACACTAAACTTACACTCAAAGTTTGCCCCCCTCAAAAAAAGCAGTCAAATATTAATATCTGACTGGGTCCCCAGAATCCTATATTTACCTACTCCAGTCAGGTGAATGCTCATTTATCCCTGCCTGGAGGCTTAATTCTACTTAAATTTTGACCTTAGTTTTGGCATATAGGGAGCCTCCAATCGAGACGCTATTAGCTAAGCATCAAGATAATTCCTATTGCAGGTCATCCATTCAGTTCTGATTCTAGTTCCCTGTAGACCTAGATTCATGACCTGTTACCAAACCCCTCTGTATCCTCATCCTAGCTACCCAATCCCTATATACACTTCCTTGGGCTTCCTCATCACTGATTCTACTTATCCCCAAGACTGCCTCACCCAGACTACTCAAAGCACTGCTATCCACATATATTCGCTGCCTAACCTGATCTGGGATTAACCCACCTGCTTGGATAGTCTCTAAATTTCTACAGTTTATACATGAATCCTTTCCTGTTCCCTACAGCTGCTGGAATCTCTCCCCTCCCACCCCAGACCCCCCATAAAACTTCTTCATGTAGTTACACATTGTCTCTGTTAGCTAGATAATAATCTCTTTGAAAGCTTTTATCTTCATATCCACAGCACCTAGCACAGTATCTGGTGCAAAGAAGACAATTAATATATACTTGAATGATTGATGGGGCTGAACAAACTGTGTGATTCTGGGAAGTAAATACTGTTTGAAATGGAGGGGGGTTTAAGGATCAGCAGAGAGTGAAGAATATTAGGAGAAGCATAAAGAGCTCAGAAAAGGCAGAGGTGGGAAAAGATCTACAGGAGAAAGCAGTCCCCTCCATCCATGTTATTTACAATGGTTCATTACTACTACTACCAAAACAGCTATAGCTCCCACTGCTTCTCTGCACTCTTTTCCCTGATTCCATCCCTAAACTGTATTTATTACCCATGAAACTTGTTCTATAGGGCCATGCTTCAGCACAATTAGTAGCCTACTGTATGCCATATTTTTTTCTCTCTGGCTATTTCAGTAGATTTTCAATAGCAGTTTGATTCATGCCTTGTCTCCCCAAACACTGCTTAGCTGGGGACAGGGACTTTATCTTATATACACCTTTTAAAAAAAAAATTGTCCACTGCATCCAGCACACTGCTAGATAGAAAGGTGGTTTTTTAATACTTTATCTATTTCTATCTTTATAAGGGAAAAGCAAGGTTCCTATCTTCTCCCTATTATTACAAACATCTGTTGAGATCCCACTGTGTACAGGGCAGTAGAGACAAAAAGACATAGCCACGGTACTGCTTTTTTTTTCCCCAGCTGCCCCCTGAACCCTAAAAATACAACTTCCAGTATTGGTTCTAGTTGCAGTCAGAGAAGGCAGTGCTAAAAATACAATTTTCAGTGCTGATTCTGGTTGCAGTCAGAAAGGGCAAGACAGTTGACTTTTCTTAGGTATGTGACAACTAAGTCACATGGCTTATGTTCCCATAAAGTTTATATCCTTTAAAAAAAGGGGGTATTTGGGGACAGCTAGGTGTCATAGTGAATAGAGCACTGGACCTGGAGTCAGGAGGACCTGAGTTCAAATTCGACCTTAGACTCAACACAAAACTAGCTCTATGACCTTGGGTAAGTTACTTAACCCCAATTACCTTACCTTCCCCCCTCCAAAAAGCAAAAAAATAAAAGGGGGTGTTTTTCATGATCCTCCCCATCCCCCAAAAATTAGCTAGCTAAAATTCATCTGATAAAGAAAACTACCACCACAACCCGAATCCATTTCCATCCTAAAACAAAAAATGAGCATTAAAAATACTGACATAAACCAGTTTATTGTCTCTAGCTTTTTCTTGGTGAAAATCTGGATGGCTCCATTAAGAAACCAGCCTTTCACAGCTGGTGCAATTTCCAAATGAAATAAAAAAAATGTTTCTGGTACAATATAGATGCATTACAGAATGGAACTATAATCAAACTTATTTTTTCACAGGCCTAGTGACATCATGTGGTCTGGTTCAAGATTGGAAATTGCCTATTTTATGTTCTAATTTGTTTCTAATTCCAGAGGAAAAAACAACTCCTTAGGTGCTTTGGAATGCTGCAGATACGGCTTTCATTCCCATTCCCCATTTAGATCAGAGAATGATTTTAATGAAACCTATCTGAATCCATCTAACTGCTTGCAACTTAGAAACGTTACTGTGGTTTGCTTGAGAATTACAATTTAGTCCATCCTCCAGTTGTCAAATTGATTTTCCTAAAGTGCAGGTCTAATCATGTTGCATCCCTATTCAATAAACTCCAGTAGCTATTACTCCCAAGATCAAACAAAAACCTTCTATCTGGCTTTTAAAGCCCTTCATAACCTTACTTCTTTCTACCTTTCCAGTCTTCTCATACCTTATTCTATTCTATATCCTCTACAATCCACTAACTCTAGCTTCTTTGCAGTTTCCCAAACAAAACTCTCCATTTTCACCGGCTATCCCATGCCTGGAATACCTTCCCTTCTCAACCCTGACTCATTTCCTTCAGATCCCAGTTAAAACCCCATTTATACAGAAACAATTCCCACTTCCCTTCATAGTGGTGCCTTCACTCTACAATGATCTCCAATTTATCTTATCTGTATCATTTTTTATACAGTTGTTTGCCTATACTTTCTTCACATTAGAATGTGAGTTTTTTGAGGGTAGGATTTTTGCTTTTATTTGGGACATAATAGTGCCTGGTACATAATAGGTACTTAATAAATGCCTGTGGACTTGCCTTTTCATCTTTATAACAATGTTACAAAAATACCTGTGTAGGGGATTTTTTTAAGCACTTCTTCTATCTATACCAGAACGGGCTCCTTCACCCAATTCTATTCCCAATCTATAACAGAGCTCTTCAAATACTTGAGGGGCTATGAAGCAGATCAAGAATTTGTCTTGCAGTGCTATAGCAACTCCATGGGTACAGTACCTAAAACTAATGCCAATGAATGGAAATCAAAAGAAACATATTATAGTTGGCCAGAAATGTTTTTTTTTTCAAAAATTAAGAATACAGCTAGCATATACCACTTCAAGGTTCATAAAGTACAAGTATTTCATTTTCTCACCAAAACAATTCTGGGAGTCTGCTGTTATTATCCCCAATTTACAGCTGAGAAAACTGAGGCAAACAGAGGTTAAGTGATTTGGAAAGGGGCACACAACTAGTAAGTCAGGCAAAATTTGAACTCAGACTTTCTGGACTCTATGTCCAGAACTCTATCTACTGTGCTACCTAGCTGATTAAAGAAATAAAATTATGTATTGGGTTGCTTTGGGAACTTCCTGATCAATGAGTATGTTAAAGGAAAGGCTGGATCTGCTAGAAACTCTATACAACAGGGGTTCTTAACCTAGGGTCCATGAACTTGGATGGGGGAAAAATTACATCTTTATTTTCACTAACCTTCAGTATCTTTATAATCCTATATATTTTATGCCATGCTTTTAAAAACATGATTCTGAAGAGGGGTATACTGGCTTCCACCAGACTGGCAAAGGGGTCCATGGACACAGAAAAAGGTTAGGAATCCCTGTTATACAGGAAAAAATTTCTGTGCTGAACTAGCTATCTTCTAGGTTTCCTCAAACTCTTATTGTGTTTTCGGATACTAGCCAGAAATAGAAAGAAAACTCCAAAGCTTGTAAACCCAAGACTTTCCCAAGAATGAGAATGTGAAGGAATGAGGCTTAAATTGATACAGATTCTCCTTACCCTGATTTTGCACCACATCTCAAACCACTGTCTAAGTGAAGCTGCTGTTTCATAGTACTGCCCAGAATGTTCCCTGCCGGTGATAGGGGACAGGGGAAGAGCTAACTCATTTTCATTTAATACTTCATTTATGAGAACACAGGATCAAAGGTTTTAGAGCTGGAAAGGGTTTGAGAATCCATCTAGTCCAACTCCATTATTTTAAAAATGAATAAATTGAGGTCTGAAGAAATTATGCAACTTGATCAGCTTACTAGACTTTTCTCAGATCCCTCAATTTTATAGACAATCCATGAAATACAGCTTTGTTCTCAGATATCTATTCACCAATATTTTAAGAAACAGGGAAGAATGGATGTTACAAGGGACAAAAAAAATCTATATTCATTTATGTTCCAGATACATTGTAATCTCTGCTATATAGATTTATAACCTCTGCCCAATCACGCTCCCCACCTCTTATAACCTAAGATCTAATGCTCAGTTCTGGATAGAGGCAGGCCTCTCCATGTAAATGTCTGTGTCTTGCCTTTCTCCTCTGACCTGACCAGGGATTGGTTATGATGACACTGATCAGACTGGCTCTTTTATATTTTCCTACCCTGAACACATCCACCTGTTCTCAGACTCAGTTTACCCTAATTTACCTTTCTTATTCTACTTCCTGTTGACTCTTAAAATAACTGCGGGATCTGGATGGGTGACATTAATCTCCCTGTTTATTTAAGGTTTACAGCTCCACCCACCCCAGGAAGTAGCAACCTAGCACCTCCTTATTACCTAATGACATTAGCAATTTCAGAGCAATTTCTCTAAATACTGGGTTATGGTTTTCAAAATTACCTTTGACATACAGGTGTGGCCATAAAAGATGAGAAAAATTTCCTTTCATTTTATAATCATACATACCATGTATCTGAAACACAATTCTAAGAACAAAGGGGGCTTTTTTTTTGTCCACAGGGAAAAAGTTTTACAAAGGGACACTAGTAGGGAAGAGTCTAATAACTAATTTTTCACATTAGCTGTGTTTTGTAGAAAAAACTGGGAACAAATCCCAAGCCAATTTTTTAGGGAGGCACCTGTCTTCTGGAACTCTGTCTCAAAAACAAACTCAGAATGCTCCCTGACAAAGTCCAACCCTCCACACCGCCCACCCCCACTGGATGCAGGGCCATGCCCTATATTAATCATTGATCACTGCAGACCAGAAAAGAAGCTGAAGTCCAAGTGTAATCAGTCAGAAACTGAGAGGCAGAGACTGGGAAACTTTATAAGCATGTAAAGACCTTTTCCATCCCAAGAGAGAAACAAGAAGGAAAAAAAAGGCAGACAGGAGAAGGTATTAATAAGCAAACCACAATTTTATTGTTGTTGGATTAAATGTCAAGGACTAGATAAACTGACTTATCACAGAATCACTAGATCATAGATTTCAAGCCAGAACTGCCCTTAGTGGTCATCTAATAATAATAATAGCAGTTTTATAGTACTTTAAGGCTTACAAAGTGTTTTCTCATTTGATCCTTACAACAACTGGGTGAAATGGGTGCTATCATTATCCTCATTTTACAGATGAGGAAACTAAGCCTAAGGTTAATTCAAATCCTTTATTTTAGAGACGAAAACAAGGGCTGAGAAGTTAAATGACTTGTCCAGGTTCACCAAAGTAGGAAGAAACCCTAAATAACATCCAGTACAAGTCCTTATTTCACAAATGATGAAGCTAAGCCACTAAACAGCAAATAATTTTTGCACTAAAAAAAAGGGAAAAACTAACACAAAGATAAATGAGCTTTCTATTCTGTCTTTCCTACTTAATGATTTCTAAAACAATATCTAAGATCAGTGAATTCTAAAGTAGGCTCTTTTTTTTTCTTTTTTTGGAGGGCAATTGGGGTTAAGTAACTTGCCCAAGGTCACACGGCTAGGTTTTTGTTTGTGTGTGTGTTAAGTGTCTGAGGCCGGATCCGAACTCAGGTCCTTCTGACTCCAGGGCTGGTGCTCTACTCACTGAGCCACCTACCCGCCCCAAAAGTAGGCTCTCTTAAACATCTTTTCCTTTACAAACACTGGGAAACAGCATTTTACGAATCCTAGTGCCAATCTTGATCAACTGATTCATTTTACAGATGATTAGTTATAAGCTAAGTATCTTAATTTAATAGAAATTTCTCTTTGGATGTGGAATTTTTTAATTAAAATAGGTGACACATATTGCACTTTAAGGTTTGCAAAGCATTTAACATATATTATTAATGTTTAACTTAATTCAAGAGACCTCAGAATTTCTCTATCACTTGCTTCATTTCTAGGGCTAAGTTGTCCCTTCTTAGGCAACCTAGTGTACTCTACCCCCAGGGCTCGCTATAGTAATGTCAAACTAAATGCATTATTTCATCATACCTCAGGATTCTGGAGCCCAAGAGATCCCCCAGTCTGGATCTCCCCTATGGTAGCTGGGATTATTATAGGCATGTGCCACTAATTTATTTCTTTAGAAAGTGAAATACACATTGCTCTTTAAAAAAATTTAACCATATTGTAAATGACTAAAGTTGGGAGGGGAGGGAAATTAGCTACAGAGACTACGGGTAATCTTCAGGATACAGGGATAGCTCTGAGGTTCTCTCATGCACAGTTGACCCTGGCACTTCACAAGTCATCCTCTCTGTTTTTCAACTTGTAACTACTCTTGAAGAAAAACTGATGATTTTTTAAAAGTTTCATATAAATATTTTCTTACAAAATGAATTATGCACTATATGACTATATGACTAAATACTATAAAGGAAATTCTAGTTCTATAAAAGTTGGTATAAGCACCTAGGTAATTGTTATAAATACTGAATACTCATCATAAGAACTGTCAAAAAATAATGTTTAGTATGTATCACTCATATCTATAAAAATAATTATAATAATTGGTCTTTCTAAAGAGTCACATTGGCAAGTTCATCCTATAACAAACGCTAAAAGGTCTTCTATTCTCAGTCATATATAGTACAGATTTAAATCAAAGTGAAATTATGCACAGAAACTAAGTTCCAACTAACATTTTTTTGGATATATGAGCATATGAAATCAATTAGAAGCACAGTATCATTGAGCTAGAAGAAGCCTCAGAGATTCTTTACTCTAAGCAGCTCAACCAAAGAAACAGGGTCAGAAATGTAAAAATAACTTGCCAAAAGTCACAAAAAAGACTAAAAAGTAAGAGAGACAAAATTCATACCCAGGTTATTCTGCTCCAAATCTAGAACTTTAAAAGTCTGATGCTAAGCTCTACGCTTTCAGCTCAAAAATCCAAAATTGCACAAGAAAACTGACCACATGAAGCAAAGAGACACAAAGAGATTTGTCCATGGATTACACAAACTACCTAAAGGCCAAATCAAAATTATAACTCACATCTTCTAAGTCCTAATTCAGCATTCTTTCCACCACACTATGCTATCTTCTTCCTTAAATTCAATTTGGAAAGCGCTATAAACAACACATGTTTAACAACTGGAGAATGACTAAACAAACAGTAGTATATGAATATAATATAATGTTATCACATCATAAAGAGTAACAGAAGAATTCAGAGAAATTGTGAAGATTTGTATGAAGTAATAATACAAAATGAGGACTAGAGAGCCAAAATAGTGTAAATAAACTCAATAGTAAAAGGCAATACAGGGGCGGCTAGGTGGCGCAGTGAGTAGATCGTCGGCCCTGGAGTCAGAAGGACCTGAGTTCGGATCCGGCCTCAGACACTTAAAGCACACACAAACAAAAATATCCTAGCTCTGTGTGACCTTGGGCAAGTTACTTAACCCCAATTGCCCTCCAAAAAGCAAAAAAAAAAAGAGCGCCGGCCTCGGAGTTGGGATGACCCGAGATCAAATCCGGCCTCAGAAAATGAGCACCCACACATAAATAATGACTAGCCATGTAACCTTGAGCAAGTTACTTAACCCCAATTGCTTAAAAAAAAAAAAAAAAGGCAATACAACTATGGTCAAATACAAGTCAATGTTTAAATTTGACAGAAAAAACATGTATTCTTTTAACAACTAATGAATTATTTAGGGATGGGGTAGACTGAAATTATGCTTTATGTGAGGGAGTTATTTGGAACAGCCTCTTATATCAAAACAAAAAGTATCAATAATTTTTAAAATTAAGTTGTTCATTTTTTTCTAGACAACTTAGATTTCATGTAATTTGAGATTTTATGAACCTTAGATATCTTAAAATGCCCAACCCTCAACATCTTTATTTCACAACACTATTCTGGAACCCAAGATATCAGAAAATATGAGAGTGACTAACCTACTAATTTTACCTGGAATTCCTAGCTAATAACTACTTATTAGGGTTCAAAAATCCTGAACTTGCTCAAGGTCATAAATTACTTAGCTCCCTTTCCTGAGTCAAAACAGTGCCTACTGGATTCCTCTCATCAGAAGCACACTGCTTTCAGCAATTTAAGTTATGGTAGGATGGTAACTCCCTTTAGTTCTGACACTTAATGACAATACTGACCAGATGAAAGAGACTGACAAATCTACTGAGGAAAGAGAACTGCAACAGGAAAATGTGGATATTAGGCCTTGAGTCTTATGGCATAATTTCACTATTATTAAAAAAAAAAAACTGGCAAAAAGGCATTAACAACTTGCTTTTTACCACATCCTTCTGATCTTCTACATACATAATTCTAATTATTACACTTCATTTCTTCCCCAAACTAGGCGACACAACCCTGTTAAAATTTTTAGTCTTTTGGTACAACCACAACAACAACAAAACACAACCTGTGATGACAATGTTTACTAAGTATTAATACTATAAATTTTAAGAAATATTCTTTAATGAACTTTCTCTTATAGACCAGGGTATTTAAGCCACTTCCCCAAAATGAGATTATTGTTATTGTTAATAATAATAATGACTAGCATTTATATAGCACCTACTATGTTGTAGGCACTTTACAAATATTGTTTCACTTGATCCTCACATACCTGTGAGGCAGATGCTATTATCATCCCTGTTTTACAGTGGAGAAAACTAAAGCAAACAGAAGCTGTGACTTATCACTCAGAATCACACAGCTAGTTAAGTTATTTGAGGCCTGACTACAGGCCCAGTGCTCTATACACTGTTCCATCTCGCTGCCTCTTTTAAAGGAAAAAATACATAGTCAAGGAAGAACAATATCAATTTTAAGAAGCAATATTGTATATGGCAGACTTGGGAATTGGGGGAACAAAGGGTCATGCAGTTTATAGCTTTGGATATAATAATTTCAAATGATTTATGACTTCATCAATGCAGGTACTTCCACTTTGCAAACCAAAACCCAACCTTTCATCCTTGTCAATTCTGGTCCATGTTCTCTAATATATCCCAATATCTATATTCTGGAGGCCTTTCCCTATGTCACAAGATCATAGATTTAGAGCCAGAAGGAACCTCTTCATTTTGCAGATTTGGAAGCTCATAGAGGTTAACTTGCCTATGTGTCAATAAATCGGATTTGAACTCTGGTTTGTGATTCTAGATCTAATGTTCTTTCCACCATACCACACTATCTGTTTTTAACATTTCATGTATGCCAGTGTAATCCCTTGGGTTGCCCATTATAAACTGATCATTTAGGGAGTGGGGTGGATGAGAATGGGAAAGGGAGAAACCAGACCTACAATTTCATTCATATAAGGAACTTCAGATGAAGGAACTCCCTATACCAAAGCAGGGGGACACCAACTCTACAACTTAGTTGCAGAGTCTTAAGAGTTGTCTGAGGGACTGAGAAGTTAACTGACTAGCTCAGGTAAAAAGTCAGTGTATGCCTATGTCAGGTCTCCTCAGACAAGGGCTGACAGCCTAGTTGGAGGTGCTACTGGATAAAAGAAAAAAGCACGTCAGTCCTGCCTACATGGAGATAAATAACACACAGCAGGCTATGATTAAGTTCCAAATAATTCAGTTAGTCATCTAGCATTTGTCTATTTTGTGCCAAGCAAACAAACAAGCATTATTAATTATTACTAAGTTCAGTTGCTCATTAGAACCTGACCAACCAATATGCCCGAGGAGGGCATCTGACCTCTCTAATCCTTGTTCTCTTCATCTGTCAAATGGGAAACATCCTTTTAACTACCAACCTCACTGAATGGCTGGGAGGAACCATCTAAATCTTAACTTGCTCTAAAATGTGGGTTACAAGTAAAGAAACTGATAAAGGGGAATTTGGACTAGGGCATACAATATGAACAAGTAACCTTCATAAACTTAAATCTATCCTGAAATCCTGATATCTCCTGATTGCTTCTCAAAGGAATCTAAACCTGGAAGAACTAGGCATTAAACTACTATTTTAAGATGTGCCCAAATTTCTAACTTTGAAACCTGGTAGCATTTTCACTGGTTGTCCCACAAGACTAGAAGGCTCTCCCACCTCATCTCTGCCTCCTGATTTCCTTCTAGTCCCAGTAAAATCTAACCTTCTACAAGAAGGCTTTCTGATCCCCCTTAATTCTAGTGCCTTCCCTCTGCTGACTATATATATCCAATGTATCTTGCATATGTCTTATTTGATCTTATTTGTACAACCTGCCTCATTAAGCTGTGAGCTTCTTGAGAGCAGAGACTACCTTTTGCCTGTATACACACACATACATACATAGGTAGTTTAATGCCTGACACATACACTGAATATATGTTTACTGACTGACTGAGACCGGTGGATACATTTTAGAAGTTCCAGGTATTTTACAAACCTTAGCTCACGTGCCATTGGAAAGTATTTGTCAAATGATCACTAATATTTTTCACTGCTAGATCAGGACTGTGCTTACAATCACAATCCAGTTTATTCTGATACTCTTTCCTCATCCTAAAGACGCAACCTAAAGCTCATACTCCTCAGTGTCCGACAGTGATTCATAAAATAGGATTGCCATCACCTTGAATAAAACCACTGATGGGAAGTTCTATGTAAAGTTTGTCATAAAATCCTCAATCAGCTATCAACAAAACCATCTGGAAGATAAGGCTCTTTTGGCCTCCTATTTTAGGCATTTGGGATTAAGCCCTGGAATTAAAAAACTCTAAATTCTGAATTTCACTTCTTCCATTAATACTATGTAGAGCAGTGTTCTCAAATTCAAATAGAAACATTCCTGATGGCATTTATTGGCTCAGAAAACCATAAAGTAGCATTATTTATATTGTATCATATTTTTGTTTATTTTGTTAAACATTTCCCAATGACATTTTAATCTGGATCCTGTAGAATTAGGGAGTTTCAGGGGCCCCATGTGGCCCCAGAGTTCCAAGTATGACACATCTAATGGACAGTAAAAGGCAATTATCTGTTCCTTCCAAGCACAAGCCGTTCACAGCATCCCACTCTTTCAATCCATAAAGATGTACATTAAAGAATGATAAATTTAGAGCTGGAAGAGACCTTAGAAGTTATGGAATAGTTCAACACCCTCATTTTATAGATGAAGAAACTGAGGTCCAGAGACATTCAATGACTTGCCCAGGGACACAATGGAATTTGAACCCATAGTTTCCTAACTCAAATCTGAACCCTGTCCACTCTACCAGAAAGAGAAAAGATATAATAAACTTCAAAATCTGAAACACTTAAATATATTTGTTGTTTATCAGTCATTTTTCAATCATGTCTTCGTGACTCTCTTAGCAGTGATATTGGAATGATTTGCCATTCCTTCTCCAGCTCATTTTACAGAGGAGGAAACAGGCAAAGTTAAGTGATTTACCCAGGGTCACACAGCTAATCAGTGTCTGAGGACAGATTTGAACTCAGGAAGAGAAAGCTTCCTGACTTCAGGCCTGGCACTCTATTCACTGCTCCACCTAGCTACCCTTTAAGCATCATTTAAGTTCTATGAAATGCACTGACATAACCAATTTCTTGACAAGGTCGACAAAAGATAAGTTACCAAAATGTCAGTCAGCAAAGGTAAAAAAAAAAAAAACTGGAGAAAACACATACATACCCCCTTCATCTTGCTCTTTAACCCTTTCAGAACTGCCAAAATACATCCAAAGTACGATGTCTCGTTCACAAAATAAGGGGAAACCTGAACATTTTAACTTAAAGAATCTTAATACCAAATGTTTTATAGCTGCAATTTTCATGCAAGAATACAGATAAAGAATGCTAGATTGACTTTTCAGAGTAATCTGAACATTTACAGTAACATTTAAACTTAAGTACAATGTAATTTTACCATGAACAAAAAACATTAACACGTTACCAAAAAAGAAAGAAGTGTACACTGTTACAATGAAGTAACTAAAGAACAACATGTGCTTTGTAAAAAATCTATCTAGATTTTCTATTTGCTGACTAATAATGCACTAACCAGTGTTCAAGCAGTCGTGGAGAAAAAAACAAAAATGTATTCCCTTCTTTCAGAACTTAAAAAAAAAAATGATATAAGAATCTGTTATAGCATCTGCAGATATGATGAGCGTAAAAAACTCACCTGAGTTGCAAAATCAAATTCTAAAGATTTTTCCTCTCATTAATATTTATTATGAGTACATATTATGTACAAGGTGCTGTGTGTGTACTGCACAGATAAAAATAAAGTGTAAGATACAGTCTTCCTCAATCTGGTTTAGTGGGAAAGATGTGATATTAATACATGAAGAGTAAAAGAATAAAGGATGTCACAAGGCAATCATATTACTTGCCAAGTGACCTATACAAACACCAAAGTTCTAGAGGAGTATATGGGTTGGAAATACAAAAATAGTTGGACAAAGAAAATAACAGGAAAATCTTCATGGACGTGCCCTCCAGACTCCTCCCATACACTTCAAAGACTCTTCACAAAGTCACCAGGTTAATTTTCCAAAAATACCATTCTTATAGCATCACTTTCATGTCCCAAAACCTTCATAGCTGCCTATAAGATAAAGAACAAACTGCTTAAACATTCAAGCTCTTCTTGATTTTCTTCAACTACTTCTGCAAAAGCACAAGGACTTTTAAGGATCTTCACAATATTCATTACACTCCCACTATATATTCCCCTATGGTCCAGGCCAAACTGGACTTTTTACTGATCCACACACACAACAAACTCTCCATATCTCCAGTATCCTCACCTATACATTGCCTGACCCCCATGATAGCAGTCTATTTCTCTCACTTACACCTCTTGGAATCTCCAAAACTTTGTTCAAGTACTATCTTCTATACAGGTGGCATGACACTCAAACAAAAATAGGGGCCACTAAACCATACATAAGAATCCCTGCAGATTGCATGGTGACTTACTTTTGAAGTGTAATATCTACATTTTATTGTATTTCTATTTATTTTATTAAACATTTCCTAATTATATTTTAATGTGATTTGGGAGCATTGTGGGCTACAGGCCTAGTAGGTTTTGACACCTCTGTTCTACATAAAGCCTTGTCTGACCCTCAACTACACATGTCCTCTCGTCCTCTCTCCCCCCTCTAAATTTAACTTGTATTTTATTTTGTACATATTTTTATATGTGCATCTTATCTTCCCAGATAAAAGGTAATGAAAGCAGAGGCTGTTCAAGGTCTTTGTAGCCACAAAGACTAGAACAGTTATCTGGAACATAATAGAGACTTAATATATATTTGTTGATTGAAAAAGTTCACTCCAGTAATACTGGTCTAGTTTCCTAATGACATTCCATCCTTGTAAAACCCTTCTCCGTGTATCTGAATCCTACTTTTCTTTCATTTAAGGGGCAAACTCAAATCCTACTTCTTTCTTGATGCCTCCTGATCATTTCCGAGATCCTGTAGTGCTTAACTGACTTGTTACTCACTGGCATCAATACTGCCTTAATCATCTGTCATCTTCCATGTACCATCCCATCTTCTCCCTACTAACAAGCAAAATAAGTCTTATGCTGGTCGGTAATCTCTCACAGAGCTATTAAGTACAATGTCTTGCACTCAGGGTCATGTGACCAAAAGGCTCTTAGAGCTGGAAGACTCCAGTCCAAAGCCCACATTTAACAAATGTGGTTGAGTGATTTGCCCACATAACATCACCAGAGGTGAGATATAAACCCATACACACCCAGATCCAGTGCTCCTTTCCACCCTGGACACTATTCACTGCCTTCCCATAGAAGGTGTCCAATGTTTTCCAACAGCTGTCGGGGAAACAACGCTCTAAGGCGTCTATACAGAACCCACCAAAATAAACTTTCTGGTATAATATGATGGACAACACCAAAACCCAACACCACTGTAGATTCCCGACAGCGCACTCCAGTCCTCTGGGAAGCCTCAAACCCCCGCCTCTTCCTCCTCCTCCGCAAAACGGGAGGGCCTGGGGACGCCCTGTCAGGTCGCTTCCAGATCAAAACGCCCAGGAGAGCGAAGTGCAAAGGCGGAGCGCGGAGTCCGGGGAAGACCCGCGCTGCGCCGGGGCGGCTGGCAGTCTTCGCCGGCCCGGCCCAGCTGCAGCTGCTGCAGCTCCGGCTCCTCCTCCTCTTGCTCCTCCTCCTGCCGCTCCTGCTCCTCCTCCCTACCTGCTTCTCTTCAGTTCAGGTTCTCTTCCCCTGGGAAAAGTCAGATTCCGTCAGTGGAGGCTTTTCTTCCAGCGATCGGACCCGGTCCCACCGGAGGGGCATAACTTGGCCCGACCCCCGCCACCCCGGTCGCCGCACTTTGCTGTCCGCCACAGCGCGGCGCTTCTCGGCCTCCCCGCACCGGCCTTGTGACATAGTCCCCGCGGCGACCCTAGGTCACACAAGCGGAGGATCCGTGCCCTCCGCTCTGCCCGCCAGGGCCCTCGCCAGGCTCGCCCTGCCCGCTGCCCTCCCTCCAGGCCCGGCCTCCTCGGCTTCGCCCCGGCCCGGGCTCCCGAGGAGGACTGCGGCCGGCCAGCCGCCTTGGGAGCCCGGGGGCCAGGCGGCGGGAGCCGCGGGGCGGGGGCTGCGGAATAGCCCCGGCAGCAGCAGCCCCAGAGCCCAGCCGCCCTCCCCCGTGGGCCTCGGCGCTGCGGCCCGCCCGGGCCGCCCGCTTACCCCGAAAGATGCTCCCCGCAGAGGCGTGCGGTGAGGACGGGGAGGAAGGTCGTGCCGAGCGCGGGGTGCAGCAGCCGCCACGCTAGCCCGTACCGCATACCCCAGCGCCACCGCCAGGAGCACTGGAAACGCTTCCTCCTGGCGCCCGAAGCTGGCCCGGCCCACTGAGCATGCTCAGTCGGACAGCTCGCACCACCCCTCCCGCCCCCTTCCCCCGGCCCGCTCGAGCGCCGCGGAGGAGGCGGCTGCAGCAGAATCAGAGGGAGAAGGGGAAGAGCTCAGCCGGGGCTCCGAGGGGCGGGGCGCGGCGCGGCTGCGGGGGACGGGGCGCGTGTGAGCCAGCTGGGTCGGGGCTCGGTGGGGAGGCGTAGAGCAGGATCGGTTCTATCTCGGGGTTGCTGAGAAACAGGCGGAACCTAGCGGAGGGAGGGCTGGGGTGGGGGGGAACGGCTTATTTGCGGGACAGCAGCTTTTGGACATCTTAAAACTAGGGGCTGTGTATTTGCAGAGACGCCCCCATTGGCTGTTGGGGACCAACTGAGGTGAAGGTTTTGGAGCCTGGGGCGTCCACATCCGCGCTGAAAACCAATCATCAGGCGCGGTCTGCAAGGCGGACTGCCCCTAATTAGTCCGCGGTTGTCAACCCGGATAACGGCCCACTGGCTCCCTCTAGGGTAGAAGGGGATGCGAGGGCTGGCCGTAGGAGTGCTCTGCGAGTGCTGGGCTCCCACTGCCAATCACTGAGAAAGTGCCAGATCTGGGTTTAAGGCATGGTCCTTAAGAAAGAAATCGAGCCCGGTAGTCCCCAAGATAATGTCTATCGAGGTTTCAGGGTGGGCAGAGCACCTGCAGGTAAGAGTAGAACAGATACCCTATTGTGGACAGAGGGAGAAGGAAGGAAGGAGCGAGCTACATTGCCCAACTGGAACTGGCCAGTTGGGTGGCCAGGGGGCAGCCGTTACTATTACTCACAGATTGTTGTTTGTCCCCCGTTCTGGACAGAAATCACTCTGGCCCTCATTTAATGGCCAATAATAGGTCCCAGCCCAAGCTCCACTTGGTCCTTGTTTGAGTCCTGCAAGTTCAGAGTGAGTGTAAGTTAGCAACTTTTTCTGTTTTGACCAGAAATATCCTAAGACTCTTCACCTCCCTGAATGATCTATTTTGGACTAGGTAAATGAGGCCATTCTTTGCCTTATTTCTGAATGGCTGTTGCCTCAGTCAAACTGAGACCTGGAAAAGACCTTAACTTAAAAAGGCCAAGGTCTCCCACTGCATCCTGGGCCATCTCCAGTCATCCTGATCTATATCTTGCCAATGGACCCAGATGGCTCCAGAGGAAAGAGTGAGGCTGGTGACTTTGCACAGCCCTCCCTCAAGTCATGGCATCACCTTCCTGATATCATGGTTCTCTTTGAGAACACAGAACAAACAACAATAATATTAAATGCCTATTGTGTGTGGGTATGAGTGTGCCAGGCATAGTGCAGGGAAAAGGGGGAGACAAAGTTTAACTAAAACATTCTTAACCTTCATGAAATTTACAATTCATTAAGAGGATAAAAGGGCAGATGGTTAGGTAGTACAGTGGAGAGAGTGCTGGGGCCAGGAGTCAGGAAGAGTAATATACCCCAGTTAAAATCTGATCTTAGACACTTAACTAGATATGTGACCTTGGACAAATCACTTAACCCTGTTTGCCTCAGTTTCCCCATCTGTAAAATGAGTTGGAGAAGGAAATGGCAAACTACTTTAATATCTTTGCCAAGGAAACTTCAAATGGAGTCACCAAGAGTTGAAGACTACTGAATGGCAATGAAATAAAACACAAGTTCAACCATCAAACACAATATAACATAAATGCATCATAGAATTAACTTCCCAGATTC